>CM065712.1:16249072-16263709 GCA_017654935.2 Phymorhynchus buccinoides | reverse complement strand
GACACTATGCGTTCCCCTCAACAAATACTGTAGGTCATACTCGGGCACTGATACAGGCTATCAGCCACACACACACACACTCACTCACTCACACCACACACACACCACACACCACACACACACACACACAACACACCACACACTCACACACACACACACCCACACACACCACAACACACACACACTCACACACACTCACACACACACACACACACACACACTCACACCAACACACACACACCACACACACACTACACACACACACGAGCACACACACACTACACCACAACAAACGCATCACACACACTTGACTGGTATGATAGCGGTAGCGGTCATTCCTGGCACACTGATACAGACTATCAGCACACACACAAACACCCACTCACACACACACACACACAAACACACACACGCACACCACGTGAATTGACACACCAAACACACACGCCACACACACAAACACACACACACACACACACACGCACACACCCACAACACACCACACACCACAACACACGCACAAACAACACGCTATGCACAAACGCACACGCATGCACACACATTACATAACGCGACATTATACACTCATACACACACACAACACACAATCGCGCGCTGCCGCGCACGCACTCACAGACCGCACACGCAGCACACACACACACGGACACACACACACACACACACACACACACTACACAACACACACACACACACTCACTGTTGATGCTGCATGGATCATGGCTCTGGCAATGAATAACAGGATAGCGCGGCCACAGTGAACAGCCTTGTCCTACGCATCAGGTTGTGACTATATACCAGCTGGAGGATAACACAACCACCATGGGTCCTGTGATAGAGAGAGATATATTTACGGGCCTTACACATCTTATATCACTGCTACGAATTTCAAACATGAAATTTACACTTTGAAACTCTTTAATAAGCGGTGAGATTGCTCTTTAATTAATTAAAGGGGCTTTGTATGCTCTATTTGGATGCTTCTTCTTCTGGCGATCCCAGGCCATGCCTAAATCCCCCTCCAATCCGGCCATGAGGGTGAAGTCTGTCGTCTTTTTCAGCACCTCTGTGAGTCCCCACAGCTTCTGTTGGAGCTCCATCCCTTCCGGCCAGGTTTGACATCCGATGTCGTGGTAAGTGGGGCACTCTTGGAGGATGTGTTCTGGGGATTGGATTCCAGTGCCACAGGGGCACTCACTGGTGTGTGTCAGGTTGATCCCCTGTGTAGATGTGACAGGAGTCGGCAGTGTCCCGTTCTCAATTATTTGGATGCAAAAACGTTCTAAAAAACACCACCACAGCATGGTTTTAGAACATCGATAAACACATACTGGGAACTCTATCCCTATTACCTACCTTTTGTGTCACATTCTTCAAAATAAATTGAGCATTCACACATATATTATTTTAAATTTGAAGATCTCTATCAGCCCGAAGAATCATCGGTGATTGTGTTTCGCCTACAACGTCATTTCTTCAGAAATACATTCTTGATATGATGTCACCCACAGATGCTGAAACAAGCAAAGACTGTTTTCCCCCTTCCCTGCGCAGTGATTTTTCTTTGAACCCCAAAATATGTCAGTTATTGCCGGTTACGGCAGGTGGACATTATTGGCAGATGAAGAAGACTTCATTGGATGACGTCATAACTTTATAACTCTGGCGAAACGAGATTTCACCGAAAGCAGACCACGTTCTATTGAACTCCACGTTGCAGTTTAGCACATTATGACTTATCGGCTCACTTTATTTGAAAGAATGTGACACAAAAAGTACGATAAGAGTTTGCAGTCTGTGCTAATCGGTATTCTTGAAAGCCATGTTATGGCATTTTCCAGAGCGGGTTTGCATCCTAATAGAGCGTATGAAGTTCCCTTTAACCTGTTGATTCTTCTTCTTCTGAGTTGTGGTGACCAACTTTTTTATACAGACGTAATTGTACGACACAGGAGGTGACCATAGAAAAAGAAGCAAAAAGGTGAGAAAAGGGCACACACATTATATTATCAGTTATCCAAGAAAGGGCTATACACACGTCACCCTATTAGATTTTTTTATAAAAAAATGTTTTACCATTAAAGTCTTTAATTCACAATAGCAGCTTCATACTCATCTTTACTACGCAAATATAACATTAAACAAAACATATACCTGCAGAAGTAACAAATTTGACTCGAAATGGGTGTCTCCTAGCAGTCAACCTGACGCTCACCAAGCATCAGATTCACAGATAATGAATTTTCATTTATAGAAGAGCTTCACACACGCAGATCAGATGTAGCCTACCACCCTATTAGATTTTCTTGGGTGCATTGGAACAGTCTCAGATGTTTACAGCATTGTTTATATTTTGGCACGTGCATGTGTAGGAGAAATCAAAATGATTGAACTTGCCTGCACATATTAGTAATATTATTAGTGAGGTGTTTTTTTTTAACATTAACTCTATCGCCCTGTACTAGGCCTACTTCCCAGTGGGGTTTTCACAACAGCTGTAATGAATTCTAACATTTTCAACTCAACTTTCGCTTACTTTGTGTGTCAGTTTTGCTCAAGGGAAAGCACTCAGAAGACATACAAATGGTTGCTGAAACTAATCAACCAAGTTGATTCCCTCAGACCATACATAGCAATGCACAATTAATCCAAGTCAAAACTGGCCACACATTATGTGCTGAGCGTGCTAACTGTAGGAAGCTCATAAAATGTTCATGTTGTTGAGAAACTGAAAATTAGAACATTCCGATCGTTCTGTTCCATCGTCACATCCACTCATGTGTGACGTCGATTTACTGTGTAAACAATGTAAGGGCACTTTGCCTACATTATATTCTTTAAAAGCCTATCTTGCTCATTTCCATCTTATTAATATTATTGACCTAAGCTTATGCCATACTATGCGTGTAGGTCTACTCATCACTGTTTCAGCCATAGGCCTACTATGTGGGATAGTCTGATACGGACACACTCAGCTCATATCATTGCTACTGGTGTGTATTAGACTTAGTTAAGCCCACATAGGCCTATGTGCACTTATTCAGTCATTGCTATTGTGTCATTGCTTCACACAATGTGAACAGCCATTAGTTTCTACTTGTGTGATAGCTATGTATTGTATGGTTAGCTGTTGTGTTAATACTGCTACTATAGTATTAATAAGGCATTCCCTTTGACTGAGTTTCTTGCTACTTCAATGATAAACTCTCAATAGGCCTACATTTGTCTTTAGTCAGTTTTCCACTAAAAACTGATCTTATTCAGCCTACTCTGATGTGTAGTCTATTTTTAGTAACATAGCATCTGATGATGTCAGTGTTACAATACTTGGTTTGGGTTAACTCACATAAACTCAAATGATTGTGTATGAGTTAAGCAAACATAGGGTCAGGCAAAACCAGCCTATGTTATGTTTCCAAACCCCAGCTAGGCTTGTGTCAATGTCAGTTTAATCATGCTATTTAAGTCATACAGTGAGCTCCTTCCACTGTTGTGACTGTGTATTTCCTCATGTTTAACATTGAGTGCTATGGCGCAAGGCCTACAATCTTATCATACCTAATCATTGTTATTTCTGGTTGTCTTTCCTAGTAAATAAACAAAAGCAAACAACTGTCTGGTTTCCGCCTATATGTTCCTGGCCTGCATGGTGTGTGCGTCAATCAACACCCTCCAATCCTTATTCCTTATCCCTCATCAACTCCTCCTTATCCCGATCCCATACCTTTACCACCCCATCATATATTCTTTGACACAGGGGGTGTGTTTTTTGTTGGTGGTGTGTGTGTGTGTGTGTGTGTGTGTGTGTGTGTGTGTGTGTGTGTGTGTGTGTGTGTGTGCGTGCGTGCGCGTGCGTGTGCGTGCGTGCGTGCGTGTGTGCGTGTATGTGCGAAAACAATATGCTTGAATTAAATCTCACATTTGTCAGTCAATTCAGGAGGAGAGTATTAGATAACCAACCATTAAAAGTTTGAAAACAAAATCAAGACTCCTGACCACTCTCCCACCTTTTCCTTCCTCTTCTTCCTTCTCCATCCTCCCCATCTCCAACGCAGGAAGGAGGAGGAGGGGGTTGGCAGAATCTCTGGGGAATGATGTGGGGGTACTTCTCCAGCAGCTGGGGGAACACCACTGCCTTGAAATCCTCCACCGACATGGAGTTCATGATGCTCCACAGTTTCCGCGCCTGGAATTTAAAAAAAAAAGGGGGTGGGGTGGAGTAGGGGGGTGGGGGCAAAGGTAGAGCATAGCTAGACCTTTGCATATCTATCTCCACCCCCTCCCCCTCCACACACACATACACACACATGTATACACAAACACACACACATAATTGTATGTTGTCTAAAAAGTAAAATCACTAGTGATGTGAACAGACATTAAATTAAATATTCATTCACTTACATACACACACACACACACACACACACACACACACACACACACACACACACACACACACACACACACACACACACACACACACACACACACACACACACACACACACACACACACATACATACATATTCACACACACACATATTCACACACACATAGTCACACACACCCCACCCACCCACACACACACACACACACACACACACACACACACACACACACACACACACACACTTATTACACACACCTTTGTCAAATAAAAGGCAAAATCTATTTTTCTTGCACACCGGCGAGAGAGAGGGAGAGAGAAAGTGAGAGAGAGAGAGAGAGAGAGAGAGAGAGAGAGAGAGAGAGAGAGAGAGAGAGAGAGAGAGAGAGGAGAGAGAGAGAGAGAGAGAGAGAGAGAGAGAGAGAGAGAGAGAGAGAGAGAGAGAGAGAGCTCAAGTTTGGCGTTGCTAATAAACAGCCTCTAAAATAATGAAACGCGACCTGTGGTGTCAAGAGTTAAGGACGAAGATTCCACCTAAAGAGCCCATTAATGTTGATAAGTAAGATCAGATATACAATTGGCTGTCTCCATCATATAGTGAAGATACGTGATGCCGTGGTAAGGCACCCCAGGGGTCCTGCATTGCCGACTTCAGCCATGGACGTTGATCAGGGGGTCTCTCCCCTAGACCGACTGCCTGCCAGGGCTGGGGAGCTCGCATCATCACGGAGACAACACCACCCAAACTTCAAGCAGGCTGACCCCTACCACAGGCTGAGCAGGTCGGACCAGGTCATCCTGGTCAGGCTGAGGACTGCGTGCCCATGTGTTAGGCAAGCTAAGGATAGGCCATACTGAAACATGCCCCATGGCGGAACAGACATCATGGATGCAGAACATGTCCTGCAACACTGCCCACTCCACAAAGTTATCATGTGGAACAGACATTATGGATGCTGAGCATGTCCTGCAACACTGCCCACTCCACGATGTTCCCATGTGGAACAGACATCGTGGATGCAAAGCATGTCCTGCAGCACTGCCCACTCCACGATGTTCCCATGTGGAACAGACATCATGGATGATGAGCATGTCCTGCAACACTGCCCACTCCATGATGTTCCCATGTGGAACAGACATCGTGGATGATGAACATGTCCTGCAGCACTGCCCACTCCACGATGTTCCCATGTGGAACAGACATCATGGATGATGAGCATGTCCTGCAACACTGCCAACTCCACGATGTTCCCATGTGGAACAGACATCATGGATGATGAGCATGTCCTGCAACACTGCCAACTCCACGATGTTCCCATGTGGAACAGACATCATGGATGATGAGCATGTCCTGCAACACTGCCCACTCCACGATGTTCCCATGTGGAACAGACCTTGTGGATGATGAGCATGTCCTGCAACACTGCCAACTCCACGATGTTCCCATGTGGAACAGACATCATGGATGATGAGCATGTCCTGCAACACTGCCAACTCCACGATGTTCCCATGTGGAACAGACATCATGGATGATGAGCATGTCCTGCAACACTGCCAACTCCACGATGTTCCCATGTGGAACAGACATCATGGATGATGAGCATGTCCTGCAACACTGCCAACTCCACGATGTTCCCATGTGGAACAGACATCATGGATGATGAGCATGTCCTGCAACAGTGCCAACTCCACGATGTTCCCATGTGGAACAGACATCATGGATGATGAGCATGTCCTGCAACACTGTCCACTCCTTGATGTTCCCAGACAAGCAACGGGACCAGACCCTACACCGCTGAGGGAAAAGCACCTGAAGGACTCCAGGCGACCGCTGCGTTTGTGCGGGCCATAGGCGTCACCATCTAAGCGATCGACGAAGAAGAAGTTACATAATTATGTTGTTGTTGACGTACCCTGACTAACTAAAAGACTCCAGGGATCATCCCAACAGCTGAAGCGCTCGAACACTATGGTGCAAGTGCATCAGCTACGGATGAGAACATTGCTTGTGTGACCGTGTTTGATTACCCCGCCATGTGGGCAGCCACACTCCGACTTCGGGGGATATATATATATATATATATAATTATAAAAGTTGAGAGCTCCATGTTACCTGGTCGGCGGGGGTGTGCATGTGCTTTCCGTCCAGGGACTCGTTGTCGCTCATGGTGAGGCACCCGGCGGCTGTCAGGTGATCCATCAGGTCTTTCACCAGCACCACACCCACAAAGTCCTTCAGCATCGCCCGCAACAACTCCTCCAGCTCTTCCCGGGTTTCTGGGGATTTCATTACAGTGGAACCTTCCTTATAAGACTCCCTCACACTTAAGTCCTACTTCTCTTAGACATTGCCCTTCTTTGTAAGTATTAAAATAACCTCCCTTATAGAAAAATACAAATCCCTCCCACTTAAGACCTTATTTTGGAAGATTGTTCGAGGTCTTAAAAGGGAGGTGCCATTGTACAGCAAAGTTATCATAATCGTGTACATCGCCATTATCATTATCATCGTGATCATCATTGTCATCATCTTCATGGTCATTCCCACATGATTATCATTGTCATTATTGTCATCGTTGTCACCGTCATCATGGTCAAGATCATCCTCATCATCCTCTACATCATCATCATCGTTATCGTTATGATTGTGTTTTTCTGCCTCCTCTTCATAATCATTATCATGATCATCATCAAGGCATAATCATTGTCATTATAATATCATCAATGGATAATCATTGTAATCATCATTGGCGTAATCATAATTGATATAATTGTCTTCAATTGTTACTCAACTTGCTCGGTTGCTGTCACCATGCAACATCATCATCATCATCATAACAATACTTTTGACAAGAAGCTTCTCTACTGGTTATCAACTGATTGTACAGGCTGCTCTTGCTGTCTACACTGATAGTTGATAGCTTCAAACCAGCCCATAGGACACAGTCTTATCTAATTAGCATTATGTATTATAGTATTTATAGTCACAGAGGTGTCTCTGTGAAATTCGGGTTGCTCCGACCTGGAGAGCGCGTCGCAGCCAGAAGCGCGCCACCCAGTTGTTTTTTATGCAATGCTTGAAAATATTAAGAAAGTAGCTAAGTCCAAAGAGAGATGCTTAGACAGCGTGCATGATCGGCTTCAATAACGTTCACTCACCTATGTACAGCTGAACTGAACTGCCAGCAGCGCCATTCTGTCGTCTCTCCTCCCAACCAGAGTGACTGGCCTTGAGCGTGGACTCTTCGTTGAGGCTGGACTGATCGCTGTTGCCGACATCACCCCCCTCGTTCTCCCCTTCATTACCACCACCACCAGCTAGCGGCTTCTCAACACTGCTGACATCTCTAAGCCTGGGTTTTTTGTTGACGAAGAAGGCACAGGTTTCGTAAGTTGTAGCACGATTCATCACCAAATCTGCGTCAACCAGGGTTAGCTCATGTCCCGCTGGGTCTTTACCCAGCTCATTTCCACCCTCCAACATTTGTTTGACCCTAAATATGAACAATGTTTATAAGAAACCAACAATTCAGACTACCAGTCAACTTTTGCAGCTACGTCTTGAAAAACAGCCCTAAGGCTCTAAACGTGGAACAGGAAGTTATTTTCTACCTCTCAGGTACAGTTTCCTTCACCATTATTTCAACCTCAGTCTGCATGAATTGTGCGTTGGTTCAAGTTGAACTGAAGTCTTGTTCATCTGTGACAAACACACAAACATGGTAAAAGCTGAACATGATGAACGCACACCCTATATGATTATTTTTGTACAAAATGTGCATGCTGTCCTTTGATTTTATAACGCAAAACAAAGTGAAATGACTGTACATGTATATAATATATATGATATAATATATATAATATATATCATCACTGGAATGTCAGTCAGGAAGTAGACTCTATTTCATAAATTGTGAGCTTTCCAAGGCCTAACTGGTATCAGATCAAATGTTTAGTGTCGCGACAAGACTTGCTAACACGTTGGGAAAAACCCCTATAAACAACCCATTCCGGGAGATGAGTTGGAGATTGAGTTAGAGTTGTAAGTAGGATGGAAGTTCAGTTTAACGTCGCGTATCGGCTTTCGCCATGTACGACGGGCTGAACAAACCAACCAGGATATACAATTTTTTTTATGTTCCTGAATCACTGTCTTAGCCAAAAGGCCGAGAAGTGATCAGTCCAATTGTCACTGTTCTTTGTTATGTATTGAAGGTTGCGCAGGTTGGTTTTGTATTGTTTTATGGTAATTTCTAACTAAGCATGGTCTTCTGGCAAAAATCAGTTTGGTTGCCAGAAAAAATATTTTGGGGAACTCTGGGAAATCGCACTGATTCAAGATGGCCACCGGTTAAATGGAGAGGTACACAACTTTTCACTCATTTAACCTAAAATGGTGTGTGATACATGTTTTTCACATGAATTTAATATGAGGAATGCGAATTTAATGTCCGTTTCATGATTTCTGGTCAAAAAGAAGGTTAATTCGATGGCAAAAGTATCGACAACGTTGTGAGACAAATCAGAAAGGAGGCACGTTCAGTCAAGTACAACAGCGCCAACTACGACATGTCTGAGTTCACACAGGCCAACACAATCAAAGCAACCAGTCCAACTTTACTGAAGCTAGTTTCAGAGCTTGTCTCTTCTGGTGTTGTAAACAAGAAATCTATGAGCCTGAGTCAATCAATCCAGAGTCACATTACAAATACCAGAAATCAAACAACGTTGGGACTGGCCATCAAACTTCTACACACCGGCATGGAAGCTCAGAACTTCTCAAGCTCCTTCATGACCATGGCTACACAGCCACATATGATGAAGTCCTCAGATTCCTAAAATCAGCAGCCCGTTATCTTGGCGACAATGCACAACTCTTACATCGATTCATGGGATTGCATAAAACCGTCGGAGTCATCTTTGCGTGGTTTGATAATCTTGATCTCCAAGTTTTCACACCCAATGGTCGACGCTCAACCCATGTGGTCTCCCATGAATTCCAACAGCCTCACCCTGCAGGGATACTGGAGTATGGACGTGCTCAGCCAGGTAAAGGCACGCTGATCATTCCCAGACTCTCCAAACAAGCGGCTCGATCTCGGACCGGCAACAGTTCATCTGGCAGTCTCCCCTTGCAGCACTATTCTGGGCCAACCAAGATGAATCCTCCGCATGTTGAAACCACTTCTGGCATTTCCTTCTTGGAGGTAACATCCCGACATGACGGAGTCTAGCTGCTGCCCAGGAGAAGGACACGAAGTGGTTGAACACGCCAACAACAGAGAAGAATGCAATGGAATGGGGTGGCTTCAACACTCAAGAGGCGCGCAACAACCTGGCACAGAAGAAACCAGCAAGTACGTACATGTTTGGACCTCTGATTGACGTTAAAGCTTTGCATCCTGACACAATCTTGACTTCACTGGAGTACTTCAAGAAGCCGTTGACTGATATGGGGATGTCTTACATTCACATCTCTGTTGATATGCAGCTGTACATGGTTGCCAGTCAAATCAAGTGGAATGATGTGGATCGCTTCAAGGATGTCATTCTCAGGCCTGGAATCATGCACACGCTGATGTCCTGCAGTGGCTGCATAGGCAAACTTATAGGTGGATCAGGCATTGAGCCTCTGATCACCTCAGCGTTTGGGGGATTAGCAGGAATCATGAGTGGCAAATGTTTTGTTCGGTCCATGCGAGCATTTCGAATGGTTTCCACGACTCTTCTGAACTTCTTCCTGTCTACAGACCCCAAAACATTCCAAGACGTGGATGAATACCTTGAGAAGTGTCGGCAGCACCCTACTGGTAGACACTGGGTGGACAATCTCATCAAACCGACACTGTTGGCTCATCAGCTACTGCGAAGTGAGAGAGAGGGACATTTTCTCCTGCAGCAGCGCGCCCTTGAGCGAATGCCATACTTCTTTGTGGCTGGACACTTTCACTATGCACGCTACATCACCCAGCACATTCTCGAGATGCGTCATTTGCCACCAGACGCCAAAGAGCAGCTGATGTCGGGAGCATTCGTGTGTCGTCACCAGGAGGGGAGCTGGATCAGCGTGAGCTCTGACCAGTTTGGGGAGTAAACAGCCATTAGAATTGGCAAGGGTGGCCTCAAAGGAATGACCCTTTCTCCTGAGATGGTTGATGAATGGATTGAGTCCTTCCCCATTACGGCCTACATCTCAGACACAATGGACCACATTTACCCCGATTCCTCAAAGGACATCAAGGACCAAGCCATTGAAAGCAAAGAACTGCATCACAAGGAGGAGGGGAACAAGAGAAGAGAATTGGATGCAGACGACCGCCGCCAAATCTCAGATGAATTATCCAAAATGTCTCACCCACTGGAGAACTCATCAACACATCTCTACCCGGATTCCATAAGGCAATCTCCAGTCCCTTAAAGACAATGGAGCATATGAAGAAATGGATCAAAGTAGGAGATCTTGAAACCATCTTCCTCAGACTTCTGACAATTGGACAGCAACGGCAGCTGGAGCTATTGCCTATTTTCCAGTTTGAACTTTGTGCGGTGCCACCCTCAATGATTGACGAGTTTGGATGTTTGAGAAAAGGCGACAAAGCCCATTGGCAAAAAAAATGTTTGTAAAAGCAGTACAGCCAGCACCACCTGAGGTCACAATAGTAGATATGAGCCAGCTTCTGTACCATATCACTTGGCCTGTCAAAGGCACTGCCTCAGCACTTGTTGGGTCCATCAAATAAAAGTTGTCTCATGTTCCTGGCAAGAAAATCTTGGTCTTTGACAAATACCACGCAGTGTCCCCCAAGGACCACGAGCGCATGCGGCGGGCAGGTCTCGGCTCCATGACGTATGACCTCACAATCAACACTCCTTTGCCTTGTCGAGACGCAATAATAAAGAACAAACACAACAAGTTGCAATTGTCAAAAGTATTGAGCACCTTCGATTTCAGAGAAGACGCCATTCTTGAGAGTGAAAGTCATGGAATGTTCAACCATGAGGAAGCGGACATTACAATGATCTCTCATCTCCTCATGACTGTTGACTCTGGGGCAGAAACCATTCGTGTACTCTCAGACGACACTGACGTGTTTGTGTTGTTGATCTACTGGGTGTACCATCGGAACATTCGATCCACAGTGCAAATGCAGCGATGGAACGGAGAAGTGTGGGATATCAACAGCACTTGTGATCAACTTGACCCTTTATGCCTCCAGATCCTGGGTATGCACTACCTGACTGGTTCAGACACGACCTCATATATGTACGGCAAGGGGAAAGTGAAGGCTCTCAAGACCTTGAAAAATGGAAACTTCCATGGACTGTTTTCAGTCTTAGGCGAGGTGGACGCTACCCATGAAGATCTCATGAAAGTTGGACATGCATTCTTCCTTGCACTCTATGGACAACAGCCTGGAACCACGATGGCTGAGGCGAGGTACCAACTGTATGCAAAGAAACTGGGCAAGCTACCCAAGCTGATGATGCTACCACCAACTGAGCCACATCTCTTCCTACACATCATGCGCACCCATCTGCAAATCATGCTTGCTAAATCGGCGGACCAACTGGCTCCCCCATTGCTGGACATCACATAGTGGCTGGGTAATCAAAGAAGGGATCCCGGTGCCAGCAATCTCTGATCAGCCACCAGCACCACGAGCTCTCATGGATGTTGTACGGTGCAGCTGTAAGGCAGAAGGAAAGGCCTGCAGCACTAAAGGCTGCAGTTGTCACCATGACAAGATGTCCTGCACTGGCTACTGTGCTTGCAGTTCCAGTGACGTCTGTCTGAATCCATCCAAGATGACAGAAGAAGAGGAAGAGGAGTGCGAAGAAAGATTCAAGGAGGAAAATATGGAGGGAAGAGAAGACGAAAATGAAACTCGTGCTTCGACGATGATGAATGGGATGAATGGGAGTAAACCTGTGAAAAGTGGATTCTTGAACGTTGATCATTCATACAGACAGACGATGGAAAAGTGCTAAAAAGCAAAATGTGAACATGCTTAATAATCACATAGGCCTCTACATTAAATTCTTGTATGTGAACAGAGTAGAAGAGTATTTTGACATTTTCCCTTCTTTTTGTCATGGTTGAAATGACCATTAATAGTCATTTGAACCCAAATTTGACTTCAAATCACAAAAAGGACAGTAAATTTCGATTCCCCACGCCAAAGTTATGTAGAAATGATGTATTACACATCAATTGAATTTTACTGATGAAAAAAATCATATTTCTCCTTGGTATGCAGCGGCCATTTTGAAATATGCAAATTGCCGGAGTTCCCCAAACGATTTTTTTTGGCAACCAAGCTAAATTTGCTTATTGGGTCCAGGTTAATAAGAAACAATAAAAAAAACATGCAAAACCAACTTCCACCACCTCAAGCCACGGGCAATTTGACTGAAAGAACAAAAAGAAAGCCTGTGTGTAAGCTGTAAACAATCAAAATGGCTGCCTACAGTTTTGGTGCAGTTAGCGAAAGACGATGCTTCCCAAATGCACACAACAAACTGTGTGAGTTATTTGAGGCTTTTTCGTTCTTGTTCTAACTCTACTCCAACCCTGCTTCAAACCCCATCCCTATTCTGGCCGTTTACTAACTGTATATTCACTGTCAATTGACGAACTGCACAGTGGCTGATGCCCTGCACCGATCCATAGACCGATCAATATTCAGTCTTGAACAAAACAATAAATACGTACCCGGCAAGCTGTCTTTGTTGACAAACAGACACAAGTCTTTTAGTAAAAAAAAAGCTTGACGGCTTGATTAATCCCTATTCTACTACTACTGCTAGCCGAAAGCTTAGATACAGTGTCTTTGTTACTAGGCCTACCTGTCCTAGTCCACGAAAGTTCTGTACACCGTCTCTACAGATCGTCTGCACAAGAGGTTCGTTAAGGTTACTAGCAATCAATCTACAAACATTTAATATTCAAATACTTGGATTTGTTCTGCATTTTACAAGTATAAATAGCAAAAATTGTTTATTCGAGTTCGATTCTATAAACTTCTGGGGGGGGGGGGGGGGGGAGGGGGGGGGGGGGGGGGGGGGTGTGGGGGGGGGGGGGGTTTTGTTTTCTCGTACTTTTGTTTCTTGGAATTCGAACAGCAGCTATAATGTTATCAAGTAAACCCTTACAAGGCCTCTAAAACACATCAACCGGGAAATCCCGTTTGAGTAGACCAACTTCATTGCAGAACGAGACTGAAGAGTGCATTTTATTTAAAATATTTTTTTTAGGTAGTGGCCAGTAGCAAAATAGAATGCAGGCTATTTAACCGAAAGTTTTTACTTCCGGTAAAAAGAAAAAAAGAACTAAAAATTGAAAGAACTCTGCGTTCTTCTTCTTCTCTCTAGGGCCCACTGTCAATGAGCTGACCATTCTGATCTTACCCGTTTTACCAGAGCCTGTGTCGTATAGAATGTTGACCCGCGTAGAATGTATACATTCCACAGCCTATAATGTAGAATGTGTACATTCTATGAGATTTTTGTAGAAGAAGTCTGGCATTCGTCGTATGGGCAAATTGACGTCGGTATACTTTCTATGGGGTTTGTTGTAGAATGTATATGTTACGGCTCGATGCTTATCTTGGCCCAATACGTATCGGGCCGTGGCCCAATGGAGAGTTCCGTATTGGGCCAGACCAATACGAAACACCTTATCAGGCCAGGCCCAATAGAGAACAAAAGGTGTGTTTTCTATCAGGCTGGACCGTCACCGATGGCTTGTACCCACGTGTCGTCATATCCGGCCACAAGGAGCGTGCCATATTATGGGAGACCGCCATCTTAGTCAGTAACTTTGTTTGAAAAATGCCAGATCGATGCTGTTTACACACAAATCTGACTAAGATGGCGACACTTCCGTTGGAAGGGTCGAGATGCGCACGCAGATGGGGGGAGCCATACGAAACAGTCTGCTCCGGGAAAATCCGGTTCTATGAATAACCAATGAATATCTAATATCTGGTTCTATGAATAACGTTGTTGTGAGTTGTTGCCACAAAAGTTGAAAGTTTTCCAAGTTTCCGATGTCGCATGAAAATAGGTAGCTCGTAAAAATAAGTAGCTCGCTACCTATGACAGTGTGTATTTGCGACATTGAGCATGAACCACAAATTTCACTTTTTTCTAGGGTTAGGGATAGGGTTAGGGTTAGGGTTAGGGTTAGGGTTAGTGTTAGATAAATGGTTAAAGTACAGAAAAAGTGA
>CM065712.1:16218374-16246072 GCA_017654935.2 Phymorhynchus buccinoides | reverse complement strand
ACCTAATGCATTAGCATCTTCTTCTTCTATTGTAATAGGTGCACCTAATGCATTAGCATCTTCTTCTTCTGTTGTAATAGGTGCACCTAATGCATTAGCACCTAATGCATTAGCATCTTCTTCTTCTATTGTAATAGGTGCACCTAATGCATTAGCATCTTCTTCTTCTATTGTAATAGGTGCACCTAATGCATTAGCATCTTCTTCTTCTGTTGTAATAGGTGCACCTAATGCATTAGCATCTTCTTCTTCTATTGTAATAGGTGCACCTAATGCATTAGCATCTTCTTCTTCTTCTTCTATTGTAATAGGTGCACCTAATGCATTAGCATCTTCTTCTTCTATTGTAATAGGTGCACCTAATGCATTAGCATCTTCTTCTTCTATTGTAATAGGTGCACCTAATGCATTAGCATCTTCTTCTTCTTTTGTAATAGGTGCACCTAATGCATTAGCATCTTCTTCTTCTTTTGTAATAGGTGCACCTAATGCATTAGCATCTTCTTCTTCTATTGTAATAGGTGCACCTAATGCATTAGCATCTTCTTCTTCTATTGTAATAGGTGCACCTAATGCATTAGCATCTTCTTCTTCTATTGTAATAGGTGCACCTAATGCATTAGCATCTTCTTCTTCTATTGTAATAGGTGCACCTAATGCATTAGCATCTTCTTCTTCTATTGTAATAGGTGCACCTAATGCATTAGCATCTTCTTCTTCTATTGTAATAGGTGCACCTAATGCATTAGCATCTTCTTCTTCTATTGTAATAGGTGCACCTAATGCATTAGCATCTTCTTCTTCTATTGTAATAGGTGCACCTAATGCATTAGCATCTTCTTCTTCTATTGTAATAGGTGCACCTAATGCATTAGCATCTTCTTCTTCTATTGTAATAGGTGCACCTAATGCATTAGCATCTTCTTCTTCTGTTGTAATAGGTGCACCTAATGCATTAGCATCTTCTTCTTCTATTGTAATAGGTGCACCTAATGCATTAGCATCTTCTTCTTCTATTGT
Source organism: Phymorhynchus buccinoides (assembly GCA_017654935.2). Lineage (NCBI taxonomy): Eukaryota > Metazoa > Mollusca > Gastropoda > Neogastropoda > Raphitomidae > Phymorhynchus > Phymorhynchus buccinoides. The sequence goes on along the minus strand of CM065712.1, from coordinate 16,245,052 downwards.
AATAGGTGCACCTAATGCATTAGCATCTTCTTCTTCTATTGTAATAGGTGCACCTAATGCATTAGCATCTTCTTCTTCTATTGTAATAGGTGCACCTAATGCATTAGCATCTTCTTCTTCTATTGTAATAGGTGCACCTAATGCATTAGCATCTTCTTCTTCTTCTTGTAATAGGTGCACCTAATGCATTAGCATCTTCTTCTTCTATTGTAATAGGTGCACCTAATGCATTAGCATCTTCTTCTTCTATTGTAATAGGTGCACCTAATGCATTAGCATCTTCTTCTTCTATTGTAATAGGTGCACCTAATGCATTAGCATCTTCTTCTTCTGTTGTAATAGGTGCACCTAATGCATTAGCATCTTCTTCTTCTATTGTAATAGGTGCACCTAATGCATTAGCATCTTCTTCTTCTATTGTAATAGGTGCACCTAATGCATTAGCATCTTCTTCTTCTGTTGTAATAGGTGCACCTAATGCATTAGCATCTTCTTCTTCTATTGTAATAGGTGCACCTAATGCATTAGCATCTTCTTCTTCTGTTGTAATAGGTGCACCTAATGCATTAGCATCTTCTTCTTCTATTGTAATAGGTGCACCTAATGCATTAGCATCTTCTTCTTCTGTTGTAATAGGTGCACCTAATGCATTAGCATCTTCTTCTTCTATTGTAATAGGTGCACCTAATGCATTAGCATCTTCTTCTTCTATTGTAATAAGGTGCACCTAATGCATTAGCATCTTCTTCTTCTATTGTAATAGGTGCACCTAATGCATTAGCATCTTCTTCTTCTATTGTAATAGGTGCACCTAATGCATTAGCATCTTCTTCTTCTATTGTAATAGGTGCACCTAATGCATTAGCATCTTCTTCTTCTATTGTAATAGGTGCACCTAATGCATTAGCATCTTCTTCTTCTTTTGTAATAGGTGCACCTAATGCATTAGCATCTTCTTCTTCTATTGTAATAGGTGCACCTAATGCATTAGCATCTTCTTCTTCTATTGTAATAGGTGCACCTAATGCATTAGCATCTTCTTCTTCTATTGTAATAGGTGCACCTAATGCATTAGCATCTTCTTCTTCTATTGTAATAGGTGCACCTAATGCATTAGCATCTTCTTCTTCTATTGTAATAGGTGCACCTAATGCATTAGCATCTTCTTCTTCTATTGTAATAGGTGCACCTAATGCATTAGCATCTTCTTCTTCTATTGTAATAGGTGCACCTAATGCATTAGCATCTTCTTCTTCTATTGTAATAGGTGCACCTAATGCATTAGCATCTTCTTCTTCTATTGTAATAGGTGCACCTAATGCATTAGCATCTTCTTCTTCTATTGTAATAGGTGCACCTAATGCATTAGCATCTTCTTCTTCTATTGTAATAGGTGCACCTAATGCATTAGCATCTTCTTCTTCTATTGTAATAGGTGCACCTAATGCATTAGCATCTTCTTCTTCTATTGTAATAGGTGCACCTAATGCATTAGCATCTTCTTCTTCTATTGTAATAGGTGCACCTAATGCATTAGCATCTTCTTCTTCTATTGTAATAGGTGCACCTAATGCATTAGCATCTTCTTCTTCTATTGTAATAGGTGCACCTAATGCATTAGCATCTTCTTCTTCTATTGTAATAGGTGCACCTAATGCATTAGCATCTTCTTCTTCTATTGTAATAGGTGCACCTAATGCATTAGCATCTTCTTCTTCTATTGTAATAGGTGCACCTAATGCATTAGCATCTTCTTCTTCTATTGTAATAGGTGCACCTAATGCATTAGCATCTTCTTCTTCTATTGTAATAGGTGCACCTAATGCATTAGCATCTTCTTCTTCTATTGTAATAGGTGCACCTAATGCATTAGCATCTTCTTCTTCTATTGTAATAGGTGCACCTAATGCATTAGCATCTTCTTCTTCTAATAGGTGCACCTAATGCATTAGCATCTTCTTCTTCTATTGTAATAGGTGCACCTAATGCATTAGCATCTTCTTCTTCTATTGTAATAGGTGCACCTAATGCATTAGCATCTTCTTCTTCTATTGTAATAGGTGCACCTAATGCATTAGCATCTTCTTCTTCTATTGTAATAGGTGCACCTAATGCATTAGCATCTTCTTCTTCTATTGTAATAGGTGCACCTAATGCATTAGCATCTTCTTCTTCTATTGTAATAGGTGCACCTAATGCATTAGCATCTTCTTCTTCTATTGTAATAGGTGCACCTAATGCATTAGCATCTTCTTCTTCTATTGTAATAGGTGCACCTAATGCATTAGCATCTTCTTCTTCTATTGTAATAGGTGCACCTAATGCATTAGCATCTTCTTCTTCTATTGTAATAGGTGCACCTAATGCATTAGCATCTTCTTCTTCTATTGTAATAGGTGCACCTAATGCATTAGCATCTTCTTCTTCTATTGTAATAAGGTGCACCTAATGCATTAGCATCTTCTTCTTCTATTGTAATAAGTGCACCTGCACATCTTCTTCTTCTATTGTAATAGGTGCACCTAATGCATTAGCATCTTCTTCTTCTATTGTAATAGGTGCACCTAATGCATTAGCATCTTCTTCTTCTATTGTAATAGGTGCACCTAATGCATTAGCATCTTCTTCTTCTATTGTAATAGGTGCACCTAATGCATTAGCATCTTCTTCTTCTATTGTAATAGGTGCACCTAATGCATTAGCATCTTCTTCTTCTATTGTAATAGGTGCACCTAATGCATTAGCATCTTCTTCTTCTATTGTAATAGGTGCACCTAATGCATTAGCATCTTCTTCTTCTATTGTAATAGGTGCACCTAATGCATTAGCATCTTCTTCTTCTATTGTAATAGGTGCACCTAATGCATTAGCATCTTCTTCTTCTATTGTAATAAGTGCACCTAATGCATTAGCATCTTCTTCTTCTATTGTAATAGGTGCACCTAATGCATTAGCATCTTCTTCTTCTATTGTAATAGGTGCACCTAATGCATTAGCATCTTCTTCTTCTATTGTAATAGGTGCACCTAATGCATTAGCATCTTCTTCTTCTATTGTAATAGGTGCACCTAATGCATTAGCATCTTCTTCTTCTGTTGTAATAGGTGCACCTAATGCATTAGCATCTTCTTCTTCTATTGTAATAGGTGCACCTAATGCATTAGCATCTTCTTCTTCTATTGTAATAGGTGCACCTAATGCATTAGCATCTTCTTCTTCTATTGTAATAGGTGCACCTAATGCATTAGCATCTTCTTCTTCTATTGTAATAGGTGCACCTAATGCATTAGCATCTTCTTCTTCTATTGTAATAGGTGCACCTAATGCATTAGCATCTTCTTCTTCTATTGTAATAGGTGCACCTAATGCATTAGCATCTTCTTCTTCTATTGTAATAGGTGCACCTAATGCATTAGCATCTTCTTCTTCTATTGTAATAGGTGCACCTAATGCATTAGCATCTTCTTCTTCTATTGTAATAGGTGCACCTAATGCATTAGCATCTTCTTCTTCTATTGTAATAGGTGCACCTAATGCATTAGCATCTTCTTCTTCTATTGTAATAGGTGCACCTAATGCATTAGCATCTTCTTCTTCTATTGTAATAGGTGCACCTAATGCATTAGCATCTTCTTCTTCTATTGTAATAGGTGCACCTAATGCATTAGCATCTTCTTCTTCTATTGTAATAGGTGCACCTAATGCATTAGCATCTTCTTCTTCTATTGTAATAGGTGCACCTAATGCATTAGCATCTTCTTCTTCTATTGTAATAGGTGCACCTAATGCATTAGCATCTTCTTCTTCTATTGTAATAGGTGCACCTAATGCATTAGCATCTTCTTCTTCTATTGTAATAGGTGCACCTAATGCATTAGCATCTTCTTCTTCTATTGTAATAGGTGCACCTAATGCATTAGCATCTTCTTCTTCTATTGTAATAGGTGCACCTAATGCATTAGCATCTTCTTCTTCTATTGTAATAGGTGCACCTAATGCATTAGCATCTTCTTCTTCTATTGTAATAGGTGCACCTAATGCATTAGCATCTTCTTCTTCTATTGTAATAGGTGCACCTAATGCATTAGCATCTTCTTCTTCTATTGTAATAGGTGCACCTAATGCATTAGCATCTTCTTCTTCTATTGTAATAGGTGCACCTAATGCATTAGCATCTTCTTCTTCTATTGTAATAGGTGCACCTAATGCATTAGCATCTTCTTCTTCTATTGTAATAGGTGCACCTAATGCATTAGCATCTTCTTCTTCTGTTGTAATAGGTGCACCTAATGCATTAGCATCTTCTTCTTCTATTGTAATAGGTGCACCTAATGCATTAGCATCTTCTTCTTCTATTGTAATAGGTGCACCTAATGCATTAGCATCTTCTTCTTCTATTGTAATAGGTGCACCTAATGCATTAGCATCTTCTTCTTCTATTGTAATAGGTGCACCTAATGCATTAGCATCTTCTTCTTCTATTGTAATAGGTGCACCTAATGCATTAGCATCTTCTTCTTCTATTGTAATAGGTGCACCTAATGCATTAGCATCTTCTTCTTCTATTGTAATAGGTGCACCTAATGCATTAGCATCTTCTTCTTCTATTGTAATAGGTGCACCTAATGCATTAGCATCTTCTTCTTCTATTGTAATAGGTGCACCTAATGCATTAGCATCTTCTTCTTCTATTGTAATAGGTGCACCTAATGCATTAGCATCTTCTTCTTCTTTTGTAATAGGTGCACCTAATGCATTAGCATCTTCTTCTTCTATTGTAATAGGTGCACCTAATGCATTAGCATCTTCTTCTTCTGTTGTAATAGGTGCACCTAATGCATTAGCATCTTCTTCTTCTATTGTAATAGGTGCACCTAATGCATTAGCATCTTCTTCTTCTAATTGTAATAGGTGCACCTAATGCATTAGCATCTTCTTCTTCTATTGTAATAGGTGCACCTAATGCATTAGCATCTTCTTCTTCTATTGTAATAGGTGCACCTAATGCATTAGCATCTTCTTCTTCTATTGTAATAGGTGCACCTAATGCATTAGCATCTTCTTCTTCTATTGTAATAGGTGCACCTAATGCATTAGCATCTTCTTCTTCTATTGTAATAGGTGCACCTAATGCATTAGCATCTTCTTCTTCTATTGTAATAGGTGCACCTAATGCATTAGCATCTTCTTCTTCTATTGTAATAGGTGCACCTAATGCATTAGCATCTTCTTCTTCTATTGTAATAGGTGCACCTAATGCATTAGCATCTTCTTCTTCTATTGTAATAGGTGCACCTAATGCATTAGCATCTTCTTCTTCTATTGTAATAGGTGCACCTAATGCATTAGCATCTTCTTCTTCTATTGTAATAGGTGCACCTAATGCATTAGCATCTTCTTCTTCTATTGTAATAGGTGCACCTAATGCATTAGCATCTTCTTCTTCTATTGTAATAGGTGCACCTAATGCATTAGCATCTTCTTCTTCTGTTGTAATAGGTGCACCTAATGCATTAGCATCTTCTTCTTCTATTGTAATAGGTGCACCTAATGCATTAGCATCTTCTTCTTCTATTGTAATAGGTGCACCTAATGCATTAGCATCTTCTTCTTCTATTGTAATAGGTGCACCTAATGCATTAGCATCTTCTTCTTCTATTGTAATAGGTGCACCTAATGCATTAGCATCTTCTTCTTCTATTGTAATAGGTGCACCTAATGCATTAGCATCTTCTTCTTCTATTGTAATAGGTGCACCTAATGCATTAGCATCTTCTTCTTCTATTGTAATAGGTGCACCTAATGCATTAGCATCTTCTTCTTCTATTGTAATAGGTGCACCTAATGCATTAGCATCTTCTTCTTCTATTGTAATAGGTGCACCTAATGCATTAGCATCTTCTTCTTCTATTGTAATAGGTGCACCTAATGCATTAGCATCTTCTTCTTCTATTGTAATAGGTGCACCTAATGCATTAGCATCTTCTTCTTCTATTGTAATAGGTGCACCTAATGCATTAGCATCTTCTTCTTCTATTGTAATAGGTGCACCTAATGCATTAGCATCTTCTTCTTCTATTGTAATAGGTGCACCTAATGCATTAGCATCTTCTTCTTCTATTGTAATAGGTGCACCTAATGCATTAGCATCTTCTTCTTCTATTGTAATAGGTGCACCTAATGCATTAGCATCTTCTTCTTCTATTGTAATAGGTGCACCTAATGCATTAGCATCTTCTTCTTCTATTGTAATAGGTGCACCTAATGCATTAGCATCTTCTTCTTCTATTGTAATAGGTGCACCTAATGCATTAGCATCTTCTTCTTCTTTTGTAATAGGTGCACCTAATGCATTAGCATCTTCTTCTTCTATTGTAATAGGTGCACCTAATGCATTAGCATCTTCTTCTTCTATTGTAATAGGTGCACCTAATGCATTAGCATCTTCTTCTTCTATTGTAATAGGTGCACCTAATGCATTAGCATCTTCTTCTTCTATTGTAATAGGTGCACCTAATGCATTAGCATCTTCTTCTTCTATTGTAATAGGTGCACCTAATGCATTAGCATCTTCTTCTTCTATTGTAATAGGTGCACCTAATGCATTAGCATCTTCTTCTTCTATTGTAATAGGTGCACCTAATGCATTAGCATCTTCTTCTTCTATTGTAATAGGTGCACCTAATGCATTAGCATCTTCTTCTTCTATTGTAATAGGTGCACCTAATGCATTAGCATCTTCTTCTTCTATTGTAATAGGTGCACCTAATGCATTAGCATCTTCTTCTTCTGTTGTAATAGGTGCACCTAATGCATTAGCATCTTCTTCTTCTATTGTAATAGGTGCACCTAATGCATTAGCATCTTCTTCTTCTATTGTAATAGGTGCACCTAATGCATTAGCATCTTCTTCTTCTATTGTAATAGGTGCACCTAATGCATTAGCATCTTCTTCTTCTATTGTAATAGGTGCACCTAATGCATTAGCATCTTCTTCTTCTATTGTAATAGGTGCACCTAATGCATTAGCATCTTCTTCTTCTATTGTAATAGGTGCACCTAATGCATTAGCATCTTCTTCTTCTATTGTAATAGGTGCACCTAATGCATTAGCATCTTCTTCTTCTGTTGTAATAGGTGCACCTAATGCATTAGCATCTTCTTCTTCTATTGTAATAGGTGCACCTAATGCATTAGCATCTTCTTCTTCTATTGTAATAGGTGCACCTAATGCATTAGCATCTTCTTCTTCTATTGTAATAGGTGCACCTAATGCATTAGCATCTTCTTCTTCTATTGTAATAGGTGCACCTAATGCATTAGCATCTTCTTCTTCTATTGTAATAGGTGCACCTAATGCATTAGCATCTTCTTCTTCTATTGTAATAGGTGCACCTAATGCATTAGCATCTTCTTCTTCTATTGTAATAGGTGCACCTAATGCATTAGCATCTTCTTCTTCTATTGTAATAGGTGCACCTAATGCATTAGCATCTTCTTCTTCTATTGTAATAGGTGCACCTAATGCATTAGCATCTTCTTCTTCTATTGTAATAGGTGCACCTAATGCATTAGCATCTTCTTCTTCTATTGTAATAGGTGCACCTAATGCATTAGCATCTTCTTCTTCTATTGTAATAGGTGCACCTAATGCATTAGCATCTTCTTCTTCTTTTGTAATAGGTGCACCTAATGCATTAGCATCTTCTTCTTCTTTTGTAATAGGTGCACCTAATGCATTAGCATCTTCTTCTTCTATTGTAATAGGTGCACCTAATGCATTAGCATCTTCTTCTTCTGTTGTAATAGGTGCACCTAATGCATTAGCATCTTCTTCTTCTGTTGTAATAGGTGCACCTAATGCATTAGCATCTTCTTCTTCTATTGTAATAGGTGCACCTAATGCATTAGCATCTTCTTCTTCTATTGTAATAGGTGCACCTAATGCATTAGCATCTTCTTCTTCTATTGTAATAGGTGCACCTAATGCATTAGCATCTTCTTCTTCTATTGTAATAGGTGCACCTAATGCATTAGCATCTTCTTCTTCTATTGTAATAGGTGCACCTAATGCATTAGCATCTTCTTCTTCTATTGTAATAGGTGCACCTAATGCATTAGCATCTTCTTCTTCTATTGTAATAGGTGCACCTAATGCATTAGCATCTTCTTCTTCTATTGTAATAGGTGCACCTAATGCATTAGCATCTTCTTCTTCTATTGTAATAGGTGCACCTAATGCATTAGCATCTTCTTCTTCTATTGTAATAGGTGCACCTAATGCATTAGCATCTTCTTCTTCTATTGTAATAGGTGCACCTAATGCATTAGCATCTTCTTCTTCTATTGTAATAGGTGCACCTAATGCATTAGCATCTTCTTCTTCTGTTGTAATAGGTGCACCTAATGCATTAGCATCTTCTTCTTCTATTGTAATAGGTGCACCTAATGCATTAGCATCTTCTTCTTCTATTGTAATAGGTGCACCTAATGCATTAGCATCTTCTTCTTCTATTGTAATAGGTGCACCTAATGCATTAGCATCTTCTTCTTCTATTGTAATAGGTGCACCTAATGCATTAGCATCTTCTTCTTCTATTGTAATAGGTGCACCTAATGCATTAGCATCTTCTTCTTCTATTGTAATAGGTGCACCTAATGCATTAGCATCTTCTTCTTCTATTGTAATAGGTGCACCTAATGCATTAGCATCTTCTTCTTCTGTTGTAATAGGTGCACCTAATGCATTAGCATCTTCTTCTTCTATTGTAATAGGTGCACCTAATGCATTAGCATCTTCTTCTTCTATTGTAATAGGTGCACCTAATGCATTAGCATCTTCTTCTTCTATTGTAATAGGTGCACCTAATGCATTAGCATCTTCTTCTTCTATTGTAATAGGTGCACCTAATGCATTAGCATCTTCTTCTTCTGTTGTAATAGGTGCACCTAATGCATTAGCATCTTCTTCTTCTGTTGTAATAGGTGCACCTAATGCATTAGCATCTTCTTCTTCTATTGTAATAGGTGCACCTAATGCATTAGCATCTTCTTCTTCTATTGTAATAGGTGCACCTAATGCATTAGCATCTTCTTCTTCTGTTGTAATAGGTGCACCTAATGCATTAGCATCTTCTTCTTCTATTGTAATAGGTGCACCTAATGCATTAGCATCTTCTTCTTCTATTGTAATAGGTGCACCTAATGCATTAGCATCTTCTTCTTCTGTTGTAATAGGTGCACCTAATGCATTAGCATCTTCTTCTTCTATTGTAATAGGTGCACCTAATGCATTAGCATCTTCTTCTTCTATTGTAATAGGTGCACCTAATGCATTAGCATCTTCTTCTTCTGTTGTAATAGGTGCACCTAATGCATTAGCATCTTCTTCTTCTATTGTAATAGGTGCACCTAATGCATTAGCATCTTCTTCTTCTATTGTAATAGGTGCACCTAATGCATTAGCATCTTCTTCTTCTATTGTAATAGGTGCACCTAATGCATTAGCATCTTCTTCTTCTATTGTAATAGGTGCACCTAATGCATTAGCATCTTCTTCTTCTATTGTAATAGGTGCACCTAATGCATTAGCATCTTCTTCTTCTGTTGTAATAGGTGCACCTAATGCATTAGCATCTTCTTCTTCTATTGTAATAGGTGCACCTAATGCATTAGCATCTTCTTCTTCTATTGTAATAGGTGCACCTAATGCATTAGCATCTTCTTCTTCTATTGTAATAGGTGCACCTAATGCATTAGCATCTTCTTCTTCTATTGTAATAGGTGCACCTAATGCATTAGCATCTTCTTCTTCTATTGTTGGCAAGTCAGTTAGTAAGTCTTTTATTACTTGCTCATCAACTTCTTCGCGAGAGAATAAGGCTTTATAATAATCAGAAAAGGCAGTAAGAATAGAACTAGAGGTAGTACATTTATCTCCATGTAAATCAATTATGTTCCTGGTTCACTGTCTTAGCCAAAAGGCCGAGAAGCGTGAAAAAAAAAGAAAAATGGTGCTTTACGTCCTCTCGGTCTGGAACAGACACATATGGGACATTTGTAAATACAAAGATGGTGGGAACAATACTGGAGGCAATGCCCGGAGGCAGTGCAACTCCAGTAAAGTCCCGATTTTTTTAGCAATACAGATAGGTGTAGCGGTAACCACGCCTCGGTTAAACCTCATCGGCTATGGTACCGCCACAATTGTATAGTGCAACATATATTTAGTAAATCAGTATAACTCGAGATTTTTCGTGTGTGTGTGTGTGTGTGTGTTGGTGGGTGGATGTGTTTTTTTCTTATGATATTCTTATTTCATAATGTGGTTGCTGATTAAGTTTGATTGTTTATAAAAGCTGCATCAACGTTAATGATAACTAAACATAAACTCGCTATATTTTATTTTGTTAGGTTCTGATTCTTCTTCTTTTTCTCTCAATAACAAGAGTAAGACACCTCGAAGGAAGGGATACGACTCGTCATCTTACAAGTGTCAACTTACAAAAAATAAAATCGCCTCCCTTGAATTCTTCTCTTGGTTTCCATTCTTTTTCCCGTACCAAATTAATGTGTATGCGTGTAATGTAGTGGTGGTGGTGATGGTGTGTGTGTGTGTGTGTGTGTGTGTGTGTGTGTGTGTGCGTGTGTGTGCGTGCGTGTGTGTGTGTATGTGTGTGTGTGTGTGTGTGTGTGTGTCCTGGATGACAACCGTCCTAGCGGAGGGTTGCCCAGCAATGCTCTTTACTTCCTCTCCCACCGACTTCTTAATCCTTCGTAACAAAAGAGAGACTCAGAGAGAGAGAGAGAGAGAGAGAGAGAGAGAGAGAGAGAGAGAGAGAGAGAGAGAGTGTGTATTTGTGTGTGTGTGCGTATGTGTGTGTGTGTGTGTGTGTGTGTGTGTGTGTGTGTGTGTGTGTGCGTATGTGTGTGTGTGTGTGCGTGTGTGCGTGCGGCGCGCGCGCGCGTGTGTTTCTATGGGTCTGGGTCTGCGTAAATGCTCGTATGATGCACGGCTACATCCGGACAAACGGTTCACCCTCCTACACAAAACTGTTCCAATCTTCAAAAGCCAACACTAATTAGTTCAGTAAAGTCGTTAATCAGTAGAACAATTGACCGACAGAGAGACAAAACAGGTAGACACTGAAATATAAAATTCAAAAACCAGACGGAGAGACAGGTAGACTGACTGACAGACATATAGACATACAAATAGACAGACTAACCAACCAAGACAAAAGCCCATTACTTTCTCTACAAAGATGACAAATGCTGACGTTGATTTATTAAAAAATGGTCACAGCATTGTGTAGTGACCAGAGGTCAGTGGAAACGTGTGTGTGCGCGCGCGCGCGCGTGTGTGTGTGTGCGTGCGCGTGTGTGTGTGGTGCGCGCGCGTGTGCGTGCGTGTGTGCGTGCGCGCGCGCGCGCGCGCGTGTGTGTGTGTGTGCGTGTGTGCATGTGTGTGTTAAGGGGGTAGGGGGATGAAGTAGGCACTGGAGGGAGGGAGGAGGGGGCTGGATGGGAGGCGGGGGGTGGGGGGGGGGGGGGGGGGGGGTGAGGTGAGGGTGTCCAGTCACGCTGAGTGCGTGGGCCTTGTCGACTCCAAACGACCATTGTTTTAGGCTTGATGGACAGAACAACATCGCTATTGTGGGCCCTGAAGAAACAAAACGGTCAAATAGCCTATATAGGAGCTCACAATAACGACATTTATGTTGTAGGCAAGCTAAAAACGGGGAAATAGGTAGGTTGTGTGTGTGTGTGTTCTGTGTGTGTGTGTGTGTGTGTGTGTTGTGTGTGTGTGTGTGTGTGTGTGTGTGTGTGTGTGTGTGTGTGTGTGTGTGTTGTGTGTATGCACGTTTGTTGTGTTGTGCTTGTTATTTTATGTAAGTGCATGCGCGGTGTGTGTGTGTGTGTGTGTGTGTGTGTGTGTGTGTGTGTGTGTGTGTGTGTGTGTGTGTGTGTGTGTGTGTGTGTGACTGAGTGAGTAAATGTGTGTATGTGTATATGTGTGTCGGTACATGGCGTGTGTGTCTGCGTGTGCGCGTGCTTGCGAGCGGTCTTGCGCGGGTGTATGTGTATGTGTATGTGCACGCGGGCCTTTGTAGGTCTATATTTTAACCACAAAAAAAAAATTCCTTTCATTATTCTCCCACATTAAACAGAACAATGTTGAGCATTTACCTTGTCAGATATTCGTGAAATATAATATAATTTGTTTATCTGAAAATGTAGTAGTAGTAGAAGTAGTAGTAGTAGTAGTAGTAGTAGTAGTAGTAGTAGTAGTAGTAGTAGTAGTCGTAGTAGTCGTAGTAGTAGTAGTAGTAGTAGTAGTAGTAGTAGTAGTAGTAGTCGTAGTAGTAGTAGTAGTAGTAGTAGTACTACAGGAAATCCCGGTTATAAGAAAATCAAAGGGAGATAAGTTTTTATTTTCTTATATCCGGGTTTTCTTATATCCGATAATCGGATATAAGAAAACATTTTGAATTTGTTTTCTTATAACCGATTTGAATGGGAAAAAAGGGAAAAAATAAAAGAGAAAAAGAGAAACAAATAAAATAAAAGACAAACAGAAACATAAAACGAACAGAAAATGCTTTTACCTAATTTGGTGCATGGAAAAAAGGGAAACAATGCAAAACAAAGGAAGAAAAAAGGAAAAAAAACTTATATTCTGATCGCTTCTCGGCCTTTTGGCTAAGACAGTGATTCATGAACATAAATTTATACCTTGGTTGGTTTGTTCAGCCCGTCGTACATGGCGAAAGCCGATACGCGACGTTAAACTGAACTTCCATCCGGAAAAAACGGAACAGAAAATTAAAAACAAAAATGAAGGCAGACGTGGTGTGAGTTGCATGATGAGCGAGCAAGATAGGGGAGAGCAGATGAATGAGTGGGTGTGGTGTAGGAGTAACATATTTGTTTAAATGTAAATTTCTGTTTCTTGTTTTTAAATCAGTATTCTAATTTGGATGTATAACTCATTTTGCACAGTGGAAGACAATTTTGTATTTGCGTTTGTACAATGCCAATGGACTATAAAGAAACTTGCGACCTATGATTCATGTTTTACATCATAAAATCAAAATACAGCAAAACTCGGTTATAAGAAAATCGAAGGCAGATGATTTTTTGCTTATTACCATATTCGAGTTTTCTTATATCCGAAACTCGGACATAAGAAAACATTTTGAAGTTGTTTTTCCTTATAACCAAAGACAGAAAAACAAAATGAGGAGAACATCCTTTTTCCTAATTTGATGCATTTCTTACATCATAAAATCAAAATCGTCTACTAAGAAGAAGATTTAAAGGTGCCTACAACCACTCAAACTAACAAGCTGGGTTTTTTCCTTTTCATTGTTATCAACTACGTACCCCTTCACCTTTCTTGTACTGAACTATTACCATTTACTGTCCACCCATGCAGCTTTTTATCAATCGTTTGCTTTTGTTTATGTGGATTTTTGTCAGTTATTTGTATTTGTCTTCTTAAAGAAATGGATTGCCTTTTCCTCTCTGCCATTGCTGCTGAAAATAAAAGGCTGGACAGTCTCTCTACCACCAACACAAAAGTACAGGCACTCATATTTTTTTCTTCTGCTCAACATTTATTATGCACAGAATACTGAAGGAAAGTATAGAATACAGGAACAAAAGCAACTCAATTAGTCTTGCAATCAAGTGCCTGTACTGTTTAGACTGTCTGTGATGCAACTGGTATTAGGTAAGCTTTCCCTTTTTGGAACCACTTGATTTTCTCGGAACATCCTTTCAGTTCAGGTCCAACTCACTTTTAAAGACACACTGACCCAACATGATTAAGTCCCTTGTTTTTTCTAGGTAGCTTTGACCCACATACAAATTCCCCCAACTTCAAATTGAGGCTGCTCTTTAAAATGTTTCATTTTCAATTTGGGGGCATTTGTATGGGAGTCAAACCTGGTCAAAACAAGATTTCGTACCAGCTATAAGAGGGAAAACATGTGGAACCCGTGATTTTGACATGTGATCTGGTGGGTCTTTAAGAAAATGTTGTCAATGGTAATTCGCTTATAACAAAATAGAGCTCGCTTATAAAAAAAACCGAACTGCAAACCAACTCTCTTGTATGACATACTTTTCTTATGTCCAAGTTTCCATTGCGGATTCCCATTTGCTTGCTTATAACGAAGTTTTCTTATAAGCGAGTTTGTTATATGCGAGTTTTGATCATAGATAAGAAAGAAGAAGTTCTGCATGGACATGTTTTTGCTTCATTAGAAGCAAGTTTTCTTATAAGCGGATTCGGCTGTATCTTTCTATATTAAGGTTAGAGTGTCTGTGAGTAGCTGCTCTGACGTACATTTTCCTCTTTTTGTTGTTGTTGTTGTTGGAACGACTGCATTGTTTGGAACATCCTTTCAGTTCATGCCTAACTTTCAAAAAATCGCTTATAAGAAAATCAAACTCGCTTATAAGAAAATGAACTGCAAACCAAACTCCCTTGTATGAAATCCTTTTCTTATATCCGAGTTTACATCGCGGATGGGAGAACGAATTTGCTTGCTTATAACCGAGTTTTCTTATAAGCGGTTTTCTTATATCCGAGCTTTGATAATACACAAGAAAGAAGGAATTCGGCCAGGGGAAATAAATTGCTTGCTTATAAGTGGGTTTTCCTATAAGCGAGTTTCTTAGTAGTAGTAGTAGTAGTAGTAGTAGTAGTAGTAGTAGTAGTAGTAGTAGTAGTAGTAGTAGTAGTAGTAGTAGTAGTAGTAGTAGTAGCAGCAGCAGCAGTAGTAGTAGTAGTAGTGGTAGTAGCAGCAGCAGCAGCAGTAGCAGCAGCAGTAGTAGTAGTAGTAGTAGTAGTAGTAGTAGTAGTAGTAGTAGTAGTAGTAGTAGTAGTCAACATCATCATCATCATCATCATCATCATCATCATCATCATCATCATCATCATCATCATCATCATCACCATCATCATCACCATCATCACCATCATCATCACCATCATCATCATCAGGGCCGGACCTAAGTTTTTAAGGGGTGGGGGCTAATTCATCGAAGGTGCGAATCACCAAGACCCCTAGGGAAGTCCGGGGGCATGCTCCCCCTGAAATTTTTTAAATCCGAGAAGCAAAACAGTGCAACCTGGGCATGAAATAAAGGAGTAATGCCATTACTGTTCATACCCCTATTGAAACATGTTTCGAACCATTAAGTACCTATCAACTGGTGGTGCTGATGAATGCTCGCGAGAAAATTTAGCTGCCGCTCGGCGACATGAATTTAAAATAAAATTTTTTTATAAAAGGGTGGGGGCTGCAGCCCCCCTAAGCCATAGGTCCGGCCCTGAATCCATCATTATCATCTTCATCTTCATCATCACCACTATTGTGAACATAATTATTTTGACGCCAACCATTTACCATACACTTTAAAAAAAAAATCGACCCGGGCGAGGAGGAAAAAAAAAAGTAGGATCGACATAGGGACCTAGCGGGTTATATTGTGTCAGTACAGGGATCGGCAGAAGTTTGCCCACTGACGCTGAGGGGATTTACAGCAGGGATTTAGATCTGTCATCTGCTTGTATAATAAATAGATGGACTGGGTATGTATCCACACTGTATGTTCTAATCTGTGTGCTTTCTAGTCAGTGGTGTCTAACAGTGACCTCTTTACTCTGTACATGTACCGATACGTGGTAAGATTTAACGTGGTGACAGCCCTAACATGGACTTAGTTGTGGACGGGGCTATAATTTTAATCTTAATTTTTATTCTGTACAATCAGTGTTTAACAGATTGGGAAAATGATGTTTGCTTTAAAGTGTTATAATTCTTTCTTTTTTTACACCCCCCCCCCCCCCCCCCTTTACCCTTTCACAGCCAAAGTCGCATTTTAGCACCACAGTGATTTAACACCTATGTCACTAAAAGGCATCAAATTGGGGTCTAGTATCCAAAGACCCGATTGTCTTAGTCTTGGGATGTAAACTCTGATTTTACTGGAACTCACAAAAACACAGCATACTGATCGCAGTGAAGCTGATAAGGCATCATTTGCAAAAAGCACCGTCGAAAACTCTTAAATCACAAGCCGCGCGGCAGCATTTTGGGCTCCGGTGACCTTGACCTTTGACCAATGACCATTTTTTGACTTGCAGCCTGGATATCCTAACTACCTATCCGCACGCCGGTCCCTCCGTTCAAACGACCTCGTGTTCACATAGTAGTCAGCCAGCCGGCCAGCCAGGAACAAACAGACAAACAAACAGCGCTGAAAACATCAACCAGATTCGCCATGTGGCTGGTTAGGGTTTTTTTCTTTCTCATTGCTCACTCTTTACTAAAACAAATTTTTTTCCCCAAACATATTTTATCTCTCTCTCCTCTCTCTTACATTTGTATGTCTGTGAACTCTACTACAATGGACATTATTTTGTGGCGAACGTTTAGTGTTATTTTTTATACAAAAATGTCTGGTTTCTGTCTGACCTAGTGTGTGGTGCATTGACTCATTCATTCCGTTTGGTGTGCTGTTTATGTGGTTAGGTAATTAATGTTGCAACATTGCAGTGTTAGTAGTTATTAAAAGGCTATGCCACTCTTGGACATGTGTTGATTTGTTTGTATGTTGTCCTCTCCACCATTGTTGATGTGTACTGTGTGGGTGAGGGTCATAAAGGCGAGCTTGACACATTCTTTTTTAAGAATGATGTCTCACTTTGGTTCTGACCCACGCACTGCTAGGTGAATGGTATCGTAATCAACTTTGGTGGAGGGGAGTTAATTATAAAAAGAGAGTAATTACCCTTTGTTCAATTTCGTCATCTCCTCTCTTGGCCTCACTTATTTCATTCTTTTATTAGTTATTAGTTCACATTCTTTGTTGTTGATAAATGTGCTTATTGTTGTTGGTTTTCTTATGCGCAGTGACCTGGCTGCAATTTCTCTGTTATTATGAGATAATAAAGATGATTCGGATTTGGATTTGGATTGGAATTTAAAACAAAAATAAGAAACTAAAGGCCGTGTACACACATTAGCGGATATTCCATGCGGAAACCCGTGCGCAATCCATAAATAAGTGAAAGATAGAGGGGAAAAGATTTGCGCACGTGTCCGAATTTCCCCTATATACAAAAACTTTTATCCTTCTTTCTTGCGGAACTTACGCGTCTAATCTGAATCCGGCCTAAGACTGAACACGTCCGGATGGAAGTTCAGTTTAACGTCGCGTATCAGCTTTCGCCATGTACGACGGGCTGAACAAACCAACCAGGGTATAAACAAAAATTTATGTTCCTGAATCACTGTCTTAGCCAAAAGGCCTACGAGAAGCGATCAGAATAACACGTCCGGGTTATCTACATAATTTTTATATGAAAACTAAAAACCGCTGACTGCAGTCAGAACACACCCGAGTGGTCAGTCCCTTCGATCCACCCCCTCTCTCCTGCCCCCCCCCTCTCCTCCTCCCTTTCCAAACACACACAGAAGCCATTCAAAGGACCGACAGCGGCAGGCAGTTTTAGCCAGTCACCAAACAAGCGGTTTGCGCTAGAGGATTTGGGAGATTTCTCACCTCTCGCCTTGTATTTTTTAATTAAGAAGGTGAGTACACATTACAATCAGAACAAGCACACGATGTGGTTCTCTTGTCTGTCTGTCTGTCTGATTGTCTGTGTGCGTTCGTCTGCATGTGAAACGTAGGGGAAGACGGGGTAAAAAGCGCATGGGCGGGTAAGAAGCCCACTCCAATTATCTCATGAAATAAAGAAAATTTCAGTCAAATTTGCCCATGAGACGAATGCTAGACATTAACGCTCGTCTCATGGGCAAAATGAGACTGAAATTTGCTTCATTTCATGAGATAATTGGGGTGGGCTTCTTACCCGCCCATGCGCTTTTTACCCCGTCTTCCCCTATTAACTATTTTCTTCCACGCTCTAGCGCCTAAACTACTGGGCTAACAACAACGAAACAGACGATTTTCGGAGAACCAAAAATCTAGGGGATAGCTCTTCGTGAAAATTAGAGTTGATTACCTCGACTTGCTCGGTCAAAACCATAGCAACCATGGCGGCATAGCGTCGAAGCGTGAAACCACAGGATGCGAGCCAGTGATTTGGAAACATTTTAAAAAAAGAAAAGAAAAATCAGGCGTGGTCAGTAGCCATAAAATGAGAGAACTTGCAAAAATGTGACGTAAAAATATATATGACATCAATTTTAGAATGACGCACCGTGTTCTAAGTGCTACATGTCTACTCAAACACACGAGGCGAGAGCCGGGGATCTACCTGATGGTAGAGTAACTTCCCCTGTTTGACCGATTGAATTGTCAGTTCAACCAAATATTATGCACAATTTGCGAAGAAAATAAAGAAACGTATATCCCGCTGGGTTTTTTTCTTTCTTCTGGCTTTTGCACCTAGACCATGAACCACATAATGTAGAGTGGCACAGAGGTAACGCGTTCGCCTCGTGCACGATAAACCCGAGTTTGAACCTTGGTACAGGGGATTTTTTTCCCTCTCACTCTGCACTAGGCCTTATGGTCTGAACGTGGAGTCTTTCGGATGAGACGATAAACCGAGGTCCCGTGTGCCCATGCACATAGTACACGTTAAAAACCCAGTGGCAACGAAAAGTTTTTATTTGGTCAAAATGTACCCCTTCCCCCTTCCTCATCAGTCACACAAAAATTGCATGCCCCCCAAAAAAGGGTGGCGCGCTTCTGGCTGCGACGCTCTTTCCAGGTGAGAGCAACCCGAATTTCACAGAGATGCCTCTGTGACAATAAAGTACCAATTAAATACCAAATACCATTACTAAACGTGTAGGGAGTGGGTCGTGCGTGCGTGCCTTTCTGGCTTCTATCGCTGAAGGAATGATGAAGGGAGAACAGTACAGTGAAAGTGAAACATGACTGAATTGGGATTACGTTTATATGGCTCTGCCATCTGGTTGTTGTTGCGGGGTTTTTCTACGCACCCCATCTCTCTCTCTCTTTCTCTCTGTCTCTCTCTCTGTCTCTCTGTGTCTCTCTGTCTGTCTCTCTGTCTGTCTCTGTCTCTCTCTCTCTCTCTCTCTCTCTCTCTGTCTCTCTCTGTGTCTCTCTGTCTGTCTGTCTGTCTGTCTGTCTGTCTGTCTGTCTGTCTGTCTCTCTCTCTCTCTCTCTCTCTCTCTCTCTCTCTCTCTCTCTCTCTCTCTCTCTCTCTCTCTCTAACTGGGAATACGTTTATAGGGCTTCTCCATCTCTCCATCTTGTTGTTTTTTTTCCCCAGCCCCCCCCCCCCCTCTCTCTCTCTCTCTCTCCTCTCTCTCTCTCTCTCTCTCTCTCTCTCTCTCTCTCTCTCTCTCTCTCTCTCTCTCTCTCTTCACAGTGAGTGGCAGCTACTAAGAATCGATCTCTTTTCATGAGTCACGCCGTTAGTTTCTTTGTCCACCCGATGTAGCGTGAAATATCTCCTCCGTGAAACACGGCCCCTTTCCTCATTCGAATTGTTTGCAGTTTGGGAAGGATTCGTCCCTGACTACATTCAGAGGCGTCTCGTGGCATGCAGGAAGGGTAGAGGATTCATAACTAAAATATTGAGAAACCAGTAATATTTTTTTCTGAAATGTATTATTCATTATTTGTCTCTGCATGGGGGCAGTGTTGGACTAACGTTGGTGCAATGGTGGTGTTCATATGTGTTTGCTTTATAATTGTTCCCAACACATGCATGAATGTATGTATGTATGTATGTATGTATGTATGTATGTATGTATGTATGTATGTATGTATGTATGTATGTATGTAGATATGTGTATGCATGTATGTATGTATGTATCTGTCTATCGATCTATCTATCTATCTACATAAGATTTTTACTATTTCTGGTTTAACTTTGTGCTGGTTTGCTTTTATTGTGGATTTTCGATTTGATGCAAGGAAGACACCATTCTCCTGTAGAATGTCTTTTTTGCTCGGGTTGGCATCCACTGGACAGTCAAATTGCAGGCCGATCATGCAAACTGATGAGACCTTCTCTTAGGTGGAAACAGCTGTCTTTGCATAATGTTCCTCCCCCATTGGGAGAAAAAGTAAATCAGCACAATGTTTTTTGTTTTTTGTTTTGTTGTTGTTGGTTTTTTAACACGGAACATTACTCAAAGTTAACGTTAACTGGTTTTGTTTCTGAGGTTCACAAATAAAGACATTGGACACAGAAAAGTTTTATCAAAGCAAACTATCTATCTATCTATCTATCTATCTATCTATCTATCTATCTATCTATCTATCTATCTATCTATCTATCTATCTATCTATCTATCTATGTATCTATGCAGGCCTATCTATGTATGTTTGTGTATGCGTGTAGATATGTAATGTTGTATTACGAATGTATGCATATAGACTAAGATATTTGTATGAGGGTGTAGCTGCGAATTGGGATTCGGAACGAGCGGCGTGGGAGCAACGCCACTGTACAGCCCAGAAGATGGGACAGCAACAAAAAAAAGGGGGGGAAAAAGAAGATATTTGTATGATATATAATTTGTGAATGCAAGTTGTATGTTTGTATGTATGTGTAAACTTATGTGTATATTATGTATAAGTTAGATGGATGGGTAGTTAAATGGTTGTATGCGTGCGCATGATGTGTGTGTTGTGTATGTGTATATGTGTGCGTTTGTATGTGTGTGTGTGTGTGTGTGTGTGTGTGTGTGTGTGTGTGTGTGTGTGTGTGTGTGTGTGTGTGTGACCAAGAATTGTATGTGCGCACTGTTTAAAATAGTCGCATATTTCTTTTTTTCTGTCTTTTCTGTATACTACGTCTCTGTCTTTATTGTGTTGTTTTGGTGATTGTTTTATTGCTGCAAAAAGAATTTCCTGTAAAATGGACAATAAAAATATTGATTGATTGATTGATTGTTACATTGTCCGCCATTTTGGAAATGCAAAACTAGCATGGGTTTGTAAGCTATAAAGCATCGATTTGTTTTGTAAAGATGTAGCTCAACACCCTCCCGTTCTGTTTCTTGGTTCTTCCCGTGTAGATTGTGCAATTAAGTCCCTACATTTTATAAAAGACTTATCGTTTCGGTTGCGGTGCACACACATATTCCTGTGACCGGGACATATTTCACGCCAGGACATATTTCTCGTGACACCAGTGTTGACTGTCGTCTGCTACCAGCAGTCAGTAATGACACCACTGTTCAGGCTTGGGACGCCTTCGTTTTTTCCTCTGCAGAATTTAGAGTGCGACGTTTGAGGAAAATAATGCAATGTTAAAGTTACCCTCTCAAGGTAAGAAACTTTATTGTTTCCAAAGCTGTGTGTTTTTGTTTGTAATCAAAAGTTTTAAGATAAATTTAGCCTCGAACAACCCCCAATATCAAAACTATCATGTTTGTGTCTCCCATTCTCAAACTATGGTTCTGTCATTTTTCTGACACTAACCCAAACCTGACACTAACCCTATCCATTTCCCTAGAAAGGCAGAACATTTTCGATGAAACTGGTGTATGATTTGTGGTGGTGGAACTTTGCCATCTGTTTTTGCAGATTTAGCATTTTTACGAATGGGTCTTTTATGATGACATATTTTTACAGTTACGAGTTTGTTCAGTTGAGCTAGGCCATAGGCTTCCTTGTCAACAACATGGTTATGGTCGCATGTGTAAGTGTCTAACTTCGCGGAGAATTGAGCTGATATTGTTGGCATAATCGTGTATCCATTGGAGTGGAAAGAAGAAGAAGGAGAAGAAGACATGTCACGTTAATCATATTTCCTTTCCGGTCTCGAAAACTTGAGACGGGGACACACACACACACACACACACGCGACACACGCGACAAGAACGTATATATTATTTTGAGCGAGGTACAACTAGCAAGGCCTATCAGTCATTTACTCAGGTTGGTGTTTAATTATGCATCTGTATCGTTAAAAATTCGGGACTTTCCTGGAGTTGCACTGCCTCCGGGCATTTCCTCCAGGATCGTTCCCACATCTTTATATCTACTAATGTCCCATATGTGTCTGTTTTAGACCGGAGGACGTTAAACAGATTTTCATTAGTCGAAGAGAAAAAGCAAGCTTTTAAGAGGAAAATGGAAGTGTGTGTTTTTTGTGTAACAATCACCTTTAGTAGGGAGGGTAGCATGTAGTTTGGGAATGGAATACCTGCTATTGTAGGGAAGGGAAAAAAACTTGGCCAAGTTTCAAGTGAAAGCCTGGGGTTAGGCTGTGTGTGTGTGTGTGTGTGTGTGTGTGTGTGTGTGTGTAGATGTGCGATTATTTTGCCACAGTGTTTAGTGTTGTGTTAAATAGGACGTCCTGCAAGAACCTATGCAGATGATTATGTGAGAGAGATATATAATAGTAAGGCAAGCTGTGTGTGTGTGTGTGCGTGTGTGTGCGTGTGCGTGTGCGTGTGCGTGCGTGCGTGTGTGTGTGAGCATTGGGCCACTCCTGTTGTTTGTTTACATTATCACTAATTTTTGCCTGTCACATTTTTAAACTAAGCCTATCTATGCTGATTTTGCGTGTATTTGTCTGATGTTTAGGCCTATTCTTAGTCTTCAGGAGACGAATTGTGTGGTGTTTATCATACTCGTCTTGTTTCCCTGCATAAATATGTTGCGATGTGTGTGTGTGTGTGTGTGTGTGTGTGTGTGTGTGTGTGTGTGTTGTGTGTGTGTGTGTGTGTGTTATATGCCAACGTGGTTTAGAACTTTACGTGGTGACAGTCCTGAGATGACCATAGCTGTTGACAAAACAATAAAGGACTAGTTATAACTACTAGTCTCTCTCTCTCTCTCGGTCCTTCTCTCTCTCTCTCTCTCTCTCTCCTCTCTCTCTCTCTCTCTCTCTCTCTCTCTCTGTGTATATTGACCCACCACACATCAAAAAGCATGACCCAGCTGTTACCTCATTTCCATAATCGCACCCCCACCCCCCCCTTCCATCCCCCTCCCCCTGCGCCTTTTTTTTAATATATTTCCTCTTCTTCATTACCCCCCCCCCCCCCCCTTCCATGGCTTGATAAGATTGTTTATGGTGGTATATCGTCTTCAAAAGTGTATAATACTAGTTCATTTCCCTTTCTGGAGAGAGAGAGAGAGAGAGAGAGAGAGAGAGAGTGAGTGTGTGTGTGTGTGTGTGTGTGTGTGTGTGTTGTGTGTGTGTGTGTGTGTGTGCGTGCGTGTGTGTGTGTGTGTGTGTGTGTGTGTGTGTGTGTGTGTGTGTGTGTGTGTGTGTGTGTGTGTGTGTGTGTTGTGTGATAGATAGATAGATAGATAGAGAGAGAGAGAGAGAGAGAGAGAGAGAGAGTGTGTGTGTGAGTGTGTGTGTGTGTGTGTGTGTGTGTGTGTGTGTGTGTGTGTGTGTGTGTGTGTGTGTGTGTGTGTGTGTAACAGGTGTGTGTGACACTAGATAGATAGAGAGAGAGAGAGAGAGAGACTAAGAGAGAGAGAGAGAGTGGTGTGTGTGTGTGTGTGTGTGTGTGTGTGTGTGTGTGTGTGTGTGTGAGAGAGAGTTGTGTGTGCGTGTGTGTGTGTGTGTGTGTGTGTGTGTGTGATAGATAGATAGATAGATAGATAGATAGAGAGAGAGAGAGAGAGAGAGAGAGAGAGAGAGAGAGAGAGAGAGAGAGAGAGAGAGAGAGAGAGAGAGAGAGAGTTTGTGTGTTTGTTGTGTGTGTGAGTGCGTGTGTCAATCTATTTTGTGAATATTGTTAAAGGTCTGTGTACACGTTAACACTATTCACAAAATATCACTATTTCCCCATGGCAACACAGTGAGTTATAAGTCATATTACGTTATTATGTTGCAATGGGGAAATGAGGTTATTTTGTGAATATTGTTAACGTGTACGCAGACCTTTATATGACTAGCCTATCACTGTGTTGTCATGGTGAATGAGTGAAAAATGTTCACGTCTACAGAGACCAAAACGGTACCATAGAAAAGTGATTTTATGTTCTTTTTCTGTTTTTCCTCCTCATCCCCCCCCCCCCCCCCACACAACACATACACCCCCCCCCACCGCCCCCCTCTGTCTCTCTGTCTGCCAGTCTCTTTTCTCTTCTGTTGTTTATCTCTCTCTTCCTTTTCTTTCTCTCTCTCTCTCTTCTCTCTCCGTCTTCTCTCTCTCTCTCTCTCTCTCTCTCTCTCTCTCTCTATTTCTCTTTTATTTATCTCTCTCTCTCTAGTCTCTGTCTCTCTGTGTGTCTGTCTGTCTGTCTGTCTCTCTCTCTCTCTCCTCTCTCTCCTCTCTCTCTCTCTCTCTCTCTCTCTCTCTCTCTCGCATCTTGGTCTTTCTCCTCTCTAGGGGAAAAAAGCTCTCTCTCTCTCTCTCTCAGGCTCTCTACTCTCTCTCTCATCTCTCTCTCTCCTCTCTCTCTTTCACTCTCTCTCTCTCTCTCTCTCTTCTCTCTCTCTCTCTCTCTCTCTCTCTCTCTCTCTCTCTCTCTCTCTCTCTCTCTCTCTCTCTTTTGCTTGGATGGGCAATAGTGTAAAAAAAGCTACCCGCCCTTATCTCCCTCAATAAAAACTCGTATTCGTACTCTCTTCCTCTATCTGTGTTCTCTCTTTCTTCTCTCTCTCGCGCTCTTTCTCTCTTCCTTTCTCTCTCTCTCTCTCTCTCTCTCTCTCTCTCTCTCTGTCTCTCTCTCTCTCTCTCTCTCTCTCTCTCATCTATCTCTCTAATACGATCTGGATCCGTCTGAAAAAGCTAGTTTGAATTATTGCGTTATGTATTGCGAGCACACGATTGTGTGTTGATATGTAAAACTGATGCGTGCGTGGCGCGTGTGGCATGCGAATGTATGTGTCTGTCTCGTGCGAGGCCACTATGGTCTGTCTGTATAATTATGAAATCCTTTCCTCTCTTCTCTCTTTCTATCTTTTTTTCTCTCTCTTCTTGTTAATCTAATCTCAACAGCTCCAATCTTCTCTCCTCTCACAGTACTTCATAACATTTCTGTATTGTTCCTCTCCATCTCTCTCTCCTCTCCCTCTCTCTATCTCTCCCTTCTCTCTCTCTCTCTCTTGGGTTCTCATGTCTTGTCTTACTCTCTCTCTTTATTTTTCTTTCTTTATCTCAATGAATGATCAATGTATCTCTCTCTCTTCTCCTCTCCTCCCTCTCTTGATCTCTCTCTCTAATCTCTAAAACTCTCTCTCTCTCTCTCTCTCTCTCTCTCTCTCTCTCCTGTCTCTCTCTGCTTGAGGGCAATAGTGTAAAAAAGCTACCCAGCTTATCTGTTTTACCCTCAATAAAAAAATTCGTATTCGTATAGTCCGTCTTCGTCTTCTCTCTCTCTGTGTTTTTCAATCTCTCTCCTCTCTCTCTCTCTCTCTCCTCTCTCTCTCTCTCTATCTCTCTCTCTCTCTCTCTCTCTCTCTCTCTCTCTCTCTCTCTCTCTCTCTCTCTCTCTCTCTCTCTCTCTCTCCTCTCTCTCATCTCTCTCTCTCTCTCTCTCTCTCTCTCTCTCTCTGGCTTGATACTTCTCGGACAGGGGATACTTTGGGTTTATTTGATCTCTCTCAGGTGTCACAGAGATTGTTGCACAGGACACAATCTCTTTTGTCTCTAATGAATTAATGGTTGATTATTTACCTTGTTGTTGCTATTTCTTAGTATTTTCTGGTGCAAAGACTGAACCTCTTTGCTACGTTTCTTATTTGCCTTAATATTGACTAAGATTGTTAGTTTAATTTGATATAAACCTATTTTGTTGTTCTGTTTATGCTTTGTCCTGAAGTTTTCTAACATGCCAATTACAAAAGATTCTTGGCCCTCAAAAGATGGGTTGAGTGTTGGATTTTTAAATGTGAATCATATTTATAGTAAATTGGACGAAGTTTCACAGATCCTGAACAATTCAGGTAAGCAGTTCCATCTCTTTTGTTTTGCAGAGTCGCGTCTGAATGAACGCATATCTGACAACGAAGTAGCCATGTCTGGGTATAACTTCATCCGTTTAGACCCAACTCGACCTAAAGAAACTGGTCTAATCTTGTATATACACGAAAGCTTAAGTTACAATTGTGTCATACTCTCTGATGATTATAAAATAGAATGCCTATTTGTTAAAGTCAACTTTAAAAAGTCGTCTCCTCTTACTTTAGGGTTTATTTACAGAAATCCCAGTGAACACGTTACGTGGATTAGTAATTTTACGCTTTTGATGGATGAAATTTCAGTAATATCTGGTGAAGTATGTTTATTGGGTGATTTTAATATCGATCTGTTAAAACCCAACACAACATGGACACGATCATATGAGTTGTCCCTCCTAACGCAAGTTATTGACAAGCCAACACGAATAACAACTAATTCTAAAACATTAATTGATCATGTTTATTCTTCTCAGCCAGATAATCTAGTAGAAGTCTGTTCACCTAGTTTGTATTGTAGTGACCATCTCCCTGTTTGCTTCACCTGGTCAAAAAAGGGTGTAAAAATTGCCAAGAACTGCCACACTATTGTAACATACAGACACCTCTCTAATCTTGATATAGAAAAATTCTTATTAGACCTTAGCAACTCTCATATATTTTCTGTATATCAATTTACCAATGCTGATGAAGCTTTTGAAATGTTTTACCATAGTTTTATGAATGTCTATAATAAGCATGTACCTATGAAAACCAAACGTGTAAAAAGTACTCCAAAGAA
>CM065712.1:16203374-16213374 GCA_017654935.2 Phymorhynchus buccinoides | reverse complement strand
GGACTGTGCGAGTGACATGTGGACTGTGCGAGTGACCTGTGGACTGTGCGAGTGACCTGTTTATTGCTGTGCGAGTGACCTGTGGACTGTGCGAGTGACCTGTGGACTGTGCGAGTGACCTGTGGACTGTGCGAGTGACGTGTGGACTGTGCGAGTGACGTGTGGACTGTGCGAGTGACCTGTGGACTGTGCGAGTGACCTGTGGACTGTGCGAGTGACGTGTGGACTGTGCGAGTGACGTGTGGACTGTGCGAGTGACCTGTGGACTGTGCGAGTGACCTGTGGACTGTGCGAGTGACCTGTGGACTGTGCGAGTGACCTGTGGACTGTGCGAGTGACCTGTGGACTGTGCGAGTGACCTGTGGACTGTGCGAGTGACCTGTGGACTGTGCGAGTGACCTGTGGACTGTGCGAGTGACCTGTGGACTGTGCGAGTGACCTGTGGACTGTGCCAGTGACCTGTGGACTGTGCCAGTGACCTGTGGACTGTCAGTTTTGCTGCTTTGTCCACTCGCGTTATGAAATCGCGTTACGTATCGATGGGGAGGACGGGGGTAGGGTGGGGTGGGTGGAAGGGCGGTGGGTTCATTTCGATGTCCCCCATCTCTCTGTCACTCTCATTGTGCCCCCATCTCTCTGTGTCACTCTCATTGTGCCCCCATCTCTCTGTCACTCTCATTGTGCCCCCGTCTCTCTGTGTCACTGTGATTGTGACCCCATGACTGTGTCAGTGACATTGTGCCCCCGTGTCTGTGTGTCACTCTGGATTGTGCCCCCGTCTCTATGTGTCACTGACATTGTGCCCCCGTGCTGACTGTGGACTGTGCACCCTCATTGTGTCCCCCGTCTCTGTGTGTCACTCTCATTGTGACCCTGGACTCTGTGTGTCACCTCTCATTGTGCCCCTGACCTCTGTGTGTCACTCTCATTGTGCCCCTGTGACTGTGTGTCACTCTCATTGTGCCCCGTCTCTGTGTGTCACCCTCATTGTGCCCCCGTCTCTATGTGTCACCTGTGGACTGTGCCCCTGTCTCTGTGTGTCACTCTCATTGTGCCCCTGTCTCTGTGTGTCACTCTCATTGTGCCCTGTCTCTGTGTGTCACTGTCAGTTGTGCTGCTGTCTCTACTCGCGTCACCCTCATTGCGTTACGTATCTGATGTGTCACTCTCATTGTGCCCCTGTCTCTGTGTGTCACTCTCATTGTGCCCCCTGTCTCTATGTGTCACTCTCATTGTGCCCCCGTCTCTATGTGTCACTCTCATTGTGCCCCTGTCTCTGTGTGTCACTCTCATTGTGCCCCTGTCTCTGTGTGTCACCCTCATTGTGCCCCTGTCTCTGTGTGTCACTCTCATTGTGCCCCTGTCTCTATGTGTCACTCTCATTGTGCCCCCGTCTCTATGTGTCACTCTCATTGTGCCCCCGTCTCTATGTGTCACTCTCATTGTGCCCCCGTCTCTGTGTGTCACTCTCATTGTGCCCCTATCTCTATGTGTCACCCTCATTGTGCCCCTGTATCTGTGTGTCACTCTCATTGTGCCCCTGTCTCTGTGTGTCACCCTCATTGTGCCCCTGTCTCTGTGTGTCACTCTCATTGTGCCCCTGTCTCTGTGTGTCACTCTCATTGTGCCCCCGTCTCTGTGTGTCACTCTCATTGTGCCCCCGTCTCTATGTGTCACTCTCATTGTGCCCCTGTCTCTGTGTGTCACTCTCATTGTGCCCCTGTCTCTATGTGTCACTCTCATTGTGCCCCCGTCTCTGTGTGTCACTCTCATTGTGCCCCTGTCTCTGTGTGTCACTCTCATTGTGCCCCCATCTCTATGTGTCACTCTCATTGTGCCCCCGTCTCTGTGTGTCACCCTCATTGTGCCCCCGTCTCTGTGTGTCACCCTCATTGTGCCCCCATCTCTATGTGTCACTCTCATTGTGTCCCCCGTCTCTATGTGTCACTCTCATTGTGCCCCCATCTCTATGTGTCACTCTCATTGTGCC
The DNA here is from genome assembly GCA_017654935.2 of Phymorhynchus buccinoides. NCBI lineage: Eukaryota > Metazoa > Mollusca > Gastropoda > Neogastropoda > Raphitomidae > Phymorhynchus > Phymorhynchus buccinoides. Next base: position 16,211,384 of record CM065712.1, on the reverse strand, counting down.
CCCATCTCTATGTGTCACCCTCATTGTGTCCCCCGTCTCTATGTGTCACTCTCATTGTGCCCCCATCTCTGTGTGTCACTCTCATTGTGCCCCTGTCTCTATGTGTCACTCTCATTGTGCCCCTGTCTCTGTGTGTCACTCTCATTGTGTCCCTGTCTCTATGTGTCACTCTCATTGTGCCCCTGTCTCTGTGTGTCACTCTCATTGTGCCCCTGTCTCTGTGTGTCACTCTCATTGTGCCCCCATCTCTGTGTGTCACTCTCATTGTGCCCCCGTCTCTATGTGTCACTCTCATTGTGCCCCCGTCTCTATGTGTCACTCTCATTGTGCCCCCGTCTCTATGTGTCACCCTCATTGTGCCCCCGTCTCTATGTGTCACCCTCATTGTGTCCCCTGTCTCTGTGTGTCACTCTCATTGTGCCCCCGTCTCTATGTGTCACCCTCATTGTGCCCCCGTCTCTGTGTGTCACCCTCATTGTGCTACCGTCTCTGTGTGTCACCCTCATTGTGCCCCTGTCTCTGTGTGTCACTTTCATTGTGCCCCCATATTTATGTGTCACTCTCATTGTGCCCCCATATTTATGTGTCACTCTCATTGTGTCTCCATCTCTACGTTTCCTCGTTTCTATGTGCCCCTGTCTCCGTGTCGGGTCAGGAATAGGGTAAGCCTTGGGGACAGTGTTAGGAATTATGGTTTAGGGTTAGGGTTTCGGGTCATGGCTAGGTCTTGGATTAGGGTTCTTCTTCCGATTGGGGGATGTTTATCCTGCCCCACGCCTGGGTTTGGTATTGCATAAACACGGAGAGACATAAGACCGGTGTAACATCTAAGTTCGTCTACCCCTTGTAAACGTCCCCTGGGGACATTCTAGGGCGTCCCCCCCCCCAAGTGCCCCACCCCTCGTGTATGTGTGTGTGCTTGTGCACGCGCGTTTGTGCGTGTGTGTGTGCGCTAGCGTGCGCATGTGCATGCGCGTGACGGAGAAGGGACGAGAGAGGGGTGGAAAAGAGAAACAGTTATCACCATTTTTTGGAATACATTTTTGCACACACACCCTCATGTGTGCGTGCGTGCGTGCGTGCGTGTGTGTGCGTACGTGCGTGTGTGTGTGTGTGTGTGTGTGTGTGTGTGTGTGTGTGTGTGTGTGTGTGTGCGTGTGTGTGCGTGTGCGTGTGTGTGCGCCCCCCCGCCTGCCGTGTGTGTGTGTGTGTGTGTGTGTGTGTGTGTGTGTGTGTGTGTGTGTGTGTGTGTGTGTGTGTGTGTGTGCGTGCGTGCGCGCGCGTGTGTGTGTGTATGTGTGGTGGAGTGTGTGGTGGTGGTGGTGGTGGTGTGTGTGTGTGCGCGCGCGCGCGCATGTGCGCATGCTGCTTTGTAACTTTCTCCCTTCTTTCGCTTGTTTCTTTCTTTCCTGCCTTCCTTCCTTCCTTCTTTCTTATCTTTTCTTTCTCTCTTTCCTTTTCTTTCTCTCTTTCCTTCTTTCTTTCTTTCTTTCTCTCTCCCTTTCTTTCCTTCCTTTTCATCTGAGTAAAACGCTATCCCGTATCCACAAGCGAGAGTCCTTAAGCAGTTCGAGGGCTATTGACTTGTCTCGCCAACGCCCTTATAACGCGTTTTCAAACTTTGAGGGAAAAAAATAAAATCGTTTTACTTCACTTGTGCTTGAAACATTATTAGCAAGGTTATATTATTATAGGGTTTAAGGTTTAAACAGCCTGGCTTAGATATAAGTAATAAGAATCATGGATATAAAAAAAACCACAGTTACCTGACTCACCGTGTTATGAGAAAAGATACAGGATGATATTGTTTGCGTGTGTTTGTATGTGTGCTTGAGGAATGGGTGTGTGTGGTGGTGGTGGTGGTGGTGGTGGTGGTGGGGGGGGGGGTATGATAGCTTTATGTGTGCATGTGCTTGTGCATGCATGTGTATGAGTGAGTGTGAGTGTGAGTGTGTGTGTGTGTGTCTGTGTAACTGTGAGTGTGTGCGTGTGTGTGTCTGTCTGTGTCAATGCATGTGTGTGTGTCTGTGTCAATGTGCGCGCGTGTATGTGTGTGTGTGTGTGTGTCAATGTGCGCGCATGTATGTGTGTGTGTGTCTGTGTCAATGTGCGCGCATGTATGTGTGTGTGTGTGTCTGTGTCAATGTGCGCGCATGTATGTGTGTGTGTGTCTGTCTGTGTCAATGTGCGCGCATGTATGTGTGTGTGTGTGTGTGTCTGTGTCTGTGTCTGTGTCAATGGGCGTGCGATTACGTGTATATGTGTGTGCTTGTTTTTGTTATCGCTGTGTGTGTGTGTCTGTGTCTGTGTGTGTGTTGTGTCACACGCGCAGGAGTACGCACGCACACGCACGCATTCAGTCAGTGAGACAAACAGACAGACACAGAGAGTAACATTCAGTGTGTAAATTCGTATGGGGATGCGATGCGATTGTGTCACGTGAGTCATGATTCACGTGGTGTACTTCCGTCTACAAATAGTTATGCCATTGTCGCTCACTATGCTCAAGTAGACCCACTAGTCTACATGAATTTCACGTGAATTGTGACTCGCATCGTCAAAATCGCATCGCATTCTGATACGATTCCTCTGTCGTGTGGCTGGCCCTTAAAGGGGCACTCTGACGGATGAGTTTTTGCAAGAAGAAACACGTCGAGATCACCAGGAAAGCACCGTTTACAGAGATCGCAACACTCTCTTTGTTCTGGTTTCTTAGAAATCAAACCGTCAAATCGGCGATTCCTCCTTGGCGGAGGTGCTGAAAGTCGGATTATTTCAGTGAAAGATAGGCCACCTTCCAATGGCCGCCTGAGTTCAAACCAAATCGTTTGTACGAAACTTCCACAATACAAGCCTTTTTATTACAGTTTACCAAAAGGAGTTTCGCTCACAACGAAGGAAATAGCTCCTTTTTCTTCTTTACTGCACTACAAAGAAGAAAAAGCTTCAAGCACATTCAGTGGCCTCCACCCACCCCGTCCAAAATGGCTTCTCTCTCCGGCAACTCCGCCAAGGAGGAATCGCCGTTTTGACGGTTTGATTTCTAGGAAACCAGAGCAAAGTGAGTGTTCCGATCCTTGAAAAGGCTGTCTTTCTGGTGACCTCGACGTGTTTCTTGCAAAAACTCATCCGTCAGGGTGCCCCTTTAAGACACTTTACTGTTGGCCCAAACTGCGGACTAAAACGATCACACAGGTAACAAAGATCATTGAGATTCAATCAATAGGCCTTACTTCTTATATTAATATATGAGTCAACAGGTCTTGTCGGGCTGTTTGAAGATTCTTCTATAGATGTATAACACGGATTAGTGACTTCAGTGGTAACCTGGGGGCGTTTTGAAGGAGTGTGTGTGTGTGTGTGTGTGTGTGTGTGTGTGTGTGTGCGTGCGTGTGTGCGTGCGTGTGTGTGCGTGTGTGTGTGTGTGCGTGCGTGCGTGTGTGCGTGCGTGTGCGTGCGTGCGTGTGTGCGTGTGCGTGCGTGTGTGTGTGTGTGTGTGTGTGTGTGTGTGTGTGTGTGTGTGTGTGTGTGTGTGTGTGTGTGTGTTCGCGCACGCGTGTGCGTACATAATATCTCTATGAGTTAATAAAGTATTATATTCTTGAGTCTTGAGAAATAGAGATAGTGTGTGTGTGCGCGCGCGTGTGTGGTGTGTGTGTGTGTGTGTGTGCGTGCGCGTGCGTGTGTGTGAAGGTGGGGCAAGGGTAGAGAGTTAGAGGAAGGGTTGGGTGTTGAACTGTTTTAAAACTCCTTTTCTCTCGGACTCGCATACTATACTTGGTCTGGGGGTTGACAACAATCTTTCTTGGTCGTACCATGCCTCTATTCTCACTCGTAAGTTATCTAAAAAAATATTTCAACTAAACAGAATCAAGCACTTTCTTGATATTCACACCAGAAAACTCTTCTTTCATGCATATATTCAGCCAGACATTGATTATGTTTCAACTTCTTGGGATCAAGCAAGCAAAAACTGTCTAAGACATTTAGAAAGTATTTATAAACGTGCAATTAAACTAATTCTTCTTAAATCATCAACACTACAAATTTCTGATTATAAAACTGTTAACATACTTCCCTTCCACTCCAAATGCCAATTTAATAAGGGTGTATTTATGTATAAAATCTTAAATGGACTCGCACCTCCTTATTTATGTAAAAGGTTTCCTGTAACTCAGGTGCGGAATAAAGAAACCATACTCCTCCCCCGACCTAGAACAGACTTATTTATGTCATCGTTAACATACTCAGGTGGAAGGTTGTGGAATGAAATCCCTGAGTGCATAAAAACTAAAAGCACATTGCTGTCATTTAAAAGATGCTTTAATAAATATTTATTCGAAAGGTTATAACAGTTCATTCCCCTTTTCTAAACTTATCTATTGTGCATGTTATAATTTTAGTAAATGCGCATGTCTGTAGCTATGCTCCTACTACCTGATATTGTAAAATTGTCAATTGATTACTTGTCTAACTATGAGTTATGTGTGTGAAAGGAATTGTGAGAATGTTGATTTATATGTCATGATGTCCTTGTTCTTTGGATTTGTTACATTTGATTGTTACATTGTTTACTTTTGAACCATTTGAGTTTGTTTTGTAATTTATTTATTTATTTATTCACTTCATATGTCATTATTTTAGAGGACCTGATGAAAATAAGCTATTTCTGCTTACTCAGTTTATCCTCATTAAAAATTTCGAGTTCGAGTTCGAGTTCGAGTTCTGTTCGTATGCCTACTTGTCAACGTCTCTGAGTCTGTCTCTAGTCTCTGGGTCTGTCTGTCTGTCTGTCTCGCAGTGTGCCTTTCTCTCCGTGTTTGTGAGTGCGTCTCTTAGAATGTATATACCTCTCCTGTTTTTTTTTCTTTCTGTGAAGCTCTGAGACAATTTGTCTCTGCATATCTGTCTCTTTGTCTCTCTGAACGCATGTGTGTGTGTGTGTGTGTGTGTGTGTGTGTGCGTGCGTGTGCGTGTGCGTGTGTGTGTGTGTGTGTGTGTGTGTGTGTGTGTGTGTGTGTGTACGTGTGTGTGTGTGTGTGTGTCTGCGCCTGCGTGGGCATGTGACATGCACACACATGCACACAGACATACATGCGCGCGCACACATAAGCACACATTCACACATATACACACAAACAAGCACACAAGCACGCACACACACACACACACACACACACACACACACACACACGCGCGCGCGCGCGCGCGCAAGCGCACACGCACACACATACACACATTCGCACACAACTCACACTTCTCTCTCTCTCCCTCTCTTTCTTTCTGTCTCTCTTCCTGTCTACCTGCTGTCTGTCTGTTGTTGTTGTTGTTGTTCTTTAATTTAACGTCTTTTCACTTAGAAGTGATATTAGACATGAAAGTGTGTGTGTGAGTGTGTGCGCGTGGGAATGTGCATGTGTATCTGTGTGTGCTTAAAGTGCATATTTATAAGTAACATTAGGGGATGTATGCTTAGTTAAAACAGTTTAAAAAAAAAAAATTTTAAAACACAAAAAACATAATAATAATAATGATAAGAAAATAAAATAAAAATCTGTCTGTCTGTCTGTCTCCCTCCCTCTCTCTTCATGCGGGGCAGGCACATGACACCGCATGTGTATGTATGTGTGTGTGTGTGTGTGTGTGTGTGTGTGTGTGTGTGTGTGTGTGTGTGTGTGTGTGTGTGTGTGCGAGTGTGTGTGTGTATGCGTGTGTGTGTGTCAAGTCAAGTCAAGTCCAAATGATCTTTATTGAGGGTTAAAGAATAAGCTAACAAGGCTCTGTGCCCTCCGCTGCGTGAGTGCGTGCGTGTGCGTGCGCGCGTGCGTGTGTGTGCCTATCTGTCTGTCTGTGTCTGGCGCGTTCGCGTGTGCGTGCATAAAGAAAGGTCTGGCTAAGTATCTTTCCGCCTGACTAGCTCTCGTCATTAATCCACAAGAAGAAGAAATGTCACGCTTGAGCGAACACCAGGCTTTATTTTGGCTTTTTAGTCCCCGAGCCGAAGGTTCGGGGAGCTATTGTTTTTGTCTGGTCCGTCCGTCCGGTGTCCGTCCGTCCGTCCGTGTCCTCCGTCCGTCCGGCTATTCGTCCGTTTTTCTCAAAAAAACTATTCAGTCTATCATCATCAAATTTGGTATACAAGTTTGCCAAGATGCAAGCTATCCACTGATGTATTTAGTTTTACATTAAGGTCAAGGTCGCGCCAGTTACGGGGTTCAAACCCCGAAACACATAATCGCTAATATCTCGCGAAGTTTTGCATGTATTTCAATGCAGGTTTTTTTCACAACATTTCTTGATGAATGGTCTATAACACAGTTGTCATGAATTTTTTCTGTGCGCTCGTGTGCGCATGATCGCGCGCGCTTAAATCACGGGTCCGAACCCCAAGGCTATATATAAAAAAAAAAACTATTCAGTTACGTGCTGTTTTGATGCGTTTTTATGTAGTTACGTGCTGTTTTGATGCGTTTTTATGTATGTGTACAACCGACACATTCCGATTTCGGAGTAGCTCGGCGATGCTGCGAGGGGACTTTGCAGCCGCTCGGCGTTGCACTTGTTTTTTGTTGGCTTTAACTTGACAGACACTGCTGACACCTTTGAGGGACCCACTCACGCGTGCTACCGCAGTCCAACGACTATCCAAACGGCCAGATTTTGTGAGGCGTGATTCTTGTGAAATACTACTACTGTTTAAATGAAGGAATCTGATAGAATTCTTACTGGTTTGTGTAAAGGGGCACCCTGACGGGTGAGTTTTTGTGTGTAAGAAACACGTCGAGATCACCAGGAAAACACCCTGTACAGAGATCGCAACACTCACTTTGCTCTGGTTTCCCTACTAAATCAAACCGTCAAATCGGCTATTCCTCCTTGGCGGAGGTGCTGGAAATCAAATTATTTCACCCAAAGAGAATACGTTTGTCGTTTCTTTTCTAATGGCCGCCAAATCGTTTACACGAAATGTTCGCAATACGAGCCTTTTTTTTCTTGAAAGTTTATACAGTTTATTTAAAGGATTTTCGCTCACAACAAAGGAAATAGCTCCTTTTTCTTTTACTGCACTACAACAACAAACAACCGCTTCAACCACAATGAGTGTCCTCCACCCACCCCATCCAAAATGGCTACTCTCTCCGGCATATCCGCCAAGGAGGAATCGCCGTTTTGACGGTTTAATTTCTACTAAACCAGAGCAAAGTGAGTGTTCCGATCCTTGAAAAGTCTGTCTTTCTGGTGATCTCGACGTGTTTCTTGCAAAAGCTAATCCGTCAGGGTCCACCTTTAAACAATGTTATTAGGTCCACAGTACATGAACAAACACAGATAATAAACATATCAGCAGCAACAAGCTAGAAGCTGATGAATACAGAATTGGTTTAAACAATGTTATTAGGTCCACAGTACATGAACAAACACAGATAATAAACATATCAGCAACAAGCTGGAAGCTGATGAATACAGAATTGGTTTAAACAATGTTATTAGGTCCACAGTACATGAACAAACACAGATAATAAACATATCAGCAGCAACAAGCTGGAAGCTGATGAATACAGAATTGGTTTAAACAATGTTATTAGGTCCACAGTACATGAACAAACACAGATAATAAACATATCAGCAGCAACAAGCTAGAAGCTGATGAATACAGAATTGGTTTAAGCAATGTTATTAGGTCCACAGTACATGAACAAACACAGATAATAAACATATCAGCAGCAACAAGCTGGAAGCTGATGAATACAGAATTGGTTTAAGCAATGTTATTAGGTCCACAGTACATGAACAAACACAGATAATAAACATATCAGCAACAAGCTGGAAGCTGATGAATACAGAATTGGTTTAAACAATGTTATTAGGTCCACAGTACATGAACAAACAATGATAATAAACATATCAGCAGCAACAAGCTGGAAGCTGATGAATACAGAATTGGTTTTAAACAATGTTATTAGGTCCACAGTACATGAACAAACACAGATAATAAACATGGCAGCAACA
>CM065712.1:16193374-16195874 GCA_017654935.2 Phymorhynchus buccinoides | reverse complement strand
TATTATCTGTAGATGACTTAAACATGATTTTATTCTGACTTAATTTAATAAAACGCTTGATTCAACATGTGGCTCAGGCATGCCCCAGCTTAGCATCTGGTCGAGTTGGGGGGGGGGGGGGGGGGGGGGGGGGGGGGGGGGGGTAGGGGGGGGGGGGGGGGGTGCAACTACAATGTAGAAAAGTGTGATACCGTTGAATCGATCTTAATCAATACATGTGTGAATGGGAATTCAAAAATGTGTGATATGCATGGTCCATTTCATAAATTGGGCAAATCATCAATATAATGGTTATGTCAATGTGGTGGTGCCATAGCCGATGAGGTTTAACCGAGGCGTGGTTACCGCTACACCTATCTATATTGTTAAAAACTCGGGACTTTACTGGTGTTGCACTGCCTCCGGGCATTGAAGCCAGTATTGTTCCCACCATCTTTGTATTTACAAATGTCCCATATGTGTCTATGACCGAGAGGACGTAAAACATCATTTTCATCATCGCCCATTTCATGAAATAGGCAATTTCACGAATTGGGCGTAACAGATACACCATACACCCCTGGCTATCGTGACTCCCTGCCATTAACTGTGTTATATGATAGTATGTTCGTTGGTCTTTTCCAAAGTTGACTATTGCAATGCAACTCTTGCCGGACTCCCCGCAGTTCAAATCAATCGTCTCCAAAGAATACAAAACAATGCAGCCAGACTCGTCCTGAGGAAATCTAAAAGAACCCATGTCACACCCCTTCTGATCAAACTACACTGGCTGCCAATTCATGCTCGCATTGAGTACAAACTAGCAATCCTCGCTTTCCGCCATTTTCAAAACACTTTGCCAACATACCTGTCCAACCATCTCATCACCTATCAACCATCCCGCACTCTCCGTTCTAGCAGCGAGAAACTCCTCAAAGTCCCCCGCATGAAACTTAAGTCCTTTGGTCACCGCTCTTTCAGCTATCAAGTACCCACCATCTGGAATTCGCTCCCCTTCTACCTCCGGTCCGCTCTGTCCCTGTCTGCATTCAAGTCTGGCCTTAAGACTCATCTGTTCAAAAAGTTCCTTTCCCCTTCATAATTTCAATCTCACACACAAACCCCGTGTAAAGTGTGCCTCTGTGTGTGTGTGTGTGTGTGTGTGTGTGTGTGTGTGTGTGTGTGTGTGTGTGTGTGTGTGTGTGTGTGTGTTTCTTTCTCTCTCTCTCTCCCTCTCTCTTTCTCCATCTCTTTCTTTCTCCCCCCCCCCCCCCCCACCCTGCCCTTTCATCCCCCCCCCTCTGTCCCTCCCCCCTCTGTCTCCCCCCCCCCCCCCTCTCCTTCGCTTCTCTCTCTCTGCCTTTCTCGTAATATTGTTTTACATTCACATATTGTTTTGGGAATTTTGTGAGCTCGTATGACACCCCCCCCCCCCCCCGGCTCCCTCCCCGAGAATTTGTGAGTGCATAAATGGCGTGCGTATTGAAAGGGTGAGGTGTGTGGGGGTCTGTTGTGTCCATGCCTTTTTTTTTCTTCTTTTTTTTTTTTGTGTGTCAATAATGTGTATGTGAAATACTACATCCGTGGGATGAACGGCGTGAGTTGGTTGTTGTTGTTGTTGTTTTGGTTTTTTTTTTTGTTTTTTTTTTTTTTTTTTTTCCCCCTCTCGTAATATTGTAAAGCGCTCTGAGGATGATTTTTTATCATCGAAGAGCGCTATAGAAGCTTTATTTATTATTATTATTATTAGTATATACACTGTTTCCTGGACTCCCAGTCCTTACAGAACTGGGGGCTGGTGGTGGTGTCGCACTATCTCTTCTTAGTGCTGCATCTTAAAGGAAAAAAGGAGGAAGGAAGCAAAAAAGAAAAGAAAGGGTTAAAAAATGAAGTGCAAGTGGTAGTGGGTTTGCATGATGGGTTGCATGATGAGAGAGGAAGATGAAGTTGGGTGGTCAAGATAGCGGAGGAGCGGTGATGAGTGCGTGATTGGGTGAGGTGTTTGTGAGAGTTACATAGTCTATATTTTTAATGTACATTTATGTTTCATACTTTTATTTAATAGGGCCTATTTTTATTTTACACGGTGAAAGACAATGTTTCCATGTGCGTAATGATTTGTACAATGCCAGTGGACAATAAAGAAACTTGGTGACTTATGACTTAAAGATCCACCAGACCCACCTAGTCTCATATGTCAAAATCACGGGTTTGCACGTGTTTTTCTCTCTTATAGCTGCGGGGAAATTTTTTTTCGACGACTCCCATACAAAATGCCCCCAAATTGAAAACGAAACATGATTTTAAAGAGCAGCCTCAAATTTGAAGTGGGGGGGATTTGTATGTGGGTCACGAGGCTACCCAGAAAAAAACCCAACAAGGGACTTAATCGTGGTGGGTCAGTGGGTCTTTAAAGGAGCACGCTTAAGTTAGTGACGGATGGGTTTTTTGCAAGAAGCACGTCGAGATCACCAAGAAAACATCCTTTAAAGAGATAGCAACACTCACTTTGCTCTGGTAT
>CM065712.1:16173374-16188374 GCA_017654935.2 Phymorhynchus buccinoides | reverse complement strand
TGTGTGTGTGTGTGTGTGTGTGTGCGTGTGTGTGCGCGCGCGCGTGCGCGTGTATGTGTGGTGTGTGTGTATGTGTGTGTGTGCGTGCGCGCGTGTGTGTGTGTGTAGTGTGTGTGTGTACGTATATACACGTGCGTGCGCGCGCGCGTGTGGTGTGTGTGTGTGTGTGTGTGTGTGTGTGTGTGTGTGTTCCCCGCGTGCGTGCATGTGTGTAGTTATGTGGAGAAGTGCTCGATTAGCGTATTTATTTATTTATTTATTGATTTTCACTTTTCTCTATCTCTTCCATGTTGTTCAGTCGTTATTCTTTGCAAAAAATATTTGTTGATAGATTACTGTGCTACTTCCTCTTTCGTGTTTCGTTTTTATTACAACAACAACATCGTGTTGTATATTAATGATATAAATATATTATGTTACAGGCGAACGTACACCAGAAGCTCGCGACATCCCACAGAAAGCCGGCCAAATATGAGGCCCTATTTTAGTAAAGAGCACAGTGGAACGGATCAGTCATTCTAACTAGACGTTAAACCAACCAGCAAGGGAGGGAGAGAGAGAGGGGGGATCAGTCATTTTAACTAGACGTTAATCCAACCAGAAAGAGAGAGAGAGAGAGAGGGGTCATTCATTACAACGAATGGATAAACATTAGTAGAGGGATGAAACCCTAGAAACCAACAAAATTGTTTACTTCAGTCCGTCGTCATACGCCATTCCAACTGCCTGAGAACACAAGTGGTTTTTTTGCGTTGGCTGTTGCTTTCAGTGTATGTTTGTGTGATTTTTTCCCACCGGCATTATAAATACGATTTTCTTACATTGAAGTGGCTTTGATCATGTCAAGTACTTTGTAGGGTTCGTGTACCTACCGGTTACGCACACAGAGAGAGAATTGCTTTGACAAACTGTCGTTTGATACAATTTTACTTGAACAATTTTTTTTTCCATTCTGAATTAGACATTAATAAATCTACAACACGATTGGCCGGGGGAAAGACTGCATCGTATTGACTTAGAAAGTGTTCTACAATGTGCGGAAAGAGGTACATTTGCAAATCCTTGCTTCCTACATTGATAACCATTTGATTTTGTTTAGTGGAAAGCTAATATACTGAGAGGGAGAAGTTCTTACCCTCTCTCCTTTGTTTGTCTACTGTTATCGGACCGTGAGGCCTTCGCAAAACAAACCAATCAACAATCAACCCCACCAAATAGCCATGTCCTTCTTCAAGTTCTGGGGCAAGAAGAGCAAGGCCAAGGACGACCTGGACCTTCGCAAAGAGGAGACGGACGCGGAAGCGGAGAAGCGGAAGCTGCGTCACACCCTGTCCATTTCCCGCTCGGGGCGCTTCAAGCAGAAGAAGCGGGAGCGAGGCGGCATTCTGGACCGACCCGAGCTGTACGGGGGAGAGCCACTGGCGGATGGGGTGAGTGTCTGCCGTAGACGGACATGCTGGGCCTGGCTATTATTTAGTGAGGCGCATAACGGCAGCATGACGCATCTGCGCTCAAAATGGACAGGAAAAACTGTCTGAGCGATCGGTGAAGAAGAAGAAGAAGAAGAAAAAGGATCCCTGCTTCTCAGGTTTTCCATGATTTTATGCAAACACCCATGTGAATCCCAACGCAACTTCAGCTCAACAAAACTTCATCGGCTCCCATGAGAAATAAAGAGCGGCAACGCTCTGCGATATTAGCAAAGTTAAAACATTACATATTATTATAGTCTATAATGACGTCATTCCAGATCTTGCTCCAATGCTAACCGAAACGTGAAAAGTAAGTAAAAGAAAGAAGGAAAAAAAGATACGGACGTGTCCGTATTTCCCCTAATCCGCTTTTTCCTTCTTTCTTTTACTTATTGATTATTTCCGCGCGGACAATCCGGATGTACTGTGTACGTGCGCTCATGGAGGGGGGCGGGGTCGTCGTCCAGCCCCCCCCCCCCCCCCCCCCCCGTATGGAGGCACGAGGCATCCACCCTCTGCCCCCAGCCGGGGCCAATAGTAGGGTGGGAGCCGTTGAGGAAATGGTTTTTGTACAATATTGAGAAACCACGAAACACCTATAAGCCGCCGCCACACACGCGTAAAATCGTATGGGGGATGCGATGCAATGAGCGACTTAGTGGGATCTTTTGACCACCAGGTGGCATAGCGCTCGAGTGGGGCTAATCCTCTCTATATTCTTAGTTGGGGATAAAGAAAGAGAGAGAGAGAGAGGGAGGAGTCCCACCCTCTCTCTCTCTCTCCTAATAGACAATCTCTCTCTCTCTCTCTCTCTCTCTCTCTCTCTCTCTCTCTCTCTCTCTCTCTCTCTCTCTCTCTCTCTCTCTCTCTCTCTCTCTCTCTCTCTCTCTGTCACCCACACACACACACACACACACACGTGACCAAGCCAGCTAGCCAATCAGAGCTTGTACGTGTTATAAAAAAAAATTGTAAATATATTTTGGGTGTAAATTTTATCACTACGCCCAACTAAGAAAATCGCGTGATAAGCCCCTAGTGGATTGACTGCCCCCTGGCGGGCAAAATAATCGCCATAAGTCGACCATTAGGTCACGTGAGTCATGCATGATTGACGTGAAATACTTCCCGTCTGCAAAATAGTTCTGCCTTTTTCGCTCACTATGCTCAAGTAGACCCAATACACGAATTTCACGTGATCATGATTATTAGGCCTACTGGGGAAGGGTGGTGGTGGTATCATTCAGTACGAGTAGTTCCCCCACCTTCTGGAAGTTGGGTGCTAGCACTTTCCTGTAACTATGTCCCTGGTCAGGCCCAGCATGTCCATCTTCGGCTGGAGAAAACCTGTGTAAGTGTTCTTTGGAAGAACATAAAAGGCAGGAGAATGGACCAGTACGGCAGGGAAATAGTAGATGACATCAAGCAAAGGGAAAAGGCAGAGTCAAATATAATAATAATAATAAACGGATATTTACATAGCGCTTTTTTTATCGAGCACAGAGCTCTTTACAATCAGTATTGAAACACTCACACACGCACACACACGCACAACAGACACACACGCAAAACAGACACACACGCACGTACGTGCGCGCACAAGCGTGAACGCGCTCTTGCACACAAGCATACACACACATACCCACACACATTTCATCAAACACACAGAAAATACATTATCACTGAAACGCACACAAACTTACTCAAGCATACACTTGTGCAAACACGCGCGCACGCACGCACACACATACACACACACGCGCACTCACATACACAAAGCACTCACGTGTACTCACACTAACAGACACATACTCACACACTCTCCTCCCCCTCAAAGAGAGTGACAGATCAGTAGAAGTTACAAGAACAGAACTTCCAGAAGGTGGGGGAACTATTTGTACGAAAGACCACCCCACCCCACCCCACACACACACGCACACGGTATCCCTAAGGGGGAAAGGCAGCTGTTAAGTAACGATGAAAGCTATTGGAGTGATTTGTGTATTTAACATTGTGAAGGCACAAAGGCTGTAGCAAGAAACCGAAAATGTTATGAAGAAAGCACTTTATTGATTTAACATAACATTTACCGTAAACTGTGTTCAAAAGTCTCCAAAGAAAAATATCTTTGAACAAAAATTGATTAAATTTACTTTCAGGGTACATGCAAATATACTTTATTTGGTTGAGCTGGGCTGTTATGTAGTTGAACCAAAGATATTCTAAAAGGGTAAGATGGATTACTTAAGAGCTCGGCGAACCGGGCTGATAGAGTTATCGTTAGTGGGGCCAGTACACTTTTCACAGTGGAGGCTATCCAAAAACTCAGACTGGAACTTGAACGGAGAATTCAACTGGCCTATCGACGTGTAAAATGTGTACTGTTTCAAAGGGATATAACCAGTGTTTCTGTCCTCACTACTCATATAGGGCAAAGAGACCGGATGTTTATCTTCCCCTGTACAGTCTTTGGTTGAACTAGGCTGGGAAGAATATAACGTTGAAATGTGTGTATAGTATGCTCTGAAAACTAATATAGAAGACAAGTAACTGGTGTTGTTCAATGGGTGAATAAAATGGCAAATATCAGAAGCAAACGTTGCAAAGAAAGAGACAAGGTGAAATAAACGCTCGTCTTTACACGTACAGACGGACACACGCGCGCGCACACACACATACACGCACACGCACACATACTCACACGCGCACGCACGCACGCACGCACGCACGCACGCACACACACACACACACACACACACACACACACACACACACACACACACACTCACATACTCACACATATACAGGATGTACAAAAGTTTTATCAAGCTTATTCTTTTATCGTCAATAAAGATCATTTTGACTTGACTTCACACACACACACACACACACACACACACACACACACACACACACACACACACACACACACACACACACACACACACACAGGGATCGAATCATGCGAAGGTATTAGATACTTTATAGTCACAGAGGCGTCTCTGTGAAATTCGGGTTGCTCCCACCTGGAGAGCGCGCGCCACCCACTTTTTTTTTTTTTGCATGCGATTTTTGTGTGACTGATGAGGGGGGTAAATTTTGACCAAATGACAACTTTTTCTTTGCCACTGGGTTTAACGTGTGCTAAGTGCATGGGCACACGGGACCTCGCTTTATCGTCTCATCCGAAAGACTCCACGTTCAGACCGCAAGGCCTAGTGCAAAGTGAGAGGAAACCCCCCCCTGTACCCAGGTTCGAACTCGGGTTTACTTGACACGAAGCGAACGCGCTACCACTGTGCCACTCTACACCGAAGGGAAACAAGTAACTCTTGGAGACACACTGGTCTCGCCTGCCCTACCAACGCGAGAGCAGCTAGCTCTAACTCTATTGGCCACTGCAACTAGAGTTATTAACGCCCTTGACAGCAAGAGTTAATATCTTGTTGGTTAGTATACAAAAGGGTATTCACTCTTGCAAAAGGCAGCCATTTAGTGGCATCAAATAGGGTTATTGGCGAGAGTTACACCCTTGTTTGGTCAGTACTAAAGCATCTACCAAGGGAATTCCCTCTTGCAAAAGGTGGTCGTTGCAGTGGCCATGGCTTGAAAACCTTATCCACACTGCTCATTGCAGTCTCCCACACACAACGAACGACAGCTCTGATGAAAGTCCGTTTAACGTCCTCCGGTCTGAAACAGACACATATGGGACATTAGTAGATATAAAGATGGTGGGAACGATCCTAGAGGCAATGCCCGGAGGCAGTGCAACTCCAGGAAAGTCCCGATTTTTTTAACGATACAGATGTATATGAACGACAGCTCTAGCTTTTCAACAGTCTTTATTGAAGCATTGACAGATCTTACACGCATTAATAAATCCGTACATATGCGTGTGCCCCCCTCTCTGTGTCTGTCTGTCTCTCTCTGTGTCTGTCTGCCAGTCTCTCTCTCCCTCTCTCTCTCCCTCTCTCTCTCTCTCTCTCTCTCTCTCTCTCTCTCTCTCTCTCTCTCTCTCTCTCTCTCTCTCTCTCTCTCTCTCTCTCTCTCTTTTCCGTCTCTCCATCGTTCTATTTCCCTCTCCCTCCCTTCTTCCCCCCTCTCCTTGTTCTCTCTCGCCCTCCCTCCCCAATCTCTCTCTCGCCACCCCCCCCCCCCTCGCTCTCTCTCTTTCTCGACACCCCCCTCTCTCTGTGTTCGACACCCCCCTCTCTGTCTGTCTGTCTATCTCTCTCATCGCCTAAAATCTTTATCCTTGTCAAATAAAGTTTTCCAGTGTCCAGTCACTCTCTCTCTCTCTCTCTCTCTCTCTCTCTCTCTCTCTCTCTCTCTCTCTCTCTCTCTCTCTCTCTCTCTCTCTCTCTCTCTCTCTCTCTCTCTCTCTCTCTCTCTCTCTCTCTCTCTCTCTCTCTCTCTCTCTGTGCATACACTAGTTAGGCCTGTTGTCCCGTATCAAATATTATGATACATGTTGTTTGTTAAACCTCTCTCTCTCTGTTCATCATCCCCAGGAGTTCTGCAAGGACTTCCGCGAGCACTCCTCCTCCATGGGGAGCGCCAGCGAGACCAGCTCCTCCGCCTCCACCACTTCCTCTTCCTCCTCCTCCTCCTCCACCCCCCTCCCCCTCAGTCCTCCTCTTCTTCGTACCCCTACCCCCACCATCAGAACCCTTACCCCCACCAAGGCAGTAGCAGTAGCAGTAGCAGTAGCAAAAGGAGCGCCGGTCCTCACCAATACCACGTGGCCACGTGACCAGCCCGGCTAGCCAATCAGAGCTTGTGTTATAGATTTTTTTGTAAATACTTTTTGGTGTGAATTTATCACGTGACCAAACCAAGCAGCCAATCGGCGCCTGCGTTTTATTTTTTTTATTTTTTATATTTTATTTTTTAGTGTTCAATGTTTGTGACCAGCCCAGCCAGCCAATCAGAGCTTGTGTTGTAGATTTTGTAATGTTTGCGAATTTGTCACGTGACCACTAAGCCAATCAACCAATCGGCGCCTGCGTTTTTGGTTGTTGAGTTTTGTTCACGTGACCCAAACCATCCAGCCAATCCCCTCCGGTGTTTTATTTATATGTTTTTGAATTTGTTGGTTTTGCCGTGTATGACTGGACTAGCCAATCAGCGCCCGCGTTTCAATTTTAGTTCAGTTTGTTCACGTGACCAACCAATCAGCTCCTTCGTTCTGTTTTTAAGCTTGCTAATTCGTCACGTGTGGCTGGCTTAGCCAATCAGCGCCTGTGTTTTAAGTTTTAATCTTGCTTCAGGTGACTGAGGTTTTTCTTCTTTTCTTTGTTTTTGTCTTTTTGAGTGTTGTTGAGTCGTCGCCAAATCAGAACCTGCCTGTGTTGTACATATTTTAGATTCGTTTTTATTAATTTCCCGCGTGACCTGCCATTAATTCATTCAACCAGCCTGGTGAGAACAATGATCGTTTAAAAAAAAAAAAATTTGAAGGAAAAAATATTGTTGGTTTTGTAGGTTGGGAGACAGTGGATCCTTTTCAAGGACAAAAAAAATTGTTTCTCTAGGTTCCGGTGGATCTTTTATTTTTTTTTATTTTTTTTTTGTGAGATGTTGATGGTTTCGGGGTTGTCAGTGTTTTTCCTTTTGCTGGAGAACAGTTGACTCTTGGTTATTGTTGTATTCCTGCTTTGTTTTCCTTTTTTCTTTTTTTGGCGTGACTGGTCGTTCTTGTTTTCCTGCTTTTTTTCCTCCTATTTTTTGTCCCCATTCTATTTTTTTTTATTTTTTTTTTATTTTTTAATTTTCCCTTGCTTTTTTCTGCTTTTTTTTTTTAGAATTCATTTTCTCTTTTCTTTCGAATGGTTGTTTGGACTCTATGGGTTCTTGATGCACGGTGGTTGTACAGAAGGATGTGGGAATGACATCAGAAAAAAAAAGTTTTGCTTCGGTTCTGATTTGGCGACGACTCAACAACACTGACACAAAGACAATAACAAAAGAAAGAAGAAAAACCTCAGTCACCTGCAAGCAAGATTAGTATAATACTTTAAAACACAGCGACCCCCCCTGATTGGCTAAGCCAGCCACACGTGATCTGCATATAGCAAGCTTGTAAAAAACAGAACGAAGGCAGCTGGATTGCAGCCTTTATGCGTCACAGCTGAACAAACTGAAAGCAACTAAAAATTGAAAGCCGGGCGCTGGATCGCACGCTAAGGATAGATCCAATGTCTATCAACGCCAAAACCAACAAATTCAAAAAGCAATTAAAATAAACAGATATAAATAAACACGGAAAGAGAAGGCGGATTAGCGCCTGGGATGCGTTCATGCGGACGTCGTGTGTCACGTAGAAACAAAACTCAACAACAAAAAAGCCTAGGCGTCCCGATACGGAATGATTGCGTCTGTAGTAAGGTCACGTGACAAATATCAGCCAAACAAATTACAAAATCTACAACCAATCCATAACCGACTTGGATAGCGCTGAAGGGTGAGGGGACCTGCGGCTGCAGTACCACAAACATTGAACACTAAAAATAAAATATAAAAAATAAAAAAAAATAAAACGCAGGGCGCCGATTGGCCGTGCTTGGTTTGGTCACGTGATAAATTCACACCAAAAAGTATTTACAAAAAAATCTATAACACAAGCTCTGATTGGCTAGCCGGGCGCGGTCACGTGGCCACGTGGTATTGGTGAGGACCGGCGCTCCTTTTGCTACTGCTACTGCTACTGCTACTGCCTTGGTGGGGGTAAGGGTTCTGATGGTGGGGTAGGGGGTACGAAGAAGAGGAGGGGGTGGAGGGGGAGGAGGGGTGGAGGAGGAGGAGGAGGAAGAGGAAGTGGTGGAGGCGGAGGAGCTGGTCTCGCTGGCGCTCCCCATGGAGGAGGAGTGCTCGCGGAAGTCCTTGCAGAACTCCTGGGGATGATGAACAGAGAGAGAGAGGTTTAACAAACAACATGTATCATAATATTTGATACGGGACAACAGGCCTAACTAGTGTATGCACACAGAGAGAGAGAGAGAGAGAGAGAGAGAGACGAGAGAGAGAGAGAGAGACAGAGAGCGGAGAGAGAGAGAGACGAGGAGATCGAGAGAGAGAGAGAGAGAGAAGATGTGAGATAGATAGATGAGAGAGAGAGAGACGAGAGAGAGAGACGAGCAGAGAGAGTGACCTGGACACTGGAAAAAAATTTATTTGACAAGGATAAAGATTTTAAGGCGATGAGAGAGATAGACAGACAGGACAGAGAGGGGGGTGTCGAACACAGAGAGAGGGGGGTGTCGAGAAAGAGAGAGGCGAGGGGGGGGGGGAGTGGCATGAGACGGTTGGGAGATTGGCGAGCCAGAGAGATTAGGGCGGGAGGGCGAGAGAGAGAACAAGGAGAGGGGGGACGCAGGGGAGGGAGAGGGAAATAGAACGATGGAGAGCACGGCGCAAAGAGAGAGAGAGAGAGGAGAGAGAGAGAGAGAGAGAGAGAGAAGCAGAGAGAGAGAGAGATGGAGAGACCCCCTCCTGAGGTGATCAGATCGAGAGAGAGAGAGGGAGAGAGAGAGGGAGAGATGGAGAGACTGACGCAGACAGACACAGAGAGAGACAGACAGACACAGAGAGGGGGGACGGGCACACGCATATGTACGGATTTATTAATGCGTGTAAGATCTGTCAATGCTTCAATAAAGACTGTTGAAAAGCTAGAGCTGTCGTTCATATACATCTGTATCGTTAAAAAAATCGGGGACTTTCCTGGAGTTGCAATGCCTCCGGGCATGCATGCCTCTAGGATCGTTCCCACCATCTTATATATCTACTAACTGTTCCCCATATGTGTCTGTTCAGACCGCTGAGGACGTTTAAACGGACTTTCATCAGAGCTGTCGTTCGTTGTGTGTGGGAGACTGCAAATGAGCAGTGTGGATAAGGTTTTCAAGCCATGGCCACTGCAGGTGTAAACGACCACCTTTTGCAAGAGGGCCGAATTCCCTTAGGTAGATGCTTTAGTAGGCTGACCAGACAAGGGGCTGTAACTCTCGCCAATAACCCTATTTGATGCCACTAAATGGCTGCCTTTTTGCAAGAGTGAATACCCTTTTGTATACTGAACAACAAGGGATTAATCTCTTGCTGTCAAGGGCGTTAATAACTCCTAGTTGCAGTGGCCAATAGAGTTAGAGCTAGCTGCTCTCGCGTTGGTAGGGCAGGCCAGAGACCAGTGTGTCTCCAAGAGTTACTTTGTTTCCCCTTCGGTGTAGAGTGGCACAGTGGTAGCGCGTTCGCCTTGTGTCAAGTAAACCCGAGTTTCGAACCTGGGTACAGGGGGGGAATGTTTCCTCTCACTTTGCACTAGGCCTTGCCGGTCTGAACGTGGAGTCTTTCGGATGAGACGATAAAGCGAGGTCCCGTGTGCCCATGCACTTAGCACACGTTAAACCCAGTGGCAAAGAAAAAAATTGTCATTTGGTCAAAAATTTACCACCCCCCTCATCAGTCACACAAAAATCGCATGCAAAAAAAAAAAAAGTGGGTGGCGCGCGCTCTCCAGGTGTGGGAGCAACCCGAATTTCACAGAGACGCCTCTGTGACTATAAAGTATCTAATACCTTCGCATGATTCGATCCCTGTGTGTGTGTGTGTGTGTGTGTGTGTGTGTGTGTGTGTGTGTGTGTGTGTGTGTGTGTGTGTGTGTGTGTGTGTGTGTGAAGTCAAGTCAAAATGATCTTTATTGACGATAAAAGAATAAGCTTGATAAAACTTTTGCATACATCCTGTATATGTGTGTGTATGTGAGTAGCTGTGTGTGTGTGTGTGTGTGTGTGTGTGTGTGTGTGTGTGTGTGTGTGTGTGCGTGCGTGCGTGCCGTGCGTGACGTGCTTGCATGCGCGTGTGAGTATGTGTGCGTTGGTGCGTGTATGTGTGTGTGCGCGCGCGTGTGTCCGTCTGTACGTGTAAAGACGAGCGTTTATTTCACCTTGTCTCTTTCTTTGCAACGTTTGCTTCTGATATTTGCCATTTTATTCACCCATTGAACAACACCAGTTACTTGTCTTCTATATTAGTTTTCAGAGCATACTATACACACATTTCAACGTTATATTCTTCCCAGCCTAGTTCAACCAAAGACTGTACAGGGGAAGATAAACATCCGGTCTCTTTTCCCTATATGAGTAGTGAGGACAGAAACACTGGTTATATCCCTTTGAAACAGTACACATTTTACACGTCGATAGGCCCAGTTGAATTCTCCGTTTCAAGTTCCAGTCTGAGTTTTTGGATAGCCTCCACTGTGAAAAGTGTACTGGCCCCACTAACGATAAAACTCTATCAGCCCGGTTCGCCGAGCTCTTAAGTAATCCAATCATCTTACCCTTTTAGAATATCTTTGGTCAACTACATAACAGCCCAGCTCAACCAAATAAAGTATATTTGCATGTACCCTGAAAGTAAAAATTTAATCAATTTTTGTTCAAAGATATTTTTCTTTGGAGACTTTTGAACACAGTTTACGGTAAATGTTATGTTAAATCAATAAAGTGCTTTCTTCATAACATTTTCGGTTTCTTGCTACAGCCTTTGTGCCTTCACAATGTTAAATAAACAAATCACTCCAATAGCTTCCATCGTTACTTAACAGCTGCCTTCCACCCTTAGGGATACCGTGAGGCGATAGGGTGTGTTAGGGGGGAGGTCAACCCAAAGGGATGGGTGGGTGTCTTTCGTACAAATAGTTCCCCACCTTCTGGAAGTTCTGTGCTTTGTAACTTCCTCTAATCTGTCACTCTCTTTGAGGGGGAGGAGAGTGTGTGAGTATGTGTCTGTTAGTGTGAGTACACGTGAGTGCTTTGTGTAATGTGAGTGCGCGTTTGTGTGTATGTGTGTGTGCGTGCGTGCGCGCGTGTTTGCACAAGTGTATGCTTGAGTAAGTTTGTGTGCGTTTCAGTGGATTAATGTGTTTTCTGTGTGTTTGATGAAATGTGTGTGGGTATGTGTGTGTATGGCTTGTGTGCAAGAGCGCGTTCACGATTGTGCGCGCCAGTACGTGCGTGTGTGTCTGTTTTGCGTGTGTGTCTGTTGTGCGTGTGTGTGAGTGTTTCAATGCTGATTGTAAAACGCTCTGTAATCAATATAAAAAGCGCTGTGTAAAATATCCGTTTCTGACTTATTGGTCAATTCTCTCTGCCTTTTCCCTTTGCATACTATCATCTAACTATCTTTCATTACGTCACTGGTTCCATTTCTCCTGCATTTTATGTTCTACAAGAGAACACTTACACAGGTTTTCTCCAGCCGAAGACAGACATGCTGGGCCTACCCATAGGGGAATAAGCTAGAGGAAGTTGCTTAGGCACACCACTTCCAGAAAGGTGGGGGAATAACTAACTCGTATGAACGATACACCACCACCCCCCTTCCCCATTAGGCCTAAATAATCCATGCTTTACGTGAATTCGATTGGGTGTGGAGAATAGTGAGCGAAAAAGGCAGAACTATTTTGCAGACGGGAAGTATTTCATGTCAATCATCATGACTCACGTGACCTAATGGTCGACTTATGGCGATTATTTTGCCCGCCAGGGGGCAGTCAATCCACTAGGGGCTTATCACGCGATTTTCTTAGTTGGGCGTAGTGATAAAATTTACACCCAAAATATATTTACAATTTTTTTTTATAACACGTACAAGCTCTGATTGGCTAGCTGGCTTGGTCACGTGTGGTGTGTGTGTGTTAGTGTGTGAGAGAGAGAGAGAGGAGAGAGAGAGAGAGAGAGAAGAGAGAGAGAGAGAGAGAGAGAGAGGAGAGAGAGAGAGAGTAGAGAGAGAAGAGGAGAGAGAGGTAGAGAGAGAGAGGGAGGGTGGGACTCCTCCTCTCTCTCTCTCTCTCTTTCTTTATCCCCAACTAAGAATATAGAGAGGATTAGCCCCACTCGAGCGCTATGCCACGTGGCGGTCAAAAGATCAAGAAAAAAAAAATAACAGCTAAGTCGCTCATTGCATCGCATCCCCCATACGATTTTACGCGCGTGTGGCGGGCGGCTTATAGGTGTTTCTGTGGTTTCTCAATATTGTAGCAAAAACCATTTCCTCAACGGCTCCCCACCCTACTATTGGCCCGGCTGGGGGGCAGAGGGTGGATGCCTCGTGCCTCCATACGGTGGGGGGGGGGGGGGGGGGGCTGGACGACCCCGCCCCCTCCATGAGCGCACGTACACAGTACATCCGGATTGTCCGCGCGGTAAATAATCAAATAAGTAAAAGAAAGGGAGGAAAAAAGCGGATTAGGGGAAATACGGACACGTCCGTATATTTTTTTCCTTCTTTCTTTTACTTACTTTTCACGTTTCGGTTAGCATTGGAGCAAGATCTGGAATGACGTCATTATAGACTATAATAATATGTAATGTTTTAACTTTGCTAATATCGCAGAGCGTTGCCGCTCTTTATTTCTCATGGGAGCCGATGAAGTTTTGTTGAGCTGAAGTTGCGTTGGGATTCACATGGGTGTTTGCATAAAATCATGGAAAACCTGAGAAGCAGGGATCCTTTTTCTTCTTGACCCCCACCCCATCCGCCAGTGGCTTCTCCCCCGTACAGCTCGGGTCGGTCCGGAATGCGCCTCGCTCCCGCTTCTTCCTGCTTGGAATCGCCCCGAGCGAATGGACATGGTGTGACGCAGCTTCCGCTTCTCCGCTCCGCGTCCGTCTCCTCTTTGCGAAGGTCCAGGTTCCGTCCTTGGCCTTGCTCTTCTTGCCCAGAACTTGAGAAGGAACTGGCTATTTGGGGGGGTTGATTGTTGATTGGTTTGTTTTGCGAAGCCCACGGTCCGATAACAAGTAGACAAACAAAGGAGAGAGGGGTAGAAACTTTCTCCCTCCCGTATATTCGCTTTCCACTAAACAAATCAAATGGTTCACAATGTAGAAGCAAGGATTTGCAAATTCTACTTCTTTCCGCACATTGTTAGAAACACTTTTCTTTCTATTCATACGATGCACTCTTTCCCCGCCAATCGTGTTGGGTATATTTATTAATGTCTAATTCAGGAATGGAAAAAAAAATTGTTTCAACGTAAAATTGTATCAAACGACAGTTTGGTCAAAGCAATTCTCTCCTCTGTGTTCGTAACCGGGTAGGTACAACGAACCCTAACAAGTATTGACATGGATCAAGAGCCAAATACTTCAATGTAAGAAAATCGTATTTATAATGGCCGGGGGAAAAATCACACAAACATACACTGAAAGCAACAGCCAACGCAAAAAAACCACTTGTGTTTCTCAAGGCAGTTGGAAATGGCGTATGACGACGGACTGAAGTAAACAATTTTTGTTGGTTTCTTATGATTTCCATTCCTCTACTGAGGTTCTTCTCCAGTCTTGCAATGAATGACCCCCCTCTCTCGTCTCTCTCTTTTCTGTGATTAACGTCTAGGTTAAAATGACTGATTCCCCCCTCTCTCTCTCCCTCCCTTGCCTGGTTGGTTTAACGTCTAGTTAGAATGACTGATCGTTCCGCCTGTGCTCTTTACTAAAATAGGGGGCCTCTATTTGGCCGTCTTTTCTGTGGGATGTCGCGAGCTTCTGGTGTCGTTCCGCCTGTAACTAATATATTTATATCATTAATTACACACGATGTTGTTGTTGTAATAAAAACGAAACACGAAAGAGGAAGTAGCACAGTAATCTGATCAACAATTTTTTTGCAAAGAAATAACGACTGAAAACAACATGGAAGAGATAGAGAAAAGTGAAATCAATAAATAATAAATAAATATACCTAAATGTCCGAGCACTTCTCCCATAACTACACACATCACGCACGCGGGGAACGAACAACACAACACACACAAGACCGACACACACACATCGAAGCCCCATGCGCGCGCGCACGCACGTTATATACGTACCACCACCACTACACTACACCGCGCGCGCACGCACACACAACATACACACACACCAGACATACACTCGCACGCGCGCGCGCGCACCATACGCACACGCACACGCACACTACACAAACCGCACACCCCAACACACACAGCAACACACATATATACAGGAACATCTACAAACTACTGTCACTTACTCTGTACTGTCACTTGTCACTACAACTCTACCTCTCCTAAATCGTCCCATCATACTACAGGGCCCATAAACATTTTCCTTAATCGGTCTATGTGGTCCCTCCCTCCGAATCACCTTCCAATCTCTCGACTACACGCCAACGCAGCAGACAGGGGGCAAAAGGAGAGAGAGAGAGAGAGAGAGAGAGAGAGAGGTAGAGGAGAGAAGAGAGAGATAAGAGAGATGAGAGAGGAGAGAGAGAGAGAGGGGGGGGGGAGAGAGAGAGAGAGAGAGAGAGAAGAGAAGGGGAAGGAGAGAGCCTGGAGGAAGTGAGAAGAGAGACACACAGCACAGCCCACAGAAGAGGGGACAGAACAGAGAGGAACAGAGAGAGAGAGAGAGAGAGGAGAGAGAGAGAGAGAGAGGGAGAGAGAGAGAGAGAGAGAGAGAGGAGAGAGTCGGTGCAGGAGGTGGAGGGGGGTCGGGGG
>CM065712.1:16152975-16172874 GCA_017654935.2 Phymorhynchus buccinoides | reverse complement strand
CTGGGTAAACCATACTATACTAAACTGTTTGTCTGTCTGTCTGTCTGTCTGTCTGTCTGTCAGTCTATATCTCTCTCACTCTCTCCGCCTCTCTCTGTATAGAATATATATGTGTGCCTATCTTTGTTTCATCTCTCCGTCTCTGTCTGTCTCTCTGTCTGTCTCTCTGTCTCTCAGGCAATAGCATTGGCTGCGCAATCAATGCTTTCAGTGGGATGTAACAGTGAAGAGAAAAATTATTTGCATCCTGGTTGGTGTGGAAGGGGCTAAACTCTGCAAATAGGCTTAGTCACCCTGAAGTTATGCCCCATCTACTGTTAGCATACAGTTCAAAGTCATGATAAATCGGCTGCTAGCCGTTGTCGCATTGAGAGAAGTGCTTCCTCTCTTCCTTGTCTGATCAGCTGGTTTTTTTCCTCTTGAGAAACTGCTTCTTTTTTGTTGTTTTTGGAGCGAATTTCTGCCTTCATTTTGTTGTACTTATCTATTTCTGTCAAGATCAGCCTGAATTCTTCATCAGTCACTTTGTCATCCTGGAGGGCCATAGAAATGTGGTCTGAGAGTGTATTCAGCTTTGATTCAGCCAGGGTTCGAATCTCATCGTGTTTTTTGGCTTTGGCTTGTAATCGGCGAGAAACCCACTTGCATGCCACCCCAGATAGTCCACAGACCACTGCGGCTGCCTCCATTCCAACAACAATGGGAGCAGCTATAATGGTGGACAACAGGCCTACCCCCGCCCCACTCAAACCCAAGCTGACCGTTATCAGTGCAGTGTCAATACCATCAACGATGTTTACTCCCCTGTGGTATTTCTTGTACAAGGAAGCTCGGAAGTCTCTCTCCTTTTCAAGCCAGAGTTTTAGCTCTGCTATTTGCTGTAGCCTATGTTGACCCGCTGGCTCTTGTTGCGATGGCACTTGTTCCTTCGGAACATCAGCAACAGGAATCTCTGGGTAAAGACTCATGATTACGGCAATGGGTTAAAGGCCAGCGTTTCTAAATAGGAAGTAGAGAGACCATGGATGCTGTAGTAGAGGCGCCGAAGTTTGAATTTGCCGAGGTACACTATGTTGAGCATGAATCGGTCGATGTCAACTTCCTTTTGAACTCCCTGTTGGCTCAAACGAATTATGGGCTCTTCTGCTCCCCCTCGAGGGATGCGAACAGAGATGTACAGGAGTTTGTTATTAAGATTCCCAGGCCATTTCAGCTTCAGTCCTTGAACAAGTGGGACAAAGTCATCAGCTGTGCCCACAAGAATCACTTCAAACACGACAGTGGAGCTTGGTGCAAGGGTGAACTTGAATGCGCTAGTGAGTTTTAGGGTGGCCGATTTCTCACCCAGTATCACATAGCCATGCTCTGCTGTCTCCTCAATAGTAACGTTTTTTCTCCGACCTGGGACATAGGCCGCCAAGAGCTGACCCTTGTTTTGGATCTTTTTGACGGTATTGTTTTTTCCCAAATGAAGGTAGGGTGGGGCAGGCTTGATTTCAAGATGCCAACCGCCCACAGCTGTGATCAAATCTGTGAACGGCCTCCAGCCCTGACCGGTGTACAGCAGGCGGTAATGGCGATTGGCAATCACGTTTTGTATGGTTACATCATTCAGGTCCCCGAAATTCAGAGGGTCTGGCTCAGGGGGTGTAAGGGGGAGCTCAACCCGCTTATAAACCCCTCCAGTCAGCTGGAAGACATACAGCTTGTTTTCTCTTCCAGGCTGTCCAAAGCCTTCTGTGTCTCCAAGGTCAGAAAGCGCAGTTGTTGCACAGGCTTTAACATTATGGGTTCCAGGTCCACCTGCATCAACCATTATTCTGGTAGCTGTTTACCACACGGAACAAGATGTAGAACAACGCTCATGTAATCAACAGATATCATTTTCCCATCACTGTCTAAAACCTGAACAGTCACCTGCGGGATGACACCCGCTGCCAGTCTTTTGTACAGCCGGGTGGGGAAGGAGACCGTTCGGCCACTGCCACACTTTTCGTTTTCCACAGCCACAGAACGCAGCAGTGTGCTTGGCTTGCCATTAAGGAAGTTGTCTGAAGTGGATAGTTCCTTCAGGTGAACAAACAACTCACGGTGGATTGCCAGTTTAGGAAGGCTCGTTGCAAGGAGAACCTCACCCGATAGCGCGTCTGGAAGTGTAAACCCTAAAGTCTCCATCAACCCCCCTGAAAGCGAAATGTACTCCCCTGAAGTGGAGAGTTTTAGATGCCCCGTAGGTGCGTACAGACTCAACGATGCCCCATGTGGTTGGAAGAAATGCTCGTCCAGCTCACACACATTATAATAACCATCGGGTATAGTGATGTGATGGCCATCAGCGTGAAACAGGTGGTTTCCCAGGGCACTACTGATGTTGTACCAGCGAGGATAGTATGTAAGTTCACAGAGAGCAACTAGGAATTTGCCGTCTATGTTTTTAATACATCTGGGGAGGCCCACAGGCCCGCCTTTTTGAACATCAGTTAGAGTAATATGCATAGTGATATTGTAACCATGGATCCGTTCAAATACAATGTTGATGTAAAATATTCAACTGGCCCATGTTGTAATGAAAAGAAGAGCCTTTCATTCCATAGGTTGTATGTAACAATCAACGTCCATGGGGAGAGCTTTGATGTAGCAGTCCCTGACATGTTCAATGGTTACAAACTTCCCCCTATACGCAGTAATGCAGCGGCTCAGCAGTGGTTCTCAAACCCCCACCAGTTCTATCAGAATCAGGTGAACTTCGCAGTCTGGTGTGCGACTACTGGCTGTGGTGTCTCCTACGCTAACCATCTAAACCACCCTGATCCTCTTATGAAATCTGTCTATAACTTCCATGTTTACTTCCAGACCCGCCGAATCCTTACTGAGCTCGGAGTTCCCCTTCCCACAGACAAGGCATTCCATGCGTTTGACAACCCGTATGATAAAAGAGCCTTTGAGCGCATCTGCAATGAGTTTGAAGTCTCCAGCAGTACAACCTGGAGGCAAAACTCTGACAAAAACCATGGGCTAGGGACCCTCTTCTATCCCTACACCCACCGCAGATACAACTATGACTGGTGGCCTGGCCATACAAGCTTCTCCCCAAATTCAGCCATCCACCTCGGGTCGGCAGAGCAGCAGCACCCCCAGGCTTGGACTACGTTTATCTTGGACACATCCAAAGGCTTCACCCGGCCTGGTGTAGAGCGACTGAACGAATCTATCAGGACCTATGTATGGTGCCTGCTGGGAGCACAGGCTCAGACCAAGACACCCATCACAGATGGCTCACGGGGCTTTGATGCGCAGAAACAATGGCTTGTTCTCCTGGAAGACAGCATTGCGTCTCCTGTTGATCTGCCCAGCTCTATCGCACGCTACGAAAATGTTCTGCAAAAAGCACAGAGTGTGGTTGATTTCATGTATGGAGTAGGACTGTACATGAGCCCCTCCAACATGATCCTGAGGATGGGCCAAGTAGTCGGCTACAACAACCTAATACTTGTCGCAACAGCCTCCGAAAAGATGGGATTGAATGCCAATATCAACTCTACCAGTGTTCCTAGTAACCTCGCTGCTGCCGACTTGCAGTCAAACGCCGCTGCTCCTGCTCCTGTGCCCGACGACACGCCAACACACCACCAGCCCCCACTGACTGCGACAGCCCATCAACATGAGGAAGAAAAAACAGCTCTGGTTATTGGTGGGATAGCAGTTGGTCTATTTCTGATTTGGCAGTTGTGATGATGTTACTGTTCCAAAGGAACAACATCAACGTCACTTTCGATTGTTGCTGCGCGATAAGTGGTCACGGGCAGCCACCAGAAGAAGTCCTCCAACAGCTAAAACTATGGCCCACAGGTTTTCAACCAGCCAGCCGGCTGTCTTTGCGAGGAGGGAGAGGAGCCAAGAGACGATGGAACCAATGATGCCTGGGAGTGCAGCAGCCGCCTTACCAGCCAGTTTGGCCAGGGCACGCCCAAGGTTTTGTAGGTGTTTTTTTACCCACTCCTTGAGTCCGACTTTATCTGTCGGTGGTGTTGGCGTACCACCAGGTGTTGATGCACTGCCTCCTCCACCCCCAGTCAGGGCCAGCACCAGGGTTGAGATGGCCATTCCGACTGCTGTGAGAATTGACGCTATTGTGATGCCTTGCTCACGGAAGAGAGTGCGGACACGCTCTGCAAGCGTTGTATTCTCATGGAGGAGTCGGCCAATTGTCTCCCTGATGCGATTGATTTGGGAACGAAGAGCTTCTTTATTTGCTGATGCCGCTTCAAGGCGAGCAGCACGCTCATCTTCCAGATTTCGCAGCCGCTCAGCAACACGGCGCCTGCTAAATTCATCAACACCTTCTGTGTCCAACTTTCGCTTCTCAAGAGCGATATGACTGTCAATTTCAGACAGTTTTGCTAAGTTGTTGGTAAGCTCACCTCTGACAGTCTGCAGTGCTTTATCCAGGCCCCGCAGTTCTCGGAGATTGAGGGGCGAATCCTGGAGGGTTCCAAGGATCTTGTCTATCTCGGCACCTGTCAATGTTGACTCCATTTTCTGGAAGGCCGTGAGCGCATGTTCAGCAACATCTGAGGCATCTTTGGCATGCTGAGCAACAGCCCCGAGGTCTTGGAGCTCAATTGGCTTTGCTATGGCTGCAGCCGCCCCTTCCAGTTCACTGCTAGCAGTTTGGAGGGCTTTGATTGCTTGTCGAGGCAGCACATTTCGCGCTCGTAACCAACCAACAAAGCCCAGCTCTTCTCTGACGGCTTTTCCACCACCAGGCCGGCCTGCAACAGTGGCAAGAGAAAGCGGTTCGCTGGTACGACTATTTGTTAGGCCCAGACTAGGATAGGCCTTCAGTCGGAGCTGCCCACCAACGAGCTGAAACTTTGAGGGGTCCCTACCAAGCACTGGTGTTTGACCCTTTCTGGCCAGAGCATTGTAATAGTCATCAACCGCTGACTGCAGGAGCTCTTGTTGCAACGGGTGTTGCAACGGTTGTTGCAACACCAACGGTGTTGCATGTGATGAAATTGGCATAATGTCAATGTTAGTGTTGTAAACAACACCAACATCATCGTCATCTGCCTCTGGAACATCACCGTCGTCATCGAATAGGTCATCAAACAGCGCGAGGTCAGCCATTATTCTGATATAGCTTCGCTATAGTAATAACATAGCTTGTGCCTATTAAACGAATGAGTCACGCGCTTCAATAAACATTATAGCTTCGCTATAGTGCCATTGTTGCTGACTATAACTTCGTTATATATAGCTTGTTGCTGTTCCTTCAAAACATACAGCGACCACAATAATGGCAGCCAGCCAATTCGGACGAAAACTCAACCCGTATCGCAGACTGCGAGACCCGCTTGGTGTCAAAGGTATTCGACAGTCAGTCGTAATCACCAACAACCCCAGCACCATTGACCAGAACCAACAGCTGCTGGTTCGCTTCCCAAACCTTGGGCCTCATGACGTTGTGGTGCCAGGCACTGCACGCCTGGCGTTTGTCATCTCTCTGAACTCCGATGATGCTAACAGGACTGTGGTTCAAAACCTTGGCCGGGCTGTGGTGAAGAAGACTTCGATCAAGATCAGTGGAAACGAGGTCATGTCCATCGATGACTCTGACACGTACTACTGCTACAGTGACCTGTGGAAAACGGCCCAAGAGCGGCAGAATGCCCACTACCAGGGTCTCGACACTTCTGACGAGCAAAACACAACAAAACTGCGGGTCGGTGCTGGGGATGGTGATGACTCACAGGCAGAAGACAAGGCCATTGCTGATACCTATGGCAGCCGCTTCTATGTGCCTCTCGATTTCGAGCTTCTGGAGAGTCACATGCCTTTCTACCAAAGCGCCCTGGGAGACCGCCTGGAGTATGAACTGACATTCAATGACTACTCAAAAGTCTTAAAGTCCTCAAACCCTGCCGCGTCATACACCATTGACAACGTCTGTCTGGAATACGACATGGTGACACAGCCTGAACTGGCTCGCATGATCCGCACCCAGTATTCTGGACGCCTTGCCATCCTGTATGAGCGTGTTCTTCGGCACAGAAAAATCACCAAGGACAAGTCAGACACCCTGTGGAACATCAACCTGAACGTTCCAGCAAGGAGCATGAAAGGCCTCCTCATGCTGTTTGAGGACCCTGCCACAAGTGGTGCAGAATTCGCCCGTGAAACTGAGGCCTTCTACAACCCCAAGATCAGTAAAGTGGAGGTCACCATCGAGGGCGTGCCCAACCAGCTGTACAGCCAAGGGCTGCGGGCCTACCAGCAGTGGGACGAGGCCAGAAAGTTCTTTGCCTCAGGAAGCAAGCGCCACCCCGAGGTGGCTGTGGTGGCAAAAGACCTGGCACTAGCCGACGTCTCCCTGGGAGAGTTCCTGACCACCAAATACGCCCTGTGGCTGGACCTGCGGTGTACAGATGATGATCAGCTGCATGGAACAGGCCGGAGGGTGGAAAATGCCAGTGAAGGTGTGACCATCCAGATCACAAAGAAAGCTGAAGCAGCAGGCCCATTGAACGTTTACCTGTATGTCATCATGGATGCACAACTCAACATCGAAGATGCCCGGTACCAAGGGGCTATCTACTAAGTTACAGTCTGCTATCGACTCCCATCTGCTCCCAAAAGACCCTCACTCAGCTATCATTTGTGGACAAACAGGCTGTGGTAAAACTGTCTTTATTCTGGATCTTCTGGAGGGCTTCTACAGACATGTTTACCGGCACATTGTGATCCTCTGCCCCACGGTCAAATACAACAAGACCTATCAGTCACGACGCTGGGTTTGGCAAGACCCTGAAGTTTTCATAGTCGACCCCGGTGAGAGGCTTCATGACTACCTGCGAGCATTCTACCAGCTGTTTGCTGGGGAGCCGACGCTATACCTCATCGACGACTGTGCTGCGTCCAAGGCCCTCACGAAGAAAAAGGACGTGCTTTCTGAACTAGCGTTCAGTGGTCGCCATGCAGAGCAAAGCGTATGGGTCCTGACGCAGAAATACAACACGGTTCTCAAGGATCTTCGAGAACAGACACGCTGGGTGGCTCTGTTCCACTGCAAAGACCGTGACTCCTTTGAAGACTGCTTACGAGAAAATGACGTGATTCCTTCCAAACAGGAACGAGATGCAGTTCGGCAGTGTTTATCACAAACTAAGCATGCAAAGCTTCTGCTGAAGACTGATCAGCCAGCTGCTTATATGGTTGTCTAGGTGCAGTTATATAATATAAGCATGTGGGAAGCTTTTCTGCTTGGATGTCAGATCATAATTTTTGGAGTCCTAGGGCTCGGCGTCTACGAATATATTAGACTCTGGCAACGTATCAAGCATCTCATCGCCACAATACTTACTGCTTTCGGTTGCGAGATGGACTGTGATGAACTCATCGACCAGCTGTTGCAAAGCAACCTGGAGGACGACCAGCTTTCGACGCAAGATCACGCAGCACCTAGTAGTACTACTACCTGCAGCGATGCCGCTACTACTAGTAGTAGAAACACGAATAAACGTGCCAGACTCGCCGCTTTGGTTGCCGGCGGCCAAGCCCGACAGTACTCTCTGATAGAAAAGGGGCGGACTGTCACAGTCGACCAGATCGACACCATGTCTGACGAACGCATCGACCAGCTCTACGTCCGGTACGAGGCACGACTTGGAGCAGCAATGACGAAGACACTGGGCGAATCAGCTCTCCGCCTCTACGCACTTGCGGCAAGTGTCCTGCTACCCATCCCACCCGAAAACAGGCCCAAACTGGTGGCTGACCTTGAAGAAGACCCCTTCGTTGGACATGCCCTGAGCAACGCCACTTGTGAGCTGTATCACCGCTACGGCATGTACCTTGCCCCCGTCACAGCGGCGCTGACCACCGTTAAGCATTGCCAATTTGGACACAGGTGCGCACCTCATAATGTGGGAACGACAAACAATAATGGAACCACCACTGAGCGAGACGACTTCGGAGAGAGTGACCGGGCCGCGACAGAAGGACCCTCAGAAAGTTGAGGCTGGGCGAAAGGGTGCTGCTGCAAGGAAGGCCAAACAAGAACGTCTTCTGGCTGAACTGCGTGAAGCAAAAACAGCTCTCCAGCCTGCCCGTGAGCCCCCTGAGGCGGAGCCATCACCACCTGCCCGTAAGCCCCCTGAGGCGGAGCCATCACCACCTGCCCGTGAGCCCCCTGCTGTACCTCCGGCACAATCTCACCCAACAGAGCGAGACTGGATGCCCTACATTCTTGGTGGTGTCGGGGTTGCCAGTCTTGCCTTTCTCCTGCAGCGTTGCAGCGCAACAAACAATGTGCAGCACGCACCACCACCCGCAGACAAAAAGCCCCCACCCACTGCTGCTGAGCAATTGAACACAGGAGCAGACCCGTTCTATATGCAATAGTGACGTGTCGTCATGGCTTCTGCAGGCATAGACGGTAAAATGCTGGCCGACGCCGCCTACCATTCCGCAGTGGTTTGCGGAATAGCAATAGGGTACGCCCAGCTGGGAAAGAAACTGCTCAAGGGTACCACCCCAAAGCTCGACCTCAACGCGTATGACATCAGCATGGTCGTGTTGGATGTTGGTCTGGCCATGGCTACCAAAGACGTGCTGGTCAAGCAGGGTATCATCCCAGCCAACCTTTTGAAGTAGACGGGGTGGTGAAAATACAACATGGCCTCAGTTGCGATGATGGTTGGCGGTGCACTTGTAAACGCCCTTGCCTTCAGTGGATCAAACTACGTCTTCTCCCTTCTACATTCCTCAAAAGCAAATGAAGAACGCAAACGCCATGACAAAGCAGTAGAACAGCTCCAAGCCGCTCAAGCAGCATGGTCCAAGAAACGTATAGAACATCTTGACTGGATAAATGAAGAGCTCAAACGCCAGAACCACGCAGTCCGGACATTTCAGGATGTTGATGCTGCTATGCAGGAGTACTCCCATGTATTTGGCAAAAACCTTGGTCCTCTGGAGGCAGAGCCTCAGCTCTCTGATTTCTATGTTCCCAGCAATGAGCAAAAAGACCATGAGATTGCCTTCGTTGTCCTTGGGATGGTAGCCACGGGCCTGGTGGCTTACAAGATCTCAAAGAGACCATGATCTCTAGATCAGCCCCAACAATTTTTTGGACAGCTGCCAGAGCCTGTGGCTGAAGCCTGTTGGAGATTGCTCGACCTTCTGGAATATTTCAGTAGCTTTGCTACTAGCCATGACCGACAGTAAGCTCTCTGCCCTATACTACAGCCCAAGGGGCTACTGGAAGGGGCTCACAGCCATCAAGAAGCTGGCGTCTGCTGCCAAGGTCCCTGAAGATGCGGCCCGGGCCTGGCTCAAGAAGCAGGCCATCTGGCAAATCTATCTGCCGGCCCCTCGGCGCATACCTCGGCCCAAATTTGATGTGCAGACACCCAACGAGGTCCACCAGGCTGACCTCCTTTTCCTTCCACATGATCGTGTGGGACGAAAGACCTTTCGTTATGCTCTCACGGTGGTCGACATCGCCAGCCGTTACAAGGAGGCAGAGCCCCTCTCAAACAAGACCGCGGCAGAGGTCGCCGATGCCCTGTCTCGCATCTACAGACGGGGCCTACTACAGTGGCCTAAGCTTCTCCAGGTTGACCCGGGGCGCGAGTTCATGGGCGCTGTCTCCCAGCTGCTTACAAAGCATGGGGTCAAGGTCAGACGCGGTCGAGTGGATGTCCACCGGGACCAAGGCATCGTAGAACGCTGGAACCGGACCTTGGCTGAACGGCTCTTTGGGCACCAGTATGCTCAAGAGATGCGCTTATCTTCTGGGCGGTCTTCTGAGTGGGTAGCTCGTCTACCCGCAGTCGTTGCTACCCTGAACGGTGAAGTGACCAGACTGACTGGCAAGCGGCCTTCTGAGGCCATAAGGACACGATTTGTGGCACAAAAACCCTCTTCGGCAGTTCCTGGTCGTCCTGTTGGTCTTCGAGAGCAAAAGCTCCCTTCTGGAGTTGGTGTTCGCTTCCTCTACCAGCCTGGTGAGCTGGAGGGCGGCCGCCGTCGTGCTACAGACCCAGTATGGTCCCTCCAGGTGTACCGGCCTGGACGCTCGGTGACCAAGACCGGGGAGCCCGTGCTCTACTATCTGCTGGATGGCCCACCTCGAGGCTTTGTTCGCGAGGAGCTTCTGGTGGTGTCCCACGACACCCAACTTCCGCCGGAAGGGGTCCTCAAACGTTGAGCAGTTCATCGATGTACGCATCCATCTCAGCCGCGCCAGCCGGAAGGGCGTTTTTGTGCCCATAGGCCATCGTGTCCACCCCATTTTCGTCTATCCAACGCTTGGAGTCGAAGGGTGATAGCGACACCTTGTTCAGGTGCTGCCCGTAGATGCGATGTCGCTCTGACCGGAGGACATCCATGCCATGGCGGAAGGTCTTCTTTTCGAATAGAGCCTCTTTGTACTGCTCGTGCCGGATGTGCTTCTTCACCACGCTCTTTTTAACGCCCTTGGCCTTCTTGATGTTCTGGCCACATACCTCGAGGATGGAGTACATCTTTGGCCGCAGGCCTACATATTCAGCAATTGGCCGCCCAGCGCACTCGTCTTTCATTATCCCCAGAACCTTCTTGTTGGCCATGTTGTGTAGTGGATGGTCTTTGGGGAAGTCAGACGTGTCATAGAGGTCTGCATGCCTAGCCATGTCCTTGTAAACATCCTCGGTCTGGATCTCGAGGAGCAGGCTGTCGGTGTCTGTGTACAACAACTGACAGCGCTCGCCGTACTCTACCTTCAGCTGGTTGTAGTAGAAGTCGTACATCAGGCTTTTCGAGAGATCTAGGACGGCCATCCCCACATAAACAGGTTTGTTAAGAACCAGGCGGCTCTTGTGCATCTGAACTGCTGCCAGATCATCATCAAAGATGTTGGCCCGTGCGAACGCCGGGCTAGCTATCAGGCGGCGTAGCTTGTCTTCCTCACTTGCACGCACGAGCTTCACATTGACTCGTCTTCTCAGATTTTCCATCGTCTTTCCGAACACTGAGTTGTTCATGAGCTTGTACAGGTCCTTCTCAAAGTCGCTCGTAGCTTTCTTCCGGAGCTCAGTGTTCATCCGGATGTAGGGCTCCATCCAAGGGCTCTGCTCAAAGCAAAGGGCCCGGTGAATCTTTGTGAGACGCATGCCTAGAAACATGTACTGCTGGAGATTTCGATAGTGGAGCACATAGCGTTCCTTGTTGCGGAGGTTCGGTACCAACTTCTCAACCTCTGTTGGCGCCACCCCAACGCCAAGGAGACTGTGCTGGTACTCCGACATCCACTCCTTTGGGACCACCATGCGCTCTGGAGCTAGCGGGTAGGCGTTGTGCGCCTTGTGCAGCTCACTTGGGTACTCCAGATCTACCTCTAGGATGTAGCCCTCTGGACTATCTGCTGGTTGCTCTGCAATGGTGGGTGCAAGCTGCTCGCAGTCTTTCACCCACCGAAAGCCACCCGTGGGGAGAGGTTGGCTCATGGCCCAGCCATACAGGTTGTTGGCATCCAGGTAGAGGATGTGGCTACTGGGCTTTTCTGGGTCATAGCCCTCGACCAGAGGATTGTTGGCTTTGGCATGGCGCTTTGAGACCATAGAGATACCCCCACGCATCCCCTTCTCGATGAATAGGTGTTGGTCATAGTCTGTGAGCAGCTCCAGCTCTACACCTGTTTTCTTGAGTAAGGCGTCCCAAGAGAGGCCGGGGCTGGTGTAGTAGTGGGCAGGGTCTAAGCCATACTGCTGCAAGCAAGTCTTCCGAAAGGCCTCGAAGACATCTGCCAGGAGTAGGACGTCTGTGCGGCAGTAGAGGTCACTGTAATCTCCCAAGTTGCGGCATCCAAAGACCTCCCAGACCTTTCGGGCATGGGTGTAGTCCTTCTCACTAATGTGCTCATTGGAGAGCTTGCTGTAGAAGGTCTCCTTTGGTGGGAGCCAGGTCTCTGCGAAGCGCTCCCAAGAGTCCATGTACTCGTAGGGGTAGACGCCCTTACGCAGAAGGAGCTCTCGCCTCTGCCGGTCTGGTTCATATCGGGCTGTGATTTGGAATGCCTCTGGCTGGTTGGCTGCCACGAGCCTGTCGAGAGAAGCCAGCAGGAACTGGGCGCTGTCAATGAAGCGAAGAGGTCCCAGGCTAAAGGAAATGTACTTCTCTGTGTTGTTAGGAATGCAGGAGACCTTGCCTTCCACCTTCGAGACGGCCTGCATCAACAGATGGGAGTCATACCCCCGCAGGTTGTGAAAGACCACTGGGATTGTGGTGGTCTTTGGGTTTAGCCGCAGCTTGAGATTACAGGTGTTGTGAGCCGCGCCACGGTACCTTCCCGTGATGTGGCAGTGGTCGCGGACAGAGTCGCCTTCAAGCGGTTTTTCACAAACATGACAGGTGGTAGCAGTGTTGTAGGCCCGCCAGTCCTCTCGTGTCATCCTCAAGGCCTTTGGGTTGGCCAACACAGTCTTGATCTTGCGCTCCTCTTCCTGCAGTGCTTGAAGGAAATGCTCCGCCGCATTGGGGCCGCGGTATTCGACTGGTGGCTCTGTCTGCCCATCACACCGTACCACGATGTAGCAGTAACTGCAAGCCTCGTGGTGCTGTGTTTTCTGGGTGTAGCTTTTTGTGGGATCTAGCTGGGGACCCTCAACCTTGGTGGTGAGAGCTTCAAAGTCTGCGTATATGATGTAGGGGGCCGGGAGCTGCTTGTGGTGGTTCTGAAATGTGAGCTTGTTTTTACCCTCCTCTGGCATCTCCACCCGGACTGCAGTCTGCCCAACCCCTCGGCACTCTGGCTTGTGGGACTCGAGAAGGTCTTCCCTGGAATAGCCATGAAGACAGCGCTCGCAGAAGTGTTTGCGCCTGTTTGTGGCATTCTGTTGATGGAGAAGGCGGTTGAGGTCCTTGATCCAGGTGTAGTGGAACTTTCCAGCTTCCTCGATCAGCAGCAGGTTAATGCGGGGCTTGTCTTCAGACTGTTTGCTGATGTGGTGGATGATGACACCCCTGTCCCACCCAAAGACGTTGATGGCTAGGTTGTTTTGTCGCTCAACCTTGAACACCTGAGAGATTGACGTAGGAGCATCAACCCCGTCAAAGTTGAGGTCGTCCTGGGTGGGGTATTTGGAGGGTCTTTGCGGGTTTTTAGCAACAGGAAACAGGGCTGAGCGGAGGGCCCATCGCAGGCAGTGGTCATCCCTGTTCTTCACATTGACAACCGCCTTCTTGTTTTTCACTGCAGCCGGTAGTTCGATGTAGGAGCCTCCTCTCAGGGGCTGGTATCTGGCGATGTCCAACCATAGAGTCTGCACTCTATCAACCACCCACCCAGAACCTCTTTGAGTCCATTTTTCAAGAGTCTCCTGGATGCTGGGGAAAGCTTTGTCAAGTGCCTCTCTGATTTCACTTGCTTGAAGAATCGGTTCCTGCTTGTGGCGGAGCACAGGGTCTGTGTACTCCTCACTGCCGTCTGGGTTGCCCTTCCGAAGCTGGACCTTGAGAGCAAGCTGGAACTTAACACCACTCAAGGCTTCGATCTCTTCTACCAGCTTTTCATGGATTTGAGTGCGAACACCCTCCAAGAAGATTTTTGGATCAACACCCAGTTTGTGGCCCTCAGGGACGTCCATCTGCCAGCCCCGTAGGAACTTGCCGATTGCCCATCGTGCCTTGTAGAATTTGAGGGTGTCATCTTGTTGTTGCGGCGCAACGGAAACAGGAGCAAACAGATCTAATATCTCCTTTTGATAGTCCTGTATAGTTCTGAGGGTCTTCTGACGAACAGGGAGGGGGTCAAACACATCCAAGATGGCCGTCCTCTTCTGTTCCTTGCGCGTGCGAGGTGGGCGAGGTGGTCGTGGTTTCCCAGGGAGCAGAGGCTTGAGTAAGCGCTGTTTTACTGCTCCAGGAATGGGCTCATCCATGATGTTTTGAACCACTTCATGAAGAGTCGATTGGTTGTCAGGCATTTCTGCCAACAGCTGATCAATGTATTCAGCCACTGTAGTCATATCGCTGGACTAGTATACCCATTATCCCACCCAGCTCTAAATGGAAATTTCGATGGCTGTAAGACGCAGAAATTCTCTTTGCATTGCTTTAGCAGCACGACGCCATTCGCTCTTGTACCCACACCGACAACAGAGCCTCTCTTTGTTAGTAACACCGACCCCACAATTTTTACAAGGCTGCGTGCATGAGCCCTTACGAAGTCTTGCCAGGTGAATCTTACAGAAATCCCCAAGACAGCTTTTACCACAGAGCTCTGTTGAGCTCAGGGTCAGCCACCTGCATAAGTTTTGTCCCTTGGGCATGATGCTTAAGACGACACGTCGGGTATATCAGAATTACCCATTGTATCTAAATGGAGAGCCCGGCATCAGCGAAGCTGCTGGAGGGTGGGGGGCTGTCCGCGGGCTCTCCTGAAACTATAGTGTTAGCAATGGGTTGGGGGCCCGCCAGGGGGGTGGGGCGGGCCCGGCCTTGGGGGCCCATGTTGCACATAAGGCTCCACGTACATAAATAGTTGGGGCAATTGTGTGTGTAGGTCGGAACGCCCCAGCCTACACAGCTTTTTAGAGCAATTGTGCCCTAAAGGGGTATGTAGGCCGGGGCGTCCTCACGTACACAAGTTCGAGACCAAAAAGCGCGCCCATGGGAAGCCTATGGTGGGGGTTCCCACACGGTCACCAGTCGCCCCCAGCCCCCGTTCGCCGCGGGGTGTGCCAGACCCAGCCTCCTGTATACTACTAGGTGTGGCCTCTTCACTGTAATTGAACTGGACCTTTTCCTGGGGAGCTATTGTCTTGGGAGCCTAGTTGTTCCAACACTGTGTTGCCCTGACAACGGTGTCACTATTCAAGGTGTGGCCACTTCACTGTAATTTAACTGGACCTTTTCCTGGGGAGCTATTGTCTTGGGAGCCTAGTTGTTCCAACACTGTGTTGCCCTGACAACGGTGTCACTATTGAAGGTGTGGCCTCTTCACTGTAATTGAACTGGACCTTTTTCTGGGGAGCTATTGTCTTGGGAGCCTAGTTGTTCCAACACTGTGTTGCCCTGACAACGGTGTCACTACTCAAGGTGTGGCCACTTCACTGTCTTTGACCTGGACCTTTTCCTGGGGAGCTATTGTCTTGGGAGCCGAGGTGTTCCAACACTATTTCCCGACCACGACCCGTAATTACAGTAGGACTACCTCCAAGCCCACGTGTGTGTGTGTGTGTGTGTGTGTGTGTGTGTGTGTGTGTGTGTGTGTGTGTGTGTGTGTGCGTGCGTGTGCGTGTGCGTGTGCGTGTGCGTGTGTGTGTGTGTGTGTGTGTGTGTGTGTGCGTGTGTGTGTGCGTGTGTGTGTGTGTGTGTGTGTGTGTGTGTGTGTGTGTGTGTGTGTGTGTGTGTGTGTGTGTGTGTGTGTGTGTGTGTGTGTGTGTGTGTGTGTGTGTGCCCTTGTTTTATGTTTTGGCCTTTCCCCATACTATGTCTCTGTCTTTATTGTGTTGTTTTGTTGATTGCTTTATCGCTGCAAATTAATTTCCTGTAAAATTGACATAAAATATTGATTGATTGATTGTGTGTCTGTGCGTACGTGTGTGTCCGTGTAAATCTATTTCTTCTTTGTAATAAAAATCAACCGCGGAAGTCTTTCTTTCTTTCATTGTTCCTTTCTCTCTTTTTTTTCTTGTTTCTCCATCTCTTAAAAAAATATCTTCAAAAACACTGGTTCTGTTGTAGAGTTTTAAGAGGGGGTCCTTGAAATGGTCGGAGGATTGAGTAAGTTTAGTCACTTTCATTTTTACCATACGTCTTAGAATACTGTGTGAGCAAATAAAATAGTCTACCACACTGCTACCCTGTGGACTGCAGCATGTGTATGATCCTTCCAAATCCCCTAATACTCTCCCCATTTAGAATGCACATTTGGTTGTCTACACACAAACTGAGTAGACGGCGTCCGCTCTTATTTGTTGTGCTATCCATGGAATAGAACCTTTAAGACGACTAATTGTTTTGAACCATATCTTGACACTGACATAAGCAGGTACATAAAGAGTGCACTTACCAAAGTTAGATTTGGAGTCTCAGATATTGCCTCTCATAGATTTAGATATAGTAATAATAGTGCTAATAAAATAGTATGTAGATTATGCCATTGTGTTGAAGAGGATGTTGTTCATATTACACTTTGTTGTCAAATGCTACAGGATTTGAGGGTGAAATATATTCAGGCTAAATATTATAAGTATCCCTGTCATTTCAGATACGCTTTACTTATGTCTAATAGAAATTTAAATGCTTTAACTAATCTAGCTTTGTTTATGTACGAAGCCTTAAAGCGATTACGTACAGCGAGTAGCTAAAATATTGCAAGAATATGAATGCTTTAAAAAAAAGACAAAAAGGGAAAAAAGAAAGAAAAATGTATGTATCTATGTGTAACCAAATATGTTATTGCATGATTTATGTTTCTATCATTGTGACACCCCCACCAGGAAGGGGCCTATGCCTATATCTGATTAAAACATTTCGTATTCGTATTCGTATTCGTATTCTCTCTCTCTCTCTCTCTCTCTCTCTCTCTCTCTCTCTCTCTCTCTCTCTCTCTCTCTCTCTCTCTCTCTCTCTCTCTCTCTCTCTCTCTCTCTCTCTCTCTCTCTCTCTCTCTCTCTCTCTCTCTCTCTCTCTCTCTCTCTCTCTCTCTCTCGCCAACTCTCTTACTGGGAAGAAGAAGATTTTTTTTTTTTTTTTTAAGCCCACATACACACACTCACGAACACACATACACAAAAAAACTTATTCACACACACACACACACACACACACACACACACACACACACACACACACACACACACACACACACACACACACACACACACACACACACACACACACACACACACACACACACACGCACGCACGCACGCACACACGAACGCACACACACATAAACATACATACACACGCACAAACGTACACACACACAAACACACACACGCACGCACGCACACGCACGCACACGCACGCACACGCACACACACACACACACACACACACACACACACACACACACACACACTGGAGGGATGGGGAATAGAGAGGGGGGTAGCGTATATTGTTTACGGTATAAAGAAAGAAGTGGCTGCCAAGTTGTTAATAACGTTGTTATGACGGTTCAGATTTGTTTTGACCGTTCAGAGTTGTTATGACCGTTCAGAGTTGTTACTACCGTTCAGAGTTGTTGCTATCGTTCAGAGTTGTTGCTACCGTTCAGAGTTGTTACTATCTTTCAGAGCTGTTACTATTGTTCAGAGTTGTTACTACCGTTTATAGTTGTTACTTTCGTTCATGGCTGTTTCTACCGTTCTGATTTGCGATGACCGTTCAGAGCTGTTACTACCGTTCAGAGGAGTTTTTACTATCGTTCAGAGCTCTAACTATCGTTCAGAGTGGTTATAAGTTAAAAATATTCACAAAATATCAGTATTCCCCCTTGGCAACACCGTGAGCTGTATAGATTTTTTCATCAGTGTTTCTATTGTGAGGAACGTATTCCAGCCAACCTCTGAGAGAGAGAGAGAGAGAGAGAGAGAGAGAGAGAGAGAGAGAGAGAGAGAGAGAGAGAGAGAGAGAGAGAGAGAGAGAGAGAGAGAGAGAGAGAGAGAGAGAGAGAGAGACAGACAGACAGTCAAACAGACAGACAGACACATAGAACCTACCTGCACCATTTCTTTTCGTTTTCTTATGTAAGTATCCATCATGCAGTACGTATTTTTCACACATCCGTCGCCAATTCGCTTTTGTGCCGCGATTCTTCCGACACCAGTCGGGGTAAAATCCGTCTTCTAAAAACTTCTGAATAATTATGCAGAAGATTTTCTATGGCCCATTGTGAAATAGCCTAATATGAAAGCTTATTTGAGAGCAACTGAAACACATTGAATTTTACTCAGTGGTATTCATTCAAACCGCGTTGAATTGTTCTCTCCAAATAATTGTAAAATCGTGATTTAAGGGGGGGAAAGGGTAGTGGTAGCAATTACGGCTATTGTCATATCAAATTCCGTAAGATTTTTTTTTAAACCAAAGGGGAATGTGTTTTTCCTGAAGTAATTTATTCCTGCGTGACGGGAGTGTTGTTTACCTAAGGGGAGTATTTCTTTCCTAGGAAAATAATCCACAGGGAGTGCATTTTGCCTAGGAAAAAAACACTGGGAGTGTTTTTTGCCTGGAAGTCTTTCTTGCCTGCTACACCGGAACAGATGGGTTTTCAGGTTTGTTTTGAAGGATACTAAAGATTGACTATGTCTGACAGCAGAAGGCGTTCAGAGTTGCTACTACCGTTCAGAGTTGTTATGACCGTTCAGAGTTGTTACTATCGTTCAGAGTTGCTATGACTGTTCAGAGTTGTTACTATCGTTCAGAGTTGTTACTATCGTTCAGAGTTGTTACTACCGTTCAGAGTTGTTACTATTGTTCAGAGTTGTTACTATTGTTCAGAGTTCAGAGTTACTACCGTTCAGAGTACCGTTCAGAGTTGTTTACTCAGAGTTGTTCAGAGTTGTTACTACCGTTCAGAGTTGTTACTATCGTTCAGAGCTGTTGCTACCGTTCAGAGTTGCTATGACCGTTCAGAGTTGTTACTACCGTTCAGAGTTGTTAGACCGTTCAGAGTTGTTACTATCGTTCAGAGTTGTTACTACCGTTCAGAGTTGTTACTACCGTTCAGAGTTGTTACTATCGTTCAGAGTTGTTACTACCGTTCAGAGTTGTTACTACCGTTCAGAGTTGTTACTACCGTTCAGAGTTGTTACTACCGTTCAGAGTTGTTACTACCGTTCAGAGTTGTTACTACCGTTCAGAGTTGTTACTACCGTTCAGAGTTGTTACTACCGTTCAGAGTTGTTACTACCGTTGTTGTTACTACCGTTCAGACCGTTCAGAGTTGTTACTACCGTTCAGAGTTGTTACTATCGTTCAGAGTTGTTACTACCGTTCAGAGTTGTTACGTTCAGAGTTGTTGACCGTTCAGAGTTGTTACTATCGTTACTACCGTTCAGAGTTGTTACTACCGTTCAGAGTTGTTACT
This sequence comes from Phymorhynchus buccinoides, assembly GCA_017654935.2. Taxonomy (NCBI): domain Eukaryota; kingdom Metazoa; phylum Mollusca; class Gastropoda; order Neogastropoda; family Raphitomidae; genus Phymorhynchus; species Phymorhynchus buccinoides. Next base: position 16,153,790 of record CM065712.1, on the reverse strand, counting down.
ATCGTTCAGAGTTGTTACTACCGTTCAGAGCTGTTACTGACCGTTCAGATCGTTCAGAGTTGTTACTACCGTTCAGAGTTGTTTACTGTTCAGAGTTGTTACTATCGTTCAGAGTTGTTACTACCGTTCAGAGTTGTTACTACCGTTCAGAGTTGTTACTATCGTTCAGAGTTGTTACTACCGTTCAGAGTTGTTACTACCGTTCAGAGTTGTTACTACCGTTCAGAGTTGTTACTACCGTTCAGAGTTGTTACTACCGTTCAGAGCTGTTTGTTCAGAGCTGTTACTACCGTTCAGAGTTGTTACTACCGTTCAGAGTTGTTATGACCGTTCAGAGTTACTGTTACTACCGTTCAGAGTTGTTACTACCGTTCAGAGCTTGTTCAGACTACCGTTCAGAGTTGTTACTACCGTTCAGAGTTATTATGACCGTACTTACTACCGTTCAGAGTTGTTACTACCGTTCAGAGTTGTTACTACCGTTCAGAGTTGTTACTACCGTTCAGAGTTGTTACTACCGTTCAGAGTTGTTATGACCGTTCAGAGTTGTTACTACCGTTCAGAGTTGTTACTACCGTTCAGAGTTGTTACTACCGTTCAGAGTTGTTACTACCGTTCAGAGTTGTTACTACCGTTCAGAGTTGTTATGACCGTTCAGAGTTGTTACTACCGTTCAGAGTTGTTATGACCGTTCAGAGACCGTTCAGAGTTGTTACTACCGTTGTTACTACCGTTCAGAGTTGTTATGACCGTTCAGAGTTTCTTAGTACTACCGTTTACTACCGTTCAGAGTTGTTATGACCGTTCAGAGTTGT
>CM065712.1:16126975-16152475 GCA_017654935.2 Phymorhynchus buccinoides | reverse complement strand
AAAGAACATCCTACTGAATACAGACCATGTATGTTATCATTTACTTTCATATAGTTCCTATGCAAACTGCAGGGTGCCTTTCAGCAAAGTTGAAGCAGACATGTCCATTTTGGCGGAGGTTTGAGTGGCTATTTTATTTTTTAATATACATGTTACGAATTCTACGTCCGGCGTATTCAATGCGTACTTAAGGTAAGGTATGCTGGGAAAAAACCTGATAAAGAATACTTTGCTTAGTTTGTGTTTTGGTTAGGCCTGTTCTTGGATTAAGTAGATGGCTGAGACGATTGTTTTATTGTTTCGTTTCCTTGTTCGCACTAAGTTTGGTTGATACTATTTATCATTCGCTAGACTATACGTTTGAAATCATTACAAATGTTACATCCAACCAACTTATTCATAGTGTAGATTCGTTGTTTTGTGTTAACAGCAAATACATATTTGTAACACATATACAAAGTGTTTATAATTGTCTGGTATGCATGATTTATACTTTAGGCCGGTGAAGTTTTGTGAGGCTTTTCTTTTTAAACAAATCCAAATCCACCACGAATATAACATTAATTCAGTTTCAGAGAGAGAGAGAGAGAGAGAGAGAGAGAGAGAGAGAGAGAGAGAGAGAGAGAGAGAGAGAGAGAGAGAGAGAGAGAGAGAGAGAGAGAGAGAGAGAGAGAGAGAGAGAGAGAGAGAGAGAGAGAGAGAGTCAATAAAAATGCTAGTTGTTCAAATTGTCATGTATTCAACTGTTTATATTAAATACAATTCGGCGCCCACTATTCAAATCAAACAACGCCAATAACAAAAAACACTATTCAAATCAAACAACGCCAATAACAAAAAACACTATTCAAATCAAACAACGCCAATAACAAAAAACACTATTCAAATCAAACAACGCCAATAACAAAAAACACTATTCAAATCAAACAACACCAATAACAAAAAACTCTATTCAAATCAAACAACGCCAATAACATAAAACACTATTCAAATCAAACAACGCCAATAACAAAAAACACTATTCAAATCAAACAACACCAATAACAAAAAACTCTATTCAAATCAAACTTCTTCTTCTGCGTTCCCAGGCCATATGGCCATAATGGGTAAGGTACATATGTGTCCGGTTTCAGTGTTCACTGGTCTCCCCGCTGTGCACAGCCGACACATTCCGATTTCAGAGGAGCTCAAGGGAGAAAAATTATTTGGAAGACTTTTTTGAAAAAAGGCAGGAGAATGGGCCAATAAGTCAGAAAGATAGTAGATGATAGAAAGCAAATGGAAAAGGCAGAGTCAAAGAGAGTGGCAGATTAGAGGAAGTTACAAACACAAAACTTCCAGAAGGTGGGGGAACTATTCTTACGAAAGACCTCCCGGTATCCCCAAGGAGGAGATTCAAATCAAACAACACCAATAACAAAAAACTCTATTCAAATCAAGCAACACCAATAACATATACAAACATGATACTAACGTTTGTCTTACCCACTTCCCAGATAAAAGCGTTCCTGCATCCTCCCACGAAAGGTCAACAGATTCTATACCGCCTTGCTCACCACGACCACAAAGAATCACACAGAATGTAACTGGGGGGTTATAAACTTCCCCTCAGACTCAACGTCTTAACAGCTCGCCTGACCACTGACCAAATGAAAGGCAGGGGCTACTGTGGCTAGTGTACAGAGAATTCGGACCGCGTCACGATGATGTAACCTGGTTTTACGTAATAAGGTGAGAGAGAAAAAGAGAGAGAGAGAGAGAGAGAGAGAGAGAGAGAGAGAGAGAGAGAGAGAGAGAGAGAGAGAGAGAGAGAGAGAGAGAGAGAGAGAGAGAGAGAGAGAGAGAGAGAGAGAGAGAGAGAGAGAGAGAGAGAGAGAGAGAGAGAGAGAGAGAGAGAGAGAGAGAGAGAGAGAGAGAGAGAACAAAAACAACATTTTCAATGAACCGGGCCATCTGTCCATGTCAAAGGGAACAGTGGGAAGGAGGAATTGTTAAATCAACAACCGTACTTTCGACCTTATACCGCTATTTATCCAAAAGACCCCCGGTATCCCCACGCTGTTTCTTTTTTTTATTGTACTGATTTCAATAGTCACAGTTGGTAGAGGGAAGTGAGAGTCCATGCGTGAAGAACCCGTGTTGAAGAAACGCCCTGATATGAAGCGACTTTCCCTACCCACGACCCGAAGAGCTCTCTCATCAAATGGCCGTAATTCGTTGAGTTTAACTAAGCATTCTGTTTCAAGAACTAGGCTGTTTGTCGCTGGTCTTATTGCCTAAAATACTAAACCGATCTTTACTAAGCTTGGTCCTGTTGCCGGTACATGTCATGACGTCATTGCCCGTATTGACTGTTTTGAACACCAAACAGCAAGCCATAAGAACGTAATCCCACTTGATGAGATGTTATTAAATTTGTCATTGTTGTCTCGAAGTCTGTTGAGGATTCCCCCTACCCGAGGCGTTGACGAGTGAATGACTGCTAATAACCACCTGTCCTCTCCACCCATGACCATGTGTGTTGAAGAGAATACCCTAGAGTCGAACAGTCTCCAGTCCGACCAGTGTCAGCTAAATAAACACCTGTTCTCTCCACCCGTGACCATTGTTGTTGAAGAGAATACCCTAGAGTCGAACAGTCTCCAGTCCGACCAGTGTCAGCTAAATAAACACCTGTTCTCTCCACCCGTGACCATTGTTGTTGAAGAGAATACCCTAGAGTCGAACAGTCTCCAGTCCGACCAGTGTCAGCTAGATAAACACCTGAGGGTGGGGGGAGAGGGGGGGAGAGGGGGGGAAGAGGGGGTGGAGAGGGGTGGAGAGGGGGGAGATGTGGTGAGAGGGGGTGGAGAGGGGGTCCTTGAAATGGTCGGAGAATTGAGTAAGCTTAGTCACTTTCATTTTTGCCAAACGTCTTAGAATACTGTGTGAGCAAATAAAATAGTCTACCACACTGCTACCCTGTGGACTGCAGCATGTGTATGATCCTTCCAAATCCCATAATACTCTCCCCATTTAGAATGCACATGTGGTTGTCTACACACAAACTGAGTAGACGGCGTCAGCTCTTATTTGTTGTGCTATCCATGGAGCGTCTTCTCGTGAACTTGTCCGTTCTATAGTCCTCTGGTAAATCATAACAGGTTTTTTTCAGTGTCCATGGTAATAAAGTCAGCTTGATCAGCAGTCCTGGCATTAAAGTCTCTACACAGTAGAATGTCACCCTTGGACGTGAGTTCTTCAATCTTCCTTTCTAGCGAGTCCCAGATCTGTGTAGTGAAGTCTTTGCCAAAGGAAGAGTTTGCTGGCGGTATGTACACACAACCTATAAATGTGTCTCTATTGTCAACGTTTATAACCTCAAATGGTGCTTTGACTAGTATCCACGCAATGTCACTGTTATTCGTTGGTAAAAATTTGACATATTGTCTATATTGTTGCTTTACATAAATAGAAATACCCCCAGAGGCCTTTGATACTTTCCCTCTTTTCTGTCTGCAATAGAGGACTCCTTCTGACATAAACTGTGACTGGAAGTGAGAGAAGTAGCACTTCTGACATAAACTGTGACTGGAAGTGAGAGAAGTAGCACTTCTGTCATAAACTGTGACTGGAAGTGAGAGAAGCAGCACTTCTGACATAAACTGTGACTGGAAATGAGAGAAGTAGCACTTCTGTCATAAACTGTGACTGGAAGTGAGAGAAGCAGCACTTCTGACATAAACTGTGACTGGAAGTGAGAGAAGTGGCACTTCTGTCATAAACTGTGACTGGAAGTGAGAGAAGCAGCACTTCTGACATAAACTGTGACTGGAAGTGAGAGAAGCAGCACTTCTGACATAAACTGTGACTGGAAGTGAGAGAAGCAGCACTTCTGACATAAACTGTGACTGGAAGTGAGAGAAGCAGCACTTCTGACATAAACTGTGACTGGAAGTGAGAGAAGCAGCACTTCTGACATAAACTGTGACTGGAAGTGAGAGAAGCAGCACTACCAACTGAAGCTGTGAACCAAGCTGTGAAGAAGCATTGTGCTTGCCAGCCGCCATTCAGACATTCATGCATAGTACGTTGGCACAGTATAAGCTTTAAGCTTGTTGTTGCCGTTATGCTTGCTTAATATGTGTGTAAATTGTGCTTTTTGTTAAATACAAATCATTTAAACCAAGAAGCATTGTGATCAACAACAAACAAGTTGTGAGGATAGGGCCATGCTTGGTGTGTCCGTCAAGTGGGCCACTGTGATGGATAAAGAAGATAAGTAGGGTGAAGGGGGAGGGAGAACTGTCCTTCAAGAATGACCATGAGATCTGAAGAGGTCATTTAAAAGGATGACACTCCAGTCAAGAGTTGTCTTTGGAGACTGACCACGAGATCGGAACAGGTATTTTAAGATGATGGCTTTTCAGGTTTGTTCTTTTTCATCCGTCATGCACACAAATCACACACTTAATCAGTCTGTCTCAAGACTAATATCGTTTAGGATTATCAAACACTTTCTTAATCTTGCTGCAATCAGTCTTCACGTGAGTTAAATACGAATCTGTAATGTCTGAGAATTATCAGATACTTAGTCAAATCTATCTGAAGCCTAATATCGTTTAGTCTTATCTCCCACTAAAGATTACAGGATAATCTGCTTTAGTCAGCATCGTGTGGATGATTAGTTTAACGATAGTTGTCACACAGAGACACTTGAGTTAATCCCGCCAAAAGATGTTCATAAACAAAGAAACGCAACGATGACTATGGACGAAGCCTTTCCTAAGCACTTCCCTCTTCTCTCTACACGCCGTCTTTTCCAGCCTCTTGAGAACAAAGCCTTTGGAAACACACCAACGAGGGTAGGACAACAGTCACACCTGTTAGGGAAACTGTTTATTTACTCAAAGGACTCCCTGCAGTTGTCAGGCTCCAGGCTTCAGTGTAAGCTGAACAGATGTCATCACCTCTGCACGTGTTGTTCACATGGCCAGCAGACAGACAAAACAAACAAAGAAATACAAACACCTCCCTTGAGGGTGTAACTAATGGAGTTAAGTCAAGCCAAGTCAGGTACCATTCATAGCAACTCTGAACGATAGTAACAACTCTGAACGATAGTAACAACTCTGAACGGTCATAACAACTCTGAACGGTCATAGCAACTCTGAACGGTAGTAACAACTCTGAACGGTAATAACAACTCTGAACGGCTATAACAACTCTGAGCGATAGAAACAGATCTGAATGACAGTAACAGCTCTGAACAGTCATAACAACTCTGAACGGTCATAACAACTCTGAACGATAGTAACAACTCTGAACGGTCATAGCAACTCTGAACGATAGTAACAACTCTTAACGATAGTAACAACTCTGAACGGTCATAGCAACTCTGAACGGTACCAACAACTCTGAATGATCATAGCAATTCTGAACGGTCATGACAACTCTGAATGATAAACGATGGCAACAACTCTGAACGGTCATAATAACTCTGAACGATAGTACCAACTCTGAACGGTAGCAACAACTCTGAACGGCAGTAACCACTCTGAACGATAATAACAACTCTGAACTGTAATAAGAACTCTGAGCGATAGTAATAGCCCTAAACGATAGTAACAACTCTGAACCGTAGTAACAGCTCTGAACGGTCATAGCAACTCTGAACGGTAGTAACAGCTCTGAACGGTAGTAACAGCTCTGAACGGTAGTAACAGCTCTGAACGGTAGTAACAGTTCTGAACGATAGTAGCAACTCTGAATAGTCGTAACAACTCTGAACGATAGTAACAACTCCTCTGAACGGTAATAACAGCTCTGAACAGTCATTGCAACTCTCAACGGTAGAAACAGTCATGAACGACAGTAACAACTCTGAAGGGTCATAGCAACTCAGAACAATAGTAACAACTCTGAACGTTAGTAACAACTCTGAACGGTAGTAACAGCTCTGAACGGTAGTAACAACTCTGAACGGTAGTAACAACTCTGAACGGTAGTAACAGCTCTGAACGGTAGTAACAGCTCTGAACGGTAGTAACAACTCTGAACGATAGTAACAACTCTGAACGGTCATAGCAACTCTGAACGTTAGTAACAACTCTGAACGGAAGTAAGAGCTCTGAACGGTAGTAACAACTCTGAACGGTAGTAACAGCTCTTAAATGTAGTAACAGCTCTGAACGGTAGTAACAACTCTGAACGATAGTAAGAACTCTGAACGGTCATAGCAACTCTGAACGGTCATAGCAACTCTGAACGATAGCATCAGCTCTGAACGGTAGTAACAACTCTGAACGATAGTAACAACTCCTCTGAACGGTATTAGCAGCTCTGAACAGTCATAGCAACTCTGAACGGTAGTAACAGCCTTGAACGATAGTAACAACTATGAAGGGTCAAAGCAACTCTGAACAATAGTAACAACTCTTAACGGTCATAACAACTATGAACGGTAGTAACAGCTCTAAACGGTAGTAGCAACTCTGAACGGTAGTATCAGCTCTTAACGGTAGTAACAGCTCTGAACGGTAGTAACAGCTCTGAACAGTAGTAACAACTATGATCGACTTAACAACTCTGAACGGTCAAAGCAACTCTGAATGGTCATAGCAACTCTGAACGGTAGTAACAGCTCTGAACGGTAGTAACAGCTCTGAACGATAGTGACAACTCTGAACGGTCATACCAACTCTGAACGGTCATACCAACTCTGAATGGTCATAGCAACTCTGAACGGTCATAACAACTCTGAACGATAGTAACAACTCTGAACGGTCATACCAACTACTGAATGATCATAGCAACTCTGAACGATAGTAGCAACTCTGAACGATATTAACAACTCTGAACGATAGTAATAACTCTGAACGGTCATAGCAACTCTGAACGGTCATAACAACTCTGAACGATAGTAACAACTGTGAATGGTAGTACAACTCTGAACGGTCATAACATCTCTGAACGGTTATAGCAAATCTGAACGATAGTAACAACTCTGAACGATACTAACAACAATGAACGATAGTAGCAACTCTGAAAGATAGTAACATCTCTGAAACGGTAGCATCAACTCTGAACGATAGTAACAACAATGAACGGTAATAACAGCTCTGAAAGAGAGTAACAACTCTGAACGGTCATGGCAACTATGAACGGTCATAACAGCTCTAAACGGTAGTAACAGCTCTGAAAGGTAGTAACAACTCTGAACGGTAGTAACAGCTCCTAACGGTAGTAACAGCTCTGAACGGCCATAACAACTCTGAACGGTCATAGCAGCTCTAAACGGCCATAACAACTCTGAACGGTCATAACAACTCTGAACGATAGTAAGAAACTCTGAACGGTAGTAGCAGCTCAGAACGGTCATAGCAGCTCTAAACGGTAGTAACAGCTCTGAAAGGTAGTAACAGCTCCTAACGGTAGTAACAGCTCTGAACGGTAGTAACAGCTCTTAACGGTAGTAACAGCTCTGAACGGTAGTAACAACTCTGAACGGTAGTAACAACTCTGAACGGTAGTAACAACTCTGAACGGTAGTAACAACTCTGAACGGTAGTAACAACTCTGAACGGTAGTAACAGCTCTGAACGGTAGTAACAGCTCTGAACGGTAGTAACAGCTCTGAACGGTAGTAACAGCTCTGAACGGTAGTAACAGCTCTGAACGGTAGTAACAGCTCTGAACGGTAGTAACAGCTCTGAACGGTAGTAACAGCTCTGAACGGTAGTAACAGCTCCTAACGGTAGTAACAACTCTGAACGGTAGTAACAGCTCTGAACGGTAGTAACAGCTCTGAACGGTAGTAACAACTCTGAACGGTCATAACAACTCTGAACGGTAGTAACAGCTCTGAACGGTAGTAACAACTCTGAACGGTAGTAACAACTCTGAACGGTAGTAACAACTCTGAACGGTAGTAACAACTCTGAACGGTAGTAACAACTCTGAACGGGCGGTAGTAACAGCTCTGAACGGTAGTAACAACTCTGAACGGTAGTAACAGCTCTGAACGGTAGTAACAGCTCTGAACGGTAGTAACAACACTGAACGGTAGTAATATCTCTTAACGGTGGTAACAGCTTTGAATGGTAGTAACAACTCTGAACGGTAGTAACAACTCTGAACGGTAGTAACAACTCTGAACGGTATAATAACTCTGAACGGTAGTAACAACTCTGAACGGTCATAACAACTCTGAACGGTAGCAACAACTCTGAACGATAGTAAGAAACTCTGAACGGTAGTAGCAACTCTGAACGGCTATAGCAACTCTGAACGGTCATAGCAACTCTGAACGATAGTAAGAAACTCTGAACGGTAGTAACAGCTCTGAACGGTAGTAACAACTCTGAACGATAGTAACAACTCTGAACGGTCATAACAACTCTGAACGGTCAAAACAACTCTGAACGATAGTAACAACTCTGAACGGTCATACCAACTCTGAACGATAGTATCAACTCTGAACAGTAGTAACAACTCTGAACGATAGTAACAACTCTGAACGATAGTAACAGCTCTGGACGAAAGTAATAACTCTGAACGATAGTAACAACTCTGAACGTTAGTAACAGCTCTGAACGGCAGTAACAGCTCTGAACTGTCATAAGAACTCTGAACGATAGCAACAGCTCCGAACGCCAGAAACAACTCTGAACGGTAGCAACAAGTCTGAACGATAGTAACAACTCTGAAGGGTCATAGCAAATCTGAACGGTAGCGACAACTCTGAACGGTAGTAACAGCTCTGAACGATAGTAACAACTCTGAACGGTCATAACAACTCTGAACGGTAGTAGCAACTCTGAACGGTCGTAACACCTCTGAACGGTAGTAACAGCTCTGAATGGTAGTAACAGCTCTGAACCACAGTAACAGTTCTGAACGATAGTAACAACTCTGAACGGTCATAGCAACTCTGAACGATAGTAACAACTCTGAACGGTCATAACAACTCTGAACGGTCATAGCAACTCTATACGACAGTAACAACTCTGAACGGTCATGACAACTCTGAACGACAGTAACAGGTCTGAACGGTAGTAACAGCTCTGAACGGCCATAGCAACTCTGAACGGTAGTAACAGCCATGAACGATAGCAACAACTCTGAAGGGTCTTAACAACTCTGAACAATAGTAACAACTCTGAACGGTAGTAACAACTCTGAACGATAGTAACAACTCTGAACAGTCATAGCAACTCTGAACGATAGTAACAACTCTGAACGGTCATAACAACTCTGAACGGTAGTAGCAACTCTGAACGCCTTCTGCTGTCAGACATAGTCAATCTTTAGTATCCTTCAAAACGGTAGTAACAACTCTGAACGGTCATAACAACTCTGAACGGTCAAAACAAATCTGAACCGTCATAACAACGTTATTAACAACTACAGATGGATACTTATAAAGTCGACACATGCTTAAGTCGACTTTTGCGTAAGTCGACGGATTTATCATTTCCTGGCCAAAAATGGTCTTTAAAAGACTGATAACAACGGATATCTCGACAACGTATAACTCGACGTTCGTCTATGTCGACGAGATTTGTTCTGAATGTCAAACGGATAAGTCGACTTCCTGTGTGTGTGTGTGTGTGTGTGTGTGTGTGTGTGTGTGTGTGTGTGTGTGTGTGTGTGTGTGTGTGTGTGTGTGTGTGTGTGTGTGTGTGTGTGTGTGTGTGTGTGTGTGTGTGTGTGTGTGTGTGTGTGTGAATGTGTGAATAAGTTTTTGTGTGTATGTGTGTTCGTGAGTGTGTGTATGTGGTGTTTTTTTTTTTAAATTTTAATTCTTCTTCTTCCCAGTAAGAGAGTTGGCGAGAGAGAGAGAGAGAGAGAGAGAGAGAGAGAGAGAGAGAGAGAGAGAGAGAGAGAGAGAGAGAGAGAGAGAGAGAGAGAGAGAGAGAGAGAGAGAGAGAGAGAGAGAGAGAGAGAGAGAGAGAGAGAGAGAGAGAGAGAGAGAGAGAGAGAGAGAGAATACGAATACGAATACGAATACGAAATGTTTTAATCAGATATAGGCATAGGCCCCTTCCTGATGGGGGTGTCACAATGATAGAAACATAAATCATGCAATAACATATTTGGTTACACATAGATACATACATTTTTCTTTCTTTTTTCCCTTTTTGTCTTTTTTTTAAAGCATTCATATTCTTGCAATATTTTAGCTACTCGCTGTACGTAATCGCTTCAAGGCTTCGTACATAAACAAAGCTAGATTAGTTAAAGCATTTAAATTTCTATTAGACATAAGTAAAGCGTATCTGAAATGACAGGGATACTTATAATATTTAGCCTGAATATATTTCACCCTCAAATCCTGTAGCATTTGACAACAAAGTGTAATATGAACAACATCCTCTTCAACACAATGGCATAATCTACATACTATTTTATTAGCACTATTATTACTATATCTAAATCTATGAGAGGCAATATCTGAGACTCCAAATCTAACTTTGGTAAGTGCACTCTTTATGTACCTGCTTATGTCAGTGTTAAGATATGGTTCAAAACAATTAGTCGTCTTAAAGGTTCTATTTTCAAGTTTGAAGAACTCACGTCTAAGGGCGACATTCTACTGGGTAGAGATTTTAATGCCAGGACTGCTGATCAAGCTGACTTTATTACCATGGACACTGAAAAAAACTGTTATGATTTACCAGAGGACTATAGAATGGACAAGTTCACGAGAAGACGCTCCATGGATAGCACAACAAATAAGAGCGGACGCCGTCTACTCAGTTTGTGTGTAGACAACCAAATGTGCATTCTAAATGGGGAGAGTATTAGGGGATTTGGAAGGATCATACACATGCTGCAGTCCACAGGGTAGCAGTGTGGTAGACTATTTTATTTGCTCACACAGTATTCTAAGACGTATGGTAAAAATGAAAGTGACTAAACTTACTCAATCCTCCGACCATTTCAAGGACCCCCTCTTAAAACTCTACAACAGAACCAGTGTTTTTGAAGATATTTTTTTAAGAGATGGAAAAACAAGAAAAAAAAGAGAGAAAGGAACAATGAAAGAAAGAAAGACTTCCGCGGTTGATTTTTATTACAAAGAAGAAATAGATTTACACGGACACACACGTACGCACAGACACACAATCAATCAATCAATATTTTATGTCAATTTTACAGGAAATTAATTTGCAGCGATAAAGCAATCAACAAAACAACACAATAAAGACAGAGACATAGTATGGGGAAAGGCCAAAACATAAAACAAGGGCACACACACACACACACACACACACACACACACACACACACACACACACACACACACACACACACACACACACACACACACACACACACACACACACACACACACACACACACACACACACACACACACACACACACACACACACACACACACACACACACACACACACACACACACACACACACACACACACACACACACACACACACACACACGCACACGCACACGCACACACACACACACACACACACACACACACACACACACACACACACACACACACACACACACACACACACACGTGGGCTTGGAGGTAGTCCTACTGTAATTACGGGTCGTGGTCGGGAAATAGTGTTGGAACACCTCGGCTCCCAAGACAATAGCTCCCCAGGAAAAGGTCCAGGTCAAAGACAGTGAAGTGGCAACACCTTGAGTAGTGACACTGTTGTCAGGGCAACACAGTGTTGGAACAACTAGGCTCCCAAGACAATAGCTCCCCAGAAAAAGGTCCAGTTCAATTACAGTGAAGAGGCCACACCTTCAATAGTGACACCGTTGTCAGGGCAACACAGTGTTGGAACAACTAGGCTCCCAAGACAATAGCTCCCCAGGAAAAGGTCCAGTTCAATTACAGTGAAGTGGCCACACCTTGAATAGTGACACCGTTGTCAGGGCAACACAGTGTTGGAACAACTAGGCTCCCAAGACAATAGCTCCCCAGGAAAAGGTCCAGTTCAATTACAGTGAAGAGGCCACACCTAGTAGTATACAGGAGGCTGGGTCTGGCACACCCCGCGGCGAACGGGGGCTGGGGGCGACTGGTGACCGTGTGGGAACCCCCACCATAGGCTTCCCATGGGCGCGCTTTTTGGTCTCGAACTTGTGTACGTGAGGACGCCCCGGCCTACATACCCCTTTAGGGCACAATTGCTCTAAAAAGCTGTGTAGGCTGGGGCGTTCCGACCTACACACACAATTGCCCCAACTATTTATGTACGTGGAGCCTTATGTGCAACATGGGCCCCCAAGGCCGGGCCCGCCCCACCCCCCTGGCGGGCCCCCAACCCATTGCTAACACTATAGTTTCAGGAGAGCCCGCGGACAGCCCCCCACCCTCCAGCAGCTTCGCTGATGCCGGGCTCTCCATTTAGATACAATGGGTAATTCTGATATACCCGACGTGTCGTCTTAAGCATCATGCCCAAGGGACAAAACTTATGCAGGTGGCTGACCCTGAGCTCAACAGAGCTCTGTGGTAAAAGCTGTCTTGGGGATTTCTGTAAGATTCACCTGGCAAGACTTCGTAAGGGCTCATGCACGCAGCCTTGTAAAAATTGTGGGGTCGGTGTTACTAACAAAGAGAGGCTCTGTTGTCGGTGTGGGTACAAGAGCGAATGGCGTCGTGCTGCTAAAGCAATGCAAAGAGAATTTCTGCGTCTTACAGCCATCGAAATTTCCATTTAGAGCTGGGTGGGATAATGGGTATACTAGTCCAGCGATATGACTACAGTGGCTGAATACATTGATCAGCTGTTGGCAGAAATGCCTGACAACCAATCGACTCTTCATGAAGTGGTTCAAAACATCATGGATGAGCCCATTCCTGGAGCAGTAAAACAGCGCTTACTCAAGCCTCTGCTCCCTGGGAAACCACGACCACCTCGCCCACCTCGCACGCGCAAGGAACAGAAGAGGACGGCCATCTTGGATGTGTTTGACCCCCTCCCTTTTCGTCAGAAGACCCTCAGAACTATACAGGACTATCAAAAGGAGATATTAGATCTGTTTGCTCCTGTTTCCGTTGCGCTGCAACAACAAGATGACACCCTCAAATTCTACAAGGCACGATGGGCAATCGGCAAGTTCCTACGGGGCTGGCAGATGGACGTCCCTGAGGGCCACAAACTGGGTGTTGATCCAAAAATCTTCTTGGAGGGTGTTCGCACTCAAATCCATGAAAAGCTGGTAGAAGAGATCGAAGCCTTGAGTGGTGTTAAGTTCCAGCTTGCTCTCAAGGTCCAGCTTCGGAAGGGCAACCCAGACGGCAGTGAGGAGTACACAGACCCTGTGCTCCGCCACAAGCAGGAACCGATTCTTCAAGCAAGTGAAATCAGAGAGGCACTTGACAAAGCTTTCCCCAGCATCCAGGAGACTCTTGAAAAATGGACTCAAAGAGGTTCTGGGTGGGTGGTTGATAGAGTGCAGACTCTATGGTTGGACATCGCCAGATACCAGCCCCTGAGAGGAGGCTCCTACATCGAACTACCGGCTGCAGTGAAAAACAAGAAGGCGGTTGTCAATGTGAAGAACAGGGATGACCACTGCCTGCGATGGGCCCTCCGCTCAGCCCTGTTTCCTGTTGCTAAAAACCCGCAAAGACCCTCCAAATACCCCACCCAGGACGACCTCAACTTTGACGGGGTTGATGCTCCTACGTCAATCTCTCAGGTGTTCAAGGTTGAGCGACAAAACAACCTAGCCATCAACGTCTTTGGGTGGGACAGGGGTGTCATCATCCACCACATCAGCAAACAGTCTGAAGACAAGCCCCGCATTAACCTGCTGCTGATCGAGGAAGCTGGAAAGTTCCACTACACCTGGATCAAGGACCTCAACCGCCTTCTCCATCAACAGAATGCCACAAACAGGCGCAAACACTTCTGCGAGCGCTGTCTTCATGGCTATTCCAGGGAAGACCTTCTCGAGTCCCACAAGCCAGAGTGCCGAGGGGTTGGGCAGACTGCAGTCCGGGTGGAGATGCCAGAGGAGGGTAAAAACAAGCTCACATTTCAGAACCACCACAAGCAGCTCCCGGCCCCCTACATCATATACGCAGACTTTGAAGCTCTCACCACCAAGGTTGAGGGTCCCCAGCTAGATCCCACAAAAAGCTACACCCAGAAAACACAGCACCACGAGGCTTGCAGTTACTGCTACATCGTGGTACGGTGTGATGGGCAGACAGAGCCACCAGTCGAATACCGCGGCCCCAATGCGGCGGAGCATTTCCTTCAAGCACTGCAGGAAGAGGAGCGCAAGATCAAGACTGTGTTGGCCAACCCAAAGGCCTTGAGGATGACACGAGAGGACTGGCGGGCCTACAACACTGCTACCACCTGTCATGTTTGTGAAAAACCGCTTGAAGGCGACTCTGTCCGCGACCACTGCCACATCACGGGAAGGTACCGTGGCGCGGCTCACAACACCTGTAATCTCAAGCTGCGGCTAAACCCAAAGACCACCACAATCCCAGTGGTCTTTCACAACCTGCGGGGGTATGACTCCCATCTGTTGATGCAGGCCGTCTCGAAGGTGGAAGGCAAGGTCTCCTGCATTCCTAACAACACAGAGAAGTACATTTCCTTTAGCCTGGGACCTCTTCGCTTCATTGACAGCGCCCAGTTCCTGCTGGCTTCTCTCGACAGGCTCGTGGCAGCCAACCAGCCAGAGGCATTCCAAATCACAGCCCGATATGAACCAGACCGGCAGAGGCGAGAGCTCCTTCTGCGTAAGGGCGTCTACCCCTACGAGTACATGGACTCTTGGGAGCGCTTCGCAGAGACCTGGCTCCCACCAAAGGAGACCTTCTACAGCAAGCTCTCCAATGAGCACATTAGTGAGAAGGACTACACCCATGCCCGAAAGGTCTGGGAGGTCTTTGGATGCCGCAACTTGGGAGATTACAGTGACCTCTACTGCCGCACAGACGTCCTACTCCTGGCAGATGTCTTCGAGGCCTTTCGGAAGACTTGCTTGCAGCAGTATGGCTTAGACCCTGCCCACTACTACACCAGCCCCGGCCTCTCTTGGGACGCCTTACTCAAGAAAACAGGTGTAGAGCTGGAGCTGCTCACAGACTATGACCAACACCTATTCATCGAGAAGGGGATGCGTGGGGGTATCTCTATGGTCTCAAAGCGCCATGCCAAAGCCAACAATCCTCTGGTCGAGGGCTATGACCCAGAAAAGCCCAGTAGCCACATCCTCTACCTGGATGCCAACAACCTGTATGGCTGGGCCATGAGCCAACCTCTCCCCACGGGTGGCTTTCGGTGGGTGAAAGACTGCGAGCAGCTTGCACCCACCATTGCAGAGCAACCAGCAGATAGTCCAGAGGGCTACATCCTAGAGGTAGATCTGGAGTACCCAAGTGAGCTGCACAAGGCGCACAACGCCTACCCGCTAGCTCCAGAGCGCATGGTGGTCCCAAAGGAGTGGATGTCGGAGTACCAGCACAGTCTCCTTGGCGTTGGGGTGGCGCCAACAGAGGTTGAGAAGTTGGTACCGAACCTCCGCAACAAGGAACGCTATGTGCTCCACTATCGAAATCTCCAGCAGTACATGTTTCTAGGCATGCGTCTCACAAAGATTCACCGGGCCCTTTGCTTTGAGCAGAGCCCTTGGATGGAGCCCTACATCCGGATGAACACTGAGCTCCGGAAGAAAGCTACGAGCGACTTTGAGAAGGACCTGTACAAGCTCATGAACAACTCAGTGTTCGGAAAGACGATGGAAAATCTGAGAAGACGAGTCAATGTGAAGCTCGTGCGTGCAAGTGAGGAAGACAAGCTACGCCGCCTGATAGCTAGCCCGGCGTTCGCACGGGCCAACATCTTTGATGATGATCTGGCAGCAGTTCAGATGCACAAGAGCCGCCTGGTTCTTAACAAACCTGTTTATGTGGGGATGGCCGTCCTAGATCTCTCGAAAAGCCTGATGTACGACTTCTACTACAACCAGCTGAAGGTAGAGTACGGCGAGCGCTGTCAGTTGTTGTACACAGACACCGACAGCCTGCTCCTCGAGATCCAGACCGAGGATGTTTACAAGGACATGGCTAGGCATGCAGACCTCTATGACACGTCTGACTTCCCCAAAGACCATCCACTACACAACATGGCCAACAAGAAGGTTCTGGGGATAATGAAAGACGAGTGCGCTGGGCGGCCAATTGCTGAATATGTAGGCCTGCGGCCAAAGATGTACTCCATCCTCGAGGTATGTGGCCAGAACATCAAGAAGGCCAAGGGCGTTAAAAAGAGCGTGGTGAAGAAGCACATCCGGCACGAGCAGTACAAAGAGGCTCTATTCGAAAAGAAGACCTTCCGCCATGGCATGGATGTCCTCCGGTCAGAGCGACATCGCATCTACGGGCAGCACCTGAACAAGGTGTCGCTATCACCCTTCGACTCCAAGCGTTGGATAGACGAAAATGGGGTGGACACGATGGCCTATGGGCACAAAAACGCCCTTCCGGCTGGCGCGGCTGAGATGGATGCGTACATCGATGAACTGCTCAACGTTTGAGGACCCCTTCCGGCGGAAGTTGGGTGTCGTGGGACACCACCAGAAGCTCCTCGCGAACAAAGCCTCGAGGTGGGCCATCCAGCAGATAGTAGAGCACGGGCTCCCCGGTCTTGGTCACCGAGCGTCCAGGCCGGTACACCTGGAGGGACCATACTGGGTCTGTAGCACGACGGCGGCCGCCCTCCAGCTCACCAGGCTGGTAGAGGAAGCGAACACCAACTCCAGAAGGGAGCTTTTGCTCTCGAAGACCAACAGGACGACCAGGAACTGCCGAAGAGGGTTTTTGTGCCACAAATCGTGTCCTTATGGCCTCAGAAGGCCGCTTGCCAGTCAGTCTGGTCACTTCACCGTTCAGGGTAGCAACGACTGCGGGTAGACGAGCTACCCACTCAGAAGACCGCCCAGAAGATAAGCGCATCTCTTGAGCATACTGGTGCCCAAAGAGCCGTTCAGCCAAGGTCCGGTTCCAGCGTTCTACGATGCCTTGGTCCCGGTGGACATCCACTCGACCGCGTCTGACCTTGACCCCATGCTTTGTAAGCAGCTGGGAGACAGCGCCCATGAACTCGCGCCCCGGGTCAACCTGGAGAAGCTTAGGCCACTGTAGTAGGCCCCGTCTGTAGATGCGAGACAGGGCATCGGCGACCTCTGCCGCGGTCTTGTTTGAGAGGGGCTCTGCCTCCTTGTAACGGCTGGCGATGTCGACCACCGTGAGAGCATAACGAAAGGTCTTTCGTCCCACACGATCATGTGGAAGGAAAAGGAGGTCAGCCTGGTGGACCTCGTTGGGTGTCTGCACATCAAATTTGGGCCGAGGTATGCGCCGAGGGGCCGGCAGATAGATTTGCCAGATGGCCTGCTTCTTGAGCCAGGCCCGGGCCGCATCTTCAGGGACCTTGGCAGCAGACGCCAGCTTCTTGATGGCTGTGAGCCCCTTCCAGTAGCCCCTTGGGCTGTAGTATAGGGCAGAGAGCTTACTGTCGGTCATGGCTAGTAGCAAAGCTACTGAAATATTCCAGAAGGTCGAGCAATCTCCAACAGGCTTCAGCCACAGGCTCTGGCAGCTGTCCAAAAAATTGTTGGGGCTGATCTAGAGATCATGGTCTCTTTGAGATCTTGTAAGCCACCAGGCCCGTGGCTACCATCCCAAGGACAACGAAGGCAATCTCATGGTCTTTTTGCTCATTGCTGGGAACATAGAAATCAGAGAGCTGAGGCTCTGCCTCCAGAGGACCAAGGTTTTTGCCAAATACATGGGAGTACTCCTGCATAGCAGCATCAACATCCTGAAATGTCCGGACTGCGTGGTTCTGGCGTTTGAGCTCTTCATTTATCCAGTCAAGATGTTCTATACGTTTCTTGGACCATGCTGCTTGAGCGGCTTGGAGCTGTTCTACTGCTTTGTCATGGCGTTTGCGTTCTTCATTTGCTTTTGAGGAATGTAGAAGGGAGAAGACGTAGTTTGATCCACTGAAGGCAAGGGCGTTTACAAGTGCACCGCCAACCATCATCGCAACTGAGGCCATGTTGTATTTTCACCACCCCGTCTACTTCAAAAGGTTGGCTGGGATGATACCCTGCTTGACCAGCACGTCTTTGGTAGCCATGGCCAGACCAACATCCAACACGACCATGCTGATGTCATACGCGTTGAGGTCGAGCTTTGGGGTGGTACCCTTGAGCAGTTTCTTTCCCAGCTGGGCGTACCCTATTGCTATTCCGCAAACCACTGCGGAATGGTAGGCGGCGTCGGCCAGCATTTTACCGTCTATGCCTGCAGAAGCCATGACGACACGTCACTATTGCATATAGAACGGGTCTGCTCCTGTGTTCAATTGCTCAGCAGCAGTGGGTGGGGGCTTTTTGTCTGCGGGTGGTGGTGCGTGCTGCACATTGTTTGTTGCGCTGCAACGCTGCAGGAGAAAGGCAAGACTGGCAACCCCGACACCACCAAGAATGTAGGGCATCCAGTCTCGCTCTGTTGGGTGAGATTGTGCCGGAGGTACAGCAGGGGGCTCACGGGCAGGTGGTGATGGCTCCGCCTCAGGGGGCTTACGGGCAGGTGGTGATGGCTCCGCCTCAGGGGGCTCACGGGCAGGCTGGAGAGCTGTTTTTGCTTCACGCAGTTCAGCCAGAAGACGTTCTTGTTTGGCCTTCCTTGCAGCAGCACCCTTTCGCCCAGCCTCAACTTTCTGAGGGTCCTTCTGTCGCGGCCCGGTCACTCTCTCCGAAGTCGTCTCGCTCAGTGGTGGTTCCATTATTGTTTGTCGTTCCCACATTATGAGGTGCGCACCTGTGTCCAAATTGGCAATGCTTAACGGTGGTCAGCGCCGCTGTGACGGGGGCAAGGTACATGCCGTAGCGGTGATACAGCTCACAAGTGGCGTTGCTCAGGGCATGTCCAACGAAGGGGTCTTCTTCAAGGTCAGCCACCAGTTTGGGCCTGTTTTCGGGTGGGATGGGTAGCAGGACACTTGCCGCAAGTGCGTAGAGGCGGAGAGCTGATTCGCCCAGTGTCTTCGTCATTGCTGCTCCAAGTCGTGCCTCGTACCGGACGTAGAGCTGGTCGATGCGTTCGTCAGACATGGTGTCGATCTGGTCGACTGTGACAGTCCGCCCCTTTTCTATCAGAGAGTACTGTTGGGCTTGGCCGCCGGCAACCAAAGCGGCGAGTCTGGCACGTTTATTCGTGTTTCTACTACTAGTAGTAGCGGCATCGCTGCAGGTAGTAGTACTACTAGGTGCTGCGTGATCTTGCGTCGAAAGCTGGTCGTCCTCCAGGTTGCTTTGCAACAGCTGGTCGATGAGTTCATCACAGTCCATCTCGCAACCGAAAGCAGTAAGTATTGTGGCGATGAGATGCTTGATACGTTGCCAGAGTCTAATATATTCGTAGACGCCGAGCCCTAGGACTCCAAAAATTATGATCTGACATCCAAGCAAAAAAGCTTCCCACATGCTTATATTATATAACTGCACCTAGACAACCATATAAGCAGCTGGCTGATCAGTCTTCAGCAGAAGCTTTGCATGCTTAGTTTGTGATAAACACTGCCGAACTGCATCTCGTTCCTGTTTGGAAGGAATCACGTCATTTTCTCGTAAGCAGTCTTCAAAGGAGTCACGGTCTTTGCAGTGGAACAGAGCCACCCAGCGTGTCTGTTCTCGAAGATCCTTGAGAACCGTGTTGTATTTCTGCGTCAGGACCCATACGCTTTGCTCTGCATGGCGACCACTGAACGCTAGTTCAGAAAGCACGTCCTTTTTCTTCGTGAGGGCCTTGGACGCAGCACAGTCGTCGATGAGGTATAGCGTCGGCTCCCCAGCAAACAGCTGGTAGAATGCTCGCAGGTAGTCATGAAGCCTCTCACCGGGGTCGACTATGAAAACTTCAGGGTCTTGCCAAACCCAGCGTCGTGACTGATAGGTCTTGTTGTATTTGACCGTGGGGCAGAGGATCACAATGTGCCGGTAAACATGTCTGTAGAAGCCCTCCAGAAGATCCAGAATAAAGACAGTTTTACCACAGCCTGTTTGTCCACAAATGATAGCTGAGTGAGGGTCTTTTGGGAGCAGATGGGAGTCGATAGCAGACTGTAACTTAGTAGATAGCCCCTTGGTACCGGGCATCTTCGATGTTGAGTTGTGCATCCATGATGACATACAGGTAAACGTTCAATGGGCCTGCTGCTTCAGCTTTCTTTGTGATCTGGATGGTCACACCTTCACTGGCATTTTCCACCCTCCGGCCTGTTCCATGCAGCTGATCATCATCTGTACACCGCAGGTCCAGCCACAGGGCGTATTTGGTGGTCAGGAACTCTCCCAGGGAGACGTCGGCTAGTGCCAGGTCTTTTGCCACCACAGCCACCTCGGGGTGGCGCTTGCTTCCTGAGGCAAAGAACTTTCTGGCCTCGTCCCACTGCTGGTAGGCCCGCAGCCCTTGGCTGTACAGCTGGTTGGGCACGCCCTCGATGGTGACCTCCACTTTACTGATCTTGGGGTTGTAGAAGGCCTCAGTTTCACGGGCGAATTCTGCACCACTTGTGGCAGGGTCCTCAAACAGCATGAGGAGGCCTTTCATGCTCCTTGCTGGAACGTTCAGGTTGATGTTCCACAGGGTGTCTGACTTGTCCTTGGTGATTTTTCTGTGCCGAAGAACACGCTCATACAGGATGGCAAGGCGTCCAGAATACTGGGTGCGGATCATGCGAGCCAGTTCAGGCTGTGTCACCATGTCGTATTCCAGACAGACGTTGTCAATGGTGTATGACGCGGCAGGGTTTGAGGACTTTAAGACTTTTGAGTAGTCATTGAATGTCAGTTCATACTCCAGGCGGTCTCCCAGGGCGCTTTGGTAGAAAGGCATGTGACTCTCCAGAAGCTCGAAATCGAGAGGCACATAGAAGCGGCTGCCATAGGTATCAGCAATGGCCTTGTCTTCTGCCTGTGAGTCATCACCATCCCCAGCACCGACCCGCAGTTTTGTTGTGTTTTGCTCGTCAGAAGTGTCGAGACCCTGGTAGTGGGCATTCTGCCGCTCTTGGGCCGTTTTCCACAGGTCACTGTAGCAGTAGTACGTGTCAGAGTCATCGATGGACATGACCTCGTTTCCACTGATCTTGATCGAAGTCTTCTTCACCACAGCCCGGCCAAGGTTTTGAACCACAGTCCTGTTAGCATCATCGGAGTTCAGAGAGATGACAAACGCCAGGCGTGCAGTGCCTGGCACCACAACGTCATGAGGCCCAAGGTTTGGGAAGCGAACCAGCAGCTGTTGGTTCTGGTCAATGGTGCTGGGGTTGTTGGTGATTACGACTGACTGTCGAATACCTTTGACACCAAGCGGGTCTCGCAGTCTGCGATACGGGTTGAGTTTTCGTCCGAATTGGCTGGCTGCCATTATTGTGGTCGCTGTATGTTCTGAAGGAACAGCAACAAGCTATATATAACGAAGTTATAGTCAGCAACAATGGCACTATAGCGAAGCTATAATGTTTATTGAAGCGCGTGACTCATTCGTTTAATAGGCACAAGCTATGTTATTACTATAGCGAAGCTATATCAGAATAATGGCTGACCTCGCGCTGTTTGATGACCTATTCGATGACGACGGTGATGTTCCAGAGGCAGATGACGATGATGTTGGTGTTGTTTACAACACTAACATTGACAATTATGCCAATTTCATCACATGCAACACCGTTGGTGTTGCAACAACCGTTGCAACACCCGTTGCAACAAGAGCTCCTGCAGTCAGCGGTTGATGACTATTACAATGCTCTGGCCAGAAAGGGTCAAACACCAGTGCTTGGTAGGGACCCCTCAAAGTTTCAGCTCGTTGGTGGGCAGCTCCGACTGAAGGCCTATCCTAGTCTGGGCCTAACAAATAGTCGTACCAGCGAACCGCTTTCTCTTGCCACTGTTGCAGGCCGGCCTGGTGGTGGAAAAGCCGTCAGAGAAGAGCTGGGCTTTGTTGGTTGGTTACGAGCGCGAAATGTGCTGCCTCGACAAGCAATCAAAGCCCTCCAAACTGCTAGCAGTGAACTGGAAGGGGCGGCTGCAGCCATAGCAAAGCCAATTGAGCTCCAAGACCTCGGGGCTGTTGCTCAGCATGCCAAAGATGCCTCAGATGTTGCTGAACATGCGCTCACGGCCTTCCAGAAAATGGAGTCAACATTGACAGGTGCCGAGATAGACAAGATCCTTGGAACCCTCCAGGATTCGCCCCTCAATCTCCGAGAACTGCGGGGCCTGGATAAAGCACTGCAGACTGTCAGAGGTGAGCTTACCAACAACTTAGCAAAACTGTCTGAAATTGACAGTCATATCGCTCTTGAGAAGCGAAAGTTGGACACAGAAGGTGTTGATGAATTTAGCAGGCGCCGTGTTGCTGAGCGGCTGCGAAATCTGGAAGATGAGCGTGCTGCTCGCCTTGAAGCGGCATCAGCAAATAAAGAAGCTCTTCGTTCCCAAATCAATCGCATCAGGGAGACAATTGGCCGACTCCTCCATGAGAATACAACGCTTGCAGAGCGTGTCCGCACTCTCTTCCGTGAGCAAGGCATCACAATAGCGTCAATTCTCACAGCAGTCGGAATGGCCATCTCAACCCTGGTGCTGGCCCTGACTGGGGGTGGAGGAGGCAGTGCATCAACACCTGGTGGTACGCCAACACCACCGACAGATAAAGTCGGACTCAAGGAGTGGGTAAAAAAACACCTACAAAACCTTGGGCGTGCCCTGGCCAAACTGGCTGGTAAGGCGGCTGCTGCACTCCCAGGCATCATTGGTTCCATCGTCTCTTGGCTCCTCTCCCTCCTCGCAAAGACAGCCGGCTGGCTGGTTGAAAACCTGTGGGCCATAGTTTTAGCTGTTGGAGGACTTCTTCTGGTGGCTGCCCGTGACCACTTATCGCGCAGCAACAATCGAAAGTGACGTTGATGTTGTTCCTTTGGAACAGTAACATCATCACAACTGCCAAATCAGAAATAGACCAACTGCTATCCCACCAATAACCAGAGCTGTTTTTTCTTCCTCATGCTGATGGGCTGTCGCAGTCAGTGGGGGCTGGTGGTGTGTTGGCGTGTCGTCGGGCACAGGAGCAGGAGCAGCGGCGTTTGACTGCAAGTCAGCAGCAGCGAGGTTACTAGGAACACTGGTAGAGTTGATATTGGCATTCAATCCCATCTTTTCGGAGGCTGTTGCGACAAGTATTAGGTTGTTGTAGCCGACTACTTGGCCCATCCTCAGGATCATGTTGGAGGGGCTCATGTACAGTCCTACTCCATACATGAAATCAACCACACTCTGTGCTTTTTGCAGAACATTTTCGTAGCGTGCGATAGAGCTGGGCAGATCAACAGGAGACGCAATGCTGTCTTCCAGGAGAACAAGCCATTGTTTCTGCGCATCAAAGCCCCGTGAGCCATCTGTGATGGGTGTCTTGGTCTGAGCCTGTGCTCCCAGCAGGCACCATACATAGGTCCTGATAGATTCGTTCAGTCGCTCTACACCAGGCTGGGTGAAGCCTTTGGATGTGTCCAAGATAAACGTAGTCCAAGCCTGGGGGTGCTGCTGCTCTGCCGACCCGAGGTGGATGGCTGAATTTGGGGAGAAGCTTGTATGGCCAGGCCACCAGTCATAGTTGTATCTGCGGTGGGTGTAGGGATAGAAGAGGGTCCCTAGCCCATGGTTTTTGTCAGAGTTTTGCCTCCAGGTTGTACTGCTGGAGACTTCAAACTCATTGCAGATGCGCTCAAAGGCTCTTTTATCATACGGGTTGTCAAACGCATGGAATGCCTTGTCTGTGGGAAGGGGAACTCCGAGCTCAGTAAGGATTCGGCGGGTCTGGAAGTAAACATGGAAGTTATAGACAGATTTCATAAGAGGATCAGGGTGGTTTAGATGGTTAGCGTAGGAGACACCACAGCCAGTAGTCGCACACCAGACTGCGAAGTTCACCTGATTCTGATAGAACTGGTGGGGGTTTGAGAACCACTGCTGAGCCGCTGCATTACTGTGTATAGGGGGAAGTTTGTAACCATTGAACATGTCAGGGACTGCTACATCAAAGCTCTCCCCATGGACGTTGATTGTTACATACAACCTATGGAATGAAAGGCTCTTCTTTTCATTACAACATGGGCCAGTTGAATATTTTACATCAACATTGTATTTGAACGGATCCATGGTTACAACATCACTATGCATATTACTCTAACTGATGTTCAAAAAGGCGGGCCTGTGGGCCTCCCCAGATGTATTAAAAACATAGACGGCAAATTCCTAGTTGCTCTCTGTGAACTTACATACTATCCTCGCTGGTACAACATCAGTAGTGCCCTGGGAAACCACCTGTTTCACGCTGATGGCAATCACATCACTATACCCGATGGCTATTATAATGTGTGTGAGCTGGACGAGCATTTCTTCCAACCACATGGGGCATCTTTGAGTCTGTACGCACCTACGGGGCATCTAAAACTCTCCACTTCAGGGGAGTACATTTCGCTTTCAGGGGGGTTGATGGAGACTTTAGGGTTTACACTTCCAGACGCGCTATCGGGTGAGGTTCTCCTTGCAACGAGCCTTCCTAAACTGGCAATCCACCGTGAGTTGCTTGTTCACCTGAAGGAACTATCCACTTCAGACAACTTCCTTAATGGCAAGCCAAGCACACTGCTGCGTTCTGTGGCTGTGGAAAACGAAAAGTGTGGCAGTGGCCGAACGGTCTCCTTCCCCACCCGGCTGTACAAAAGACTGGCAGCGGGTGTCATCCCGCAGGTGACTGTTCAGGTTTTAGACAGTGATGGAAAAATGATATCTGTTGATTACATGAGCGTTGTTCTACATCTTGTTCCGTGTGGTAAACAGCTACCAGAATAATGGTTGATGCAGGTGGACCTGGAACCCATAATGTTAAAGCCTGTGCAACAACTGCGCTTTCTGACCTTGGAGACACAGAAGGCTTTGGACAGCCTGGAAGAGAAAACAAGCTGTATGTCTTCCAGCTGACTGGAGGGGTTTATAAGCGGGTTGAGCTCCCCCTTACACCCCCTGAGCCAGACCCTCTGAATTTCGGGGACCTGAATGATGTAACCATACAAAACGTGATTGCCAATCGCCATTACCGCCTGCTGTACACCGGTCAGGGCTGGAGGCCGTTCACAGATTTGATCACAGCTGTGGGCGGTTGGCATCTTGAAATCAAGCCTGCCCCACCCTACCTTCATTTGGGAAAAAACAATACCGTCAGAAAGATCCAAAACAAGGGTCAGCTCTTGGCGGCCTATGTCCCAGGTCGGAGAAAAAACGTTACTATTGAGGAGACAGCAGAGCATGGCTATTTGATACGGGGTGTGAAATCGGCCACCCTAAAACTCACTAGCGCATTCAAGTTCACCCTTGCACCAAGCTCCACTGTCGTGTTTGAAGTGATTCTTGTGGGCACAGCTGAT
>CM065712.1:16078805-16126475 GCA_017654935.2 Phymorhynchus buccinoides | reverse complement strand
AGAGAGAGAGTCTTGACACTTGACAATGTTCAATGCTGAAGACTGTCCATCGCAAGGAGTTGAATAAAATGGTAGCTTATAAATATGTGAACTTTTTTTGAACTTATTTATTTTTTTTTTTTAGCTTTCTCTCAGAGAGAGAGAGTTAGAGAGAGAGGACAAGAGAGAGAGAGAGAGAGAGAGAGAGAGAGAGAGAGAGAGAGAGAGAGAGAGAGAGAAAGAGAGAGAGAGAGAGAGAGGAGAGAGAGAGACAGAGAGAGAGATTCACTCTTGCTAATCAGGAATTTCAAACCACTGTCACCACTCAACCTGTTAAAAAGCAAAAGCAAATAACCGGTTTTCATTATTACTGTTACAAAAACCGGTTACTGTGTGTATATGTGTGTTTGTTGTGTGTTTTGTGTCCATGTCGGTAACGTGTTATGCTAGATAACATGATGTCTAGCCTATTATGTGATGAACATTATGCGCCCTGTGTTATAATTTACTGGTCTCCAAAATTTAAGGACCGGAAGAACGATCTTCTCTTATCTGTCTTGGAGGCATGCTTATTGAGAGCTCTGGTTGCCGCCCTTAAATACACATTCGTGTCTAACTTTTGCTCAGCAGTGTTCACTACAGTCATGCTTTGCACGTGCAATAGGCAAGAAACCTGCATCAGCCCTGATTCTTCAGCGAAAAGAGACTAAACTTTCGTGAAATTATCGTGACTTTGCCACGTTTTAAGCGTACCTGAAAACGCTGTTGCTGTACTGCAATGTCTGCAAAACTGGTTCAGGCACGTGCAACAGGAAGGAAGGTTATTGAGTAGCCTAAGTTTTGCCATTTTCTTCATTGTTGTCTTAGTGTACAATAAATAGATATCAAGCTACTGAAAACAGAAGCCGGCCCTTAACTTTTGGAGACCAGTATAGTCAAATCAATGTGTTGTTATTATGATATCAATGTTAGTTATAGACTTCATCTGCTGATCAATGATATTGATTGATGGTTGCCTGCTTTAAATCGTCTGCATACAAAAGAGTGATAACTGATTCTTATACAAGTTGCCAAGACCGCTGAAAACATACAGAATCCCTTCAACCCTCACCCCCACGATTCCATGCATTATCATTCTGAGTTTGGATGTTTTATTATTATTATTATTATGTTGTTGTTGTTGTTGTTGTGCGTAAGCATTTTTTTTTTGTTGGTTTTTTGTTGTTGTTGTTCGTCTCTTATAGTTGTTATTGTTTTGTTTTCTTTCTTCTTTTTTCCCTTCAGAACACTTGGCTTTGTATTTGTATTATTATTTGTTTTAATCAACTTCAAATTCATGCTCGTAGTATTCGCTAATAATTCTTATTATATCATTTATAACGTGTCATTTGATTGCTCTGCTATCCTAACTCAATATTCAAGAACTGCTGTGCGGTTCATGAAATTCATCGCTTAATAAAAATAAAATAAAAAGTTGGCTTCTTATCTGTCTGTCTGTCTGTGTGTTTGCTTGTCTCTCTCTGTGTCTGTCTGTCTGTGTGTCTGTCTGGGTTTTTTTCGAATGCTGGATAGAGACCGAGAAGTGGTAGAAGTCCCTTTATCGTGGCGCCTCTGTTTTATACATTCGATGAATGGATGGGGAGGTAGGGGGGGTAAGGGATGGGGGTGGGCGGGTGTCGTTTGGTGTGTGGGTGGGGTGATGTTGTGGTGGTGGTTGTGGTGGTGGTGGAGGGTGGAATGTGTGTAAAGTGTCCGATGCATATTACGAATGTTTTATGTTTTAAAAGCAACATTTTAACGATGTATGCAATCTCTCTCTCTCTCTCTCTCTCTCTCTCTCTCTCTCTCTCTCTCTCTCGTCTCTCTCTTCCTCTCTCTCTCGCTCTCTCTACTCTCTCCTCTCTCTCTCTCCCTCTCTATAATCGTTTATCGTAGCAGCCACACACCCCTTATTGTTTATTTTTTTATAATTAGTATCGTTGGCTTTGGTTTCCTCTGCGTTTTATTAATCAGTTTATAAACTCCGTAGTTATGTTAATTGTTATTGTTGATTACACCCCTCTTCCTCTATCATGTTGTCCTTTGTCTTTCTTGGTTTATAAGTATTATGTTTTGCTCTTTCTTTTAATCAATAAAAAACATAATCAATAAAGATGAAATCAGTGTTTGCCTCTCTGTGTGTGTGCATGTTGTGTGTGGAGCTGTGTGTGTGTGTGTGGATTTGGTGTGTGTTGTGCGTGTGTGTGTGTGTGTGGTGTGTGTGTGTGTGTGTGTATCTGTGTAGGTGTGTGGTGTGTGTGTGTGTGTGTGTGTGTGAGTGCTTGTGCGTGTGTGTGCGTGTGTGCGTATGCGTGTGCGTTTGTGTGCGGCGCGTGGAGTGCGTGCGGGTCTGTGTGTGTGTGCGTGTGCGTGCCTCTATGTGTGTCTTTTCTTATTGTTTTGTAATTGTTCTCTATTTTGT
This sequence comes from Phymorhynchus buccinoides, assembly GCA_017654935.2. Lineage (NCBI taxonomy): Eukaryota > Metazoa > Mollusca > Gastropoda > Neogastropoda > Raphitomidae > Phymorhynchus > Phymorhynchus buccinoides. The sequence goes on along the minus strand of CM065712.1, from coordinate 16,124,035 downwards.
TCAGAAATTTGGCGGGGTTTTGTGTTTTTATAAGTGAGTGTGTGGTGTGTGTGTGTGTGTGTGTGTGCGAGTGCGCGCGCGCGTCTGTGCGTGTGCGCGAGCGCGTTTGTGTATGTGTGTGCACGTCTGTGTGTGTGTAGTGTGTGTGTGTGTGTGTGTGTGTGTGTGTGTGCGTGTGCGTGTGCGTGCGCGTGCGTGCGTGTGCGTGCGTGCGTGCTATTCTCTATGTGTTTCTCTGCGCATTGCTGTATATGTGTGTGTTTGTGCGTGTCTGTGTGTGCTTGCAATCGTACATGTGTGCGCGTGCGTGTGCGTGAATACAGGCGTGAGCGTATGTACACTCGTGCGTGTGCGTGTGTGTGTGCACACTTATACTATTTACAGTAAAATGGCGAATCACAGGTGGAGAACATACTGACACAGAGGGGAAGGTCTGTCATACGAATTGCTCGATTAAAAAGAAAATACAGTCGAACCTCAGGTAAAGCAACCACCCTACAGACTGGTCAAACATGTCCGTTACTGCCAGGTGGTCGCAACATTCAAACTCTTTTATTTGTCGTAAAACCATCTAAGGAATTATGGAACAAACCAAAGCCCAAAGCATACGGCGCACTCGCCACACCGGAATTATATACACAGATGTGCTAAACAGTAAACACATACCACGGAAAAAAAAGAGCAAAAAGGGCAGGGTAAAGATGGTGACAAAGTAGAATGTTATTGTAGCAGATAAGGAGGAGTAGTAAAACTCGCGTAATCATGTAGTACAGCGGACAGCAAAACATTCATGTTCGTTTCAACGTCGATCTACTACAGTGTCTGCCCCATAGTCACCGGAAGTTAGTGAACAAGGGGACTGTATAATAGTGAGCCATAAAAATCAAGGGAAGTAACAAGCCCACCTGAAACGGCCAACACTGAAGACACCTAACGGACATCCCAGTAGGCCTATCGCGGACACCTCAGTAATCCGGGCAGTTTTACTCAGTCTCTTCCTGTTCTCATTCATTACTAAAAAAAAGACTTCAGCATAGCGAGCACCTCGCGAATACGGACAGTTTGGGCAAAGATATTCTAAAAGGGTAAGATGGATTACTTAAGAGCTCGGCGAACCGGGCTGATAGAGTTATCGTTAGTGGGGACAGTACACTTTTCACAGTGGAGGCTATCCAAAAACTCAGACTGGAATTTGAACGGAGAATTCAACTGGCCTATCGACGTGTAAAATGTGTCCTGTTTAAAAGAGACATAACCAGTGTTTCTGTCCTCACTACTCATATAGGGAAAAGAGACCGGATGCTTATCTTCCCCGTTAGAATATCTTTGGTTTGGGCCAGTCTGTATGGTGGTCGCATAACTGAGGTTCCACTGTAATCAAAGCAAATTGAACATTAAAGACACACTGACGCACCACGATTACTTGGTCCCTTGGTGGGGGTTTTGGGTAGCTGTGACCCACATACAAATGTCCCCAACTTCAAATTGAGGCTGTTCTTTAAAATGATGTTTCGCTTTGAATTTGGGGGCATTTGTATGGGAGTCAAACCTGGTCCAAAAAAGATTTCTTACCATCCATAAGAGGGAAAACACGTGAAACCTGTGATTTTGTCGCGTGATCTGGTGGGTCTTTAAGAAACTATTCAGAAAACAAAAAGAAAGAAAAAAAAGAAAGCTGTGCTACTAGAAAAGAAAATGGGGGGGGGGGGGGGGGGGGGGGGGGGCAATCGAAAAAGAAAAAAAATGAAAGAAATAAAGAAAAGAAAAATATATAAATAAGAAAGGAAACAATAAAAACGAAAGAAAGGAAGGAAGAAAGAAATAATAAAGAAAAAACAGATAAGCAAAGCTGAATAATTTGCATACATTGGAGGGGGTGGGGGGTGGGAGGGAGATGCAAAGAGGAGAGGGAAAAAAAGAAGAGAAATAATTATAAAAGAAAAGAAAAATAATGAAGCTGTCATACGCCGTTAGCTAAGTCAAGGGAGGCGAGTGCGCACATACTGTTAACCCTTTCACCACCAACGTCGCATTTATGCACCACAATGGTTTTAACACCCATGTCACTAAAAGGCATCAAATCAGGGCCTGTTATCTGAAGACCCTATTTTCTTAATTTTGGGAGGTAAGGATAGGCCTAATGTTATACATGCCACAGAGGAATTCACAATATTTCAGATTTTTTTTTTTCTCTGATGAGTTACGTTTGATGGGATTTTTTGGCTGAATATGGCTGGCACCGAAAGGGTTAAAGGACACTACAAAGAAGAAGAAAGAAAAGAAGGAAACAAACAGTATGCAGGGTAAAGAAAAAGGTGGTTTTGTATGGAACCAAAGGGCTATGCAGGAAATTATTATTATAATTTTCAAAAAAAACAGGGACGAAGCTTAAAAGACAAATTTCAAAAATTTCATATGCTCCATAGTTCTGCTTGCCTCTGTGTGTGTGTGTGTGTGTGTGTGTGTGTGTGTGTGTGTGTGTGTGTGTGTGTGTTGTGTGTGTGTGCGTGTGTGTGTGCGTGCGTGCGTGCGTTGCGTGCGTGCGTGTGTGTGTGTGTGCGTGTGCGTGCGTGCGTAACGTCTCTCTCTCTCTCTCTCTCTTCTCTCTCTCTCTCTCTCTCTCTCTCTCTCTCTCTCTCTCTCTCTATCTCTCTCTCTCTCTCTCTCTCTCTGTCTCTCTCTCTCTCTCTCTCTCTCTGTCTCTCTCTCTCTCTCTCTCTCTCTCTCTCTCTCTCTCTCTCTCTCTCCTCTCTCTCTCTCTCTCTCTCTCAGTCTCGCTCTCTCTTAGCAACAAAAAGAACACAAACAAATTTAGCAAGCAAATGATGAAAAAACCCAAAAAGACACAATTTAATAGAGCTTGAACAAGAACAAGAACAAACACAAGAGAACGAACGAACGAATAAACGAACCATTCTAATGAGTAGGCCGCTTGCCCATGTCACAAGGGAAAGGAGCTAGCTAGCTCTCTCTCTCTGTCTCTCTCTCTCTCTCTCTCTCTCTCTCTCTCTCGAGGCTAGTCTCTCTCTTCTCTCTCTCTCTCTCTCTCTCTCTCTCTCTCTCTCTCTCTCTCTCTCTCTCTCTCTCTCTCTCTCTCTCTCTCTCTCTCTCTCTCTCTCTCTCTCTCTCTCTCTCCCTATCTCATCAGTATCACAAAATCAACGTGAAAAACAAAATAAGTACGTAACATTTTATTACTCATGTGTTAAGAGCGATGAAAAGAAGATAAAACCGACCAATTTGGGCTCGTTTTGAGGGGGCGCATTTTAAAAAAATCTTTGGTATGTAGTTGAATAGCTAAGAGAAAATCACATTTTTTTAATCTTTAAGTTGGGGTTGCGTAATTTGTCTCTCTCTTGTGTGTGTGGGTGTGCTGTGTGTGTGTGTGTGTGTGTGTGTGTGTGTGTGTGTGTGTGTGTGTGTGTGTGTGTTGTGTGTGTGTGTGGTGTGTGTGTGTGTGTGTGTGTGTGTGTGTGTGAATTCAAAGACTGTACTTGCACTTATGTAATAAAAACTATCCTAACTTTATTTCTAATTCTTCCAAACTTAGTAATCTTCTTGTGGCCACACCTGTATAGAATAGTCTAGGCTCCCAAGACAATAGCTCCCCAGGAAAAGGTCCAGGTCAAAGACAGTGAAGTGGCCACACCTTGAGTAGTGACACCGTTGTCAGGGCAACACAGTGTTGGAACAACTAGGCTCCCAAGACAATAGCTCCCCAGGAAAAGGTCCAGTTCAATTACAGTGAAGTGGCCACACCTTGAATAGTGACACCGTTGTCAGGGCAACACAGTGTTGGAACAACTAGGCTCCCAAGACAATAGCTCCCCAGGAAAAGGTCCAGTTCAATTACAGTGAAGTGGCCACACCTGGATAGAGTAGTGACACCGTTGTCAGGGCAACACAGTGTTGGAACAACTAGGCTCCCAAGACAATAGCTCCCCAGGAAAAGGTCCAGTTCAATTACAGTGAAGTGGCCACACCTTGAATAGTGACACCGTTGTCAGGGCAACACAGTGTTGGAACAACTAGGCTCCCAAGACAATAGCTCCCCAGGAAAAGGTCCAGACAATTACAGTGAAGTGCAATTACAGTGAAGTGGCCACACCTGGAGAGAGTGACACCGTTGTCAGGGACAACACAACTGAGGTCTGGAACAACTAGGCTCCCAAGAAATAACAACAATCCCCAGGAAAAGGTGTGGACAAACAGTGACGAGGCCACACCTCTGAATACTGGGCTATCTGTGGTGAGACCCACACTAAGTGCCCAGAAGGCTGTAGTGTTGGAACAACTAGTTTGCTTTCACGACAATAGTTCTAGCCCGAACAATGAGAGGACCTAGAGACATGTAGGATAGTTGAGGCCACGGGCTATAGATAGTCTGACGGTAGACAGGGCAACAGAGACTTCCTACAAACTGACAAAGGACGATAGCTAGAAAACACAAAAGAGCTAGCCTGAAGGTGTGCGACAGGTGGAGGTGGAGGTGGAAGGATTGGAGGTATGAAAAGTTCATTAAGGAAATTGAGGTGTAGGGCTGTGCTCTTACGGGCAGAGATGAGACAGACACAGGGCAGGTGGAAACGAGAGTAGCTCTGAGTCCCATCCCTTTGGGAGGGTGTATGTGTCTTTGGACAAACAAGACGAGTCTGAGACACGACCTTTACCCATTAAAACATGGCTTTCACGGGAAGGGAAACAAGATGAGAACAATGAGAGGACCTAGAGAAAGGAGAGATAGTGCAAGTAGGAATAAGAAGCAGGTCGCTCGAAGACATTTTGTTAAATACATGGGGACACACACAAAATGCTGATTGTTCTTTTTCGCATCAAGCTCGTCGTATCACGGTAAGCGTGTGCAAGCACACACATGACACACACTACAAACAACACACAACACAACAACACACACATACGGCGCTGAATCACAGAAATCACACACACACACACGCACGTTAGCATCCATAACGCACACACACACAAACACACACGACACACACGTTCGACATAAATGGTATGCACACGCACACACACACACACACACACACACGCACACACACACACACACGCACACACACACACACGCACACACACACACACACGCACACACACACACACACACACACACACACACACACACACACACACACACACACACACACACACACACACACACACACACACACACTGGAGGGATGGGGAATAGAGAGGGGGGTAGCGTATAATGTTTACGGTACAAAGAAAGAAGTGGCTGCCAAGAAACCAGTGAAGGTGTTGAAGCCCAAAGGCGAGAGAAGAAGGTGAAGTTTCTGGCCAAGAAGGTGAAGTCACCACACAACGACAAAAGTAAGGCCCATTTCCCCCTCTCAAACTCCTCAAGTGGATGTTGCATCCAGTGTCAGTGTGGACTCAACAGAACAAAGGGTAACCTATCGTCAGCCACTCCCTCCTTTCTCACTTTCCTTTGTTTCATGGACATATTGAAAACCTTCCGTAAAACTCTGAATGGTACTTGGCTAAACTCCATTAGTTACACCCTCAAGGGAAGTGTGTGTATTTCTTTGTTTGTGTTGTCTGTCTGCTGGCCATGTGAACAACACGTGCAGAGGTGATGACATCTGTTCAGCTTAAACTGAGGCCGAGTCGACGCTGCAGGGCGTCATTTGGGTGAATAAACAGTTTCCCCAACAAGTGTGACAGCTGTCTTAGCCTCGTGGGTGTGTTTCCAAAGGCTTTGTTCTCAACAGGCTGGAAAAGACAGCGTGTAGAAAGAAGAGGGAAGTCCTTTGGAAAGGTTTGGTCAATAGGCATTGTCGCTTTTCTTTGTTTATAAACCTCTGTTGGTGGGTTTAACTCAAGTGTTTGTCTTAATAAATAAATGAATAAATTGACGCCATGTTTGCCACCCTTTATAACCGGACACCGTTGTAGCCTGTATCTCTGTCTGTGTGTCTGTAATAAATAAAGAATAAACGGACTGTATGTTCGCCACCCTTCATAGCTATCTCTGTCTCTCTGTCTGTCTGTTTGCCTGTAGTAAATAAAGAATAAATGGAATGTATGTTCGCCACCCTCCAAAGCTATCTCCGTCTATTTGTTTGCTTGTCTGTTTGTCTTTCTGTCTCTCTCTGTATCTGTCTGTGTGTCCCTCTGTTCTCTCTCTCTCTCTCTCTCTCTCTCTCTCTCTCTCTCTCTCTCTCTCTCTCTCTCTCTCTTGCTCTCTCCCTCCCCCTCCCCCCTCTCTCTCTCCTTCTCGTCTTCTTCTTCCTCTCTAACGCCCGTCTTCTTGTCTAACAAAAGTACCTTTTCATGGCTTGCCCTTTTTGTTTTCACGAGGAAAGAGACACCAAGTGTGGTCCCCCATACACATGCGACTTTGGACTGAGTGTTTGTTGTCGAGAAAATCTTAAAATAACTGAAATGTTGATTATTGGTTGGAGATAATCCACACAAACAAATCGAGGGGAAAATACCAGATGGTAATATTTCGAAAGGAACTAAGAAAGATGATAGTACCTTCTGGTAAATACCCCTAGAAATACTCACAACAGTGTGACAACTATCGTTAAACTAATTATCAAATCAAATCAAATCATATCATCTTTATTATCTCATAGCAGAGAAATTGCAGCCAGGTGCACATAAGAAAAACAACAACAAACACATTTATCAACAACAATTAAAGAATATAAACTAATAACTAATAACACTGCAAATTATCCACACGATGCTGACTAAAGCAGATGTTCCTTCAGGTACATGCCCCTATAAATACTCATAATAGTGTGACAACTATCGTTAAGCTAATTCTCCACACGATGCTGACTAAAGCAGATGTTCCTTCAGGTACATGCCCCTATAAATACTCATAATAGTGTGACAACTATCGTTAAGCTAATTCTCCACACGATGCTGACTAAAGCAGATGTTCCTTCAGGTACATGCCCCTAGAAATACTCATAATAGTGTGACAACTATCGTTAAGCTAATTCTCCACACGATGCTGACTAAAGCAGATGTTCCTTCAGGTACATGCCCCTAGAAATACTCATAATAGTGTGACAACTATCGTTAAGCTAATTATCCTCACGATGCTGACTAAAGCAGATATTCGTTCTGGTAAATACCCCTAAAAAACTCATAATAGTATGATAACTATCGTTAAGCTAATTATCCACACGATGCTGACTAAAGCAGATATTCGTTCTGGTAAATACCCCTAAAAAACTCATAATAGTATGATAACTATCGTTAAGCTAATTATCCACACGATATTGACTAAAGAAGATGTTCCTGTAATCCTTTATTGGGAGATAAGACTAAAGAATGACTATAGCGTTTCAGTTATCACTGTAGTCTGGAAGTCAATGGTCAACCTATGGCGATATGTTTCACGCCAGAGGGCAGTCAATGCACTAGGGGCTTATCACGCGATTTTCTTACTTGGGCGTAGTGAGAGAGAGAGAGAGAGTGATGGTAGGACCACTCACTGTCTCTCTCTCTTTCTTTATCCCCAACTAATAATATAGAGAGGATTAGCCCCACACGAGCGTCATGCCCTCTGGTGTAAGAAAAATCGCACTAAGTCTCTCATTAACTTGAATTTAAAGACCATTCATTATTGAATATAATAAAGAGAGAATGTTTTAATGTTGCTAGGCCTATTGTTGACAATCAAGAGAGGATGTTTTAATATTGTTAGGCATATCGTTGATAATCAAGAGAGGATGTTTTAATGTTGTTAGGCATATCGTTGATAATCAAGAGAGGATGTTTTAATGTTGTTAGGCATATCGTTGATAATCAAGAGAGGATGTTTTAATATTGTTAGGCATATCGTTGACAATTAAGAGAGAATGTTTTAATATTGCTAGGCATATCGTTGATAATCAAGAGAGGATGTTTTAATGTTGTTAGGCCTATCGTTGATAATTACGAGAGGATGTTTAATATTGTTAGGCATATCGTTGACAATTAAGAGATAATGTTTTAATATTGCTAGGCATATCGTTGATAATCAAGAGAGGATGTTTTAATATTGTTAGGCCTATCGTTGATAATTAAGAGAGAATGTTTTAATATTGTTAGGCATATCGTTGATAATTAAGAGATGATGTTTAATATTGTTAGGCATATTGTTCAAAGGGATATGGAACCACGAAGTAGAGGAGATTAAGATAAAATATTTCAATCTTATTTGTGGCCAAATTTGACTTGAGGTTGATGATTATGACAATATGTCTGAAAATTATATTTAAGCTTGCATTGCTGGTGCATGTACAATCAGTTTCGTCTGAACCAATTCTTGATCTCTGTGCGGTAATGGACGAACACTAATTTTCATTCATAGTGATGTTCTAAAAATGATTTGATTGATTGATTTAATTTAAAGTCTGTTCACAACAATGGTGATATTAGACATAAATAAATACATTAATTAAACAAAAACAAAACATACATAAACAAATATTGAATTAAAATGAGGGGAAAAGAGTGCTTTTTCTAAAAAGCAAGTTTCAAAGTGGCTATTTCACGAACTGCGCAAGTCAATTGGCCATGTCATGAAATGGGCAATTTCACAGATTGGGCGTAACAACTTTACAACAAGCTCTGTATGCTTCGTTTTCTTTTTGCAGAAAATGGCGTGCCATACTTATTTCCCCCTTGAATGATATGTATGCACTAACATACATCTAACACGCTGTACATGATTCGTATTCTTTTGCAGAAAACGGAGTGCCATACTTATTTCCCCCTTGAATGATATGTATGCAGTAACAACTATCTAACACGCTGTGCATGATTCGTATTCTTTTGCAGAAAACGGAGTGCCATACTTATTTCCCCCTTGAATGATATGTATGCACTAACATACATCTAACACGCTGTACATGATTCGTATTCTTTTGCAGAAAACGGAGTGCCATACTTATTTCCCCCTTGAATGATATGTATGCACTAACATACATCTAACACGCTGTACATGATTCGTATTCTTTTGCAGAAAACGGAGTGCCATACTTATTTCCCCCTTGAATGATATGTATGCACTAACATACATCTAACACGCTGTACATGATTCGTATTCTTTTGCAGAAAACGGAGTACCATACTTATTTCCCCCTTGAATGATATGTATGCACTAACATACATCTAACACGCTGTACATGATTCGTATTCTTTTGCAGAAAACGGAGTACCATACTTATTTCCCCCTTGAATGATATGTATGCACTAACATACATCTAACACGCTGTACATGATTCGTATTCTTTTGCAGAAAACAGAGTGCCATACTTGGGTTTTTTCCTTGAATGATGTGTGTACAGTAACAACTATCTAACGCCCTGTGGATGATTCGTATTCTTTTGCAGAAAAAAGAGTGCCATACTTGTTGCGTGCTTGGTTTAAACATTAGAGAGAGAGAGAGAGAGAGAGAGAGAGAGAGAGAGAGAGAGAGAGAGAGAGAGAGAGAGAGAGAGAGAGAGAGAGAGGAGAGAGAGAGAGAGAGAGAGAGAGAGAGAGAGAGAGAGAGAGAGAGGGAGGCAGAGATGAGAGGGAGAGAGAGAGGGAGAGAGAGAGAGAGAGAGAGAGAGAGAGAGAGAGAGAGAGAGAGAGAGAGAGAGAGAGAGAGAGAAGAGAGAGAGAGAGAGAGAGAGAGAGAGAGAGAGAGAGAGAGAGAGAGAGAGAGAGAGAGAGAGAGAGAGAGAGAGAGAGAGAGAGAGAGAGAGAGAGAGGAGAGAGAGAGAGAGAGAGAGAGAGAGAGAGAGAGAGAGAGAGAGAGAGAGAGAGAGAGAGAGAGAGAGAGAGAGAGGACAGAGAGAGAGAGAGAGAGAGAGAGAGAGAGAGAGAGAGACGCTTCCGGAAAATGATGTTTATCAATTACTAAAGAATGAAGATGAGAATTGTTAACAGCATTCACTAATAGTCTTCTTTGTTACTTCTTTTAGGATGTAAAAAAGCTTTATCAAGCTTATTCTTTTATTGTCAATAAAGATCATTTTAACTTGACTTAACTTGACTTGAACACACACATGCACGCACACACACACACACGCGCGCACGCACGCACACACACACACACACACACACACACACACACACACACACACACCTGTCTCCATTTCCTATAAAGGTAAGCTTACTGACGTATGGTTAACTCTCTCTCTTCTCTCTCTCTCTCTCTCTCTCTCTCTCTCTCTCTCTCTCTCTCTCTCTCTCTCTCTCTCTCTCTCCCTCCTCTCTCTCTCTCTCTGTTCTCTCTCTCTGTCTGTCTACCTCCTCCTCTCTGACATGCGCAGATTGCCTTGTCATTAAGCTGTTGTCTCATCTCTCCTCTCTCTCTCTCTCTCTCTCTCTCTCTCTCTCTCTCTCTCTCTCTCTCTCTCTCTCTCTCTCTCTCTCTCACACACACACACATACACGCGCGCGCGCACACACAGACACACACACATGCACGCTTGAATGGCCGCGCATGCAAATCACGCACACGAAATGTTAAGATGGAGAGATGAAGCTCCCCCCGCCCTTGCAATGTTAAGGGGAATAACCCCCAGTGGTGGGTGTTTATTTTTCCATCTTCGATGAGTTATGCCCCCTTAGTCTATCCAATGAGCTATGCCCCATTTTTGGGCTTCAAACGTGTGATTATCTTTCCTGTGTAGGGTATCAAAAATAATCGATTATCAAAATAAATCGAGAGTACGCCTCTTTGCAGATGATTGCCTTTTGTACCGTCAGATCCAGACAGAGGATGATCACAGAGCGCTGCAAGAGGACCTGACGCACCTTGAGGCCTGGGCAGAGAGGTGGGGGATGATATTCAACCCGTCAAAATGCTACGTACTAAGCATCCGCAATACTTCAAGCCACTACTATCAACTTGGCAATCACATCCTCCAACAAGTTGACTCAAATCCCTACCTTGGAGTCCAGATAGAAGACAACTTGTCATGGTCGCAGCACATCAACAGAATCGCAAAACGAGCAAACGCCAGCCTTGGGCTCCTGAGGAGGAACCTACAATTTTGTCCAGCGGAATGCAGAAAGGTGGCGTACACCTCCCTTGTGCGATCCGTCCTGGAGTATAGCTCCATTATATGGGACCCTCACCTTCAAAAGGATATCGACAAGCTGGAGGGAATACAGCGCCGCGCTGCCCGATTCGTCAAACAGGACTACACGGAGTCCAGGCTGCGTTACCCAAATGCTACAAGATCTGCATCTGCCAACACTCCAGGAGAGACGGAAACACCAGCGTCTGTCCTTCTTATATAAGATCACAAATGGCCATTTTCCAGCAGTCAAGGCAGAAGACTATATCACACCAGTCAGAAACAAGAGACTAATTAGGCCGAGAACATCAAAGGAGAGCCAATCTCAGAACACCATCACACAATTCTCAAGAAACAACTCTAGCTGTTACAACATCCTGTTCAGCAACACGGAGGTCTATAGGCAAAGCTTCTTTCCAAGAACTGTAAGCAGAGAGCTTAAACTATCTCTGCTGTAAGGGAGTGGAACTGCCTTAACGAAGAGACTGTGAAGGCTGAGACGGTCGAGGCATTTAAACAGCGCCTCCCGTCCAACGACCCAAGCTTCTAAAGATTTGTTTAATTTTTTTTTATAATTAATTTTTTTATGCTCTCCCCTTGGTTTAAATGCCAGAAGTGGTTACTGCCAACGTACCGACTACAGATACAGATAATCATAACCCATTCATGATGTGATAAGATACCACTTGATACTGGCCCATTGTTTACTAACTTATAAGATCCCTTAAATATGTCCAGTGTTTGTGTTAACGAAAAGAACGGAATTTGCACCAGTAAGGCCGGGTTCACATTATTAGACGCGTTAGTTCCGTACGGAAAACCCTAAATAAGTGGAAGAAAGAAGGACAACAGTTTACGCATATGGGGGAAATTCGGACACGTGGGCAAATCTGTTCCCTTCTTTTTTCCACTTATTTATGGATTGCGCACGGAAACAGGGTTTCCGCATGGAATATCCGCTTATGTGTGTACACGGCCTAAGCCTACACACAGACAACCACAAAACCCAAGTTTACTCATGTACATGCATTCTCTCAGCACACACACACACGCATACTATTACATATTGATTGTTGATGATGAGATGTATTCCCATTTTTGTTATCTGATCGATTGCTACAAGTTATTAATGCTTATAATATTGATCTATGTTTGTTCACTTCCACTTCATAAGGGGCCTTGGCCTATATGAACAAATCACCTGCATTTGCATTCTCTCTCTCTCATTGTCTGTCTGTCTCGCTATCTGTGTGTGTGCGTGTTTGTCTGTGTGTGTGTGTGTGCGTTTGTCTGTGTGTGTTTTTTATATGTGCACGTTTCTAAGTTGATGCAATTAATTTTAATGATAATTATTTGGTTGTTATCATTTCCTTTCACACAGTTTGATTAATGTTCTTTCAGTGATGTTGTATTTCTATCATCTTGTTGCACCTAGCCTGAATATCTTCTGGAGATATCGATGGCTTGGAGTCAAAACGGAATATCTTTAGATAGTCCATTGACATATTATTGAACTTATTACGAAAACTAATAACTTGTATAAAAAAAAGACTGCAGAAATATAAAAAGCATAACCCTTTTTTTATATTTCAGCAGTCATTGTTTGATACAAGTTATTAGTTTTTGTAATAAGTCCAATAATACGTCAATGGATTATCTAAACAGATAGTCCGTTTCGACTCCAAGCCATCGATATTAAAGTATACTTGAACGGCATATGCCCGCACATGCACACACACACACCAGTGTATCAAAAATGTGTCATGTACATTCAGTTTATTTATTCAGTATGAATTCAAAAAACACAACACAACACAAATGATTCATACAAAGTCATCATCAGCAAAATATCAGTTCAGCATTAATCTGGTTACATTTCTAAAATGGTCACTTTCACATTCACTGACTTCAAATTTGCTCACAGAAATGGAGAAAAGTATAAATTAAACTATGCCTCTTCTGTTAATTTTCATAGCTCCACAATTCCTGATAACTCAAAAACGGGTAACTCAAAAACACTGGATAACTCACAATAATTTCTGGGTCCCAGTTTAATAACCTTTATGTTGAAAAGTCTTTTTAACTCAAAATATTGGCTATCTCAAAATAAAAATTTCCCCCGAACACGGAGTGTGGCTGCCCATGTGTCGGGGTAATCAAAAATGGTCACACACGTAATGTTCTCATCCCTAGCTGATGCATTTGTATCAAATGTTCAAGTGCTTCGGCTGTTGGGGTGATCCCTGGAGTCTTTTAGCCAGGGTATACCTTCACAACTACCAACCAACCAACCAAATAAAATTTCAGTCCCTTCAATTTTGACTTAAGCGATTTTCACTGTATTAAAGTATGGGGCCAGGCTCTTTTGGTTGAAAAATCGTTTTAAATCAGCTCTCATACGTTTTTGTAGATTACTGTAGGTTGAAGATCAAGGTTTTCTCACCTTTTGGGGCTATATCTTGTTAGTCTCCAACTCATCTGAAGCGGGAATTGAAAGAATTTGTTTGGAGCGCGGCGTTCGACAAGGCGATGCTCAAGTCGTGAGGCATTTCTGAGTTTGTGTTCCTATGATGTAACGTGTTCTATGACGTAGGAAAACAATGACGGAAAGCCAGCATAATTAGGGGTCCACCTATTCTACCATACCAATTCCAGTGACTGGCAGAACCAGAATATGAGGAAGAAGATGAAGAGTGGCAGAGCGATGACAACATTGGCTGTGGGGGTCCCTCCTGTTCATGTTTTCCACCCATTTCCGCAGCCGAGCTGGATCTTTGAAAGGAAACCTGTGAAATGTGCAGCATGACCCGGGTACTTGTTCTTCGAAGCACCCAACCGCAGATCAAGCTCTAGGCATTTTTAGTTGGACCCCGAAAAACCATTCTTTTACTTTTGCAATCCATTACATCCTCATTTCTGCTTTCGACGCAAATCAAAGCCACGTTCTAGCAGACAATATTTGTTTTCAATTTCTGAGCATCGTTTTATTTAAAAAAAACTAAATTACAATCCCGAAAAATTTGCTCTTTCAATGCATTTATGGTATCCATTTTGTTCATCTAAACAATGCAATCAAAGCCAAGTGTATCTGAACACATTTACAACTTTAAAAAAAAGAGCCAAAATGAACCCTTAAAAAAAGATTTATTCAAACTTGTACACAACTGGTTCAATGTCATAAATTAAAAAAAAGAAAAAAGAAAAGAAAGAAAATGTACAAACGTAAAACAGTAAATTATGACAATGGATATATTCACCGACGCATGCTCACTGTTTGATCAATCCCATCTCATTTCTCCTGCACTCCACTCCCCCTTGGCGTGTGCATGTGCGCGCACACGCACACACACACACGCACACAGTCTCTCACACACACACATACACTGTTTTTCTTAAAAAATGCATAACAATGAACCTTAAAGACCCACCACGCCACATGTCGATTTTCCCTCTTATAGCTAGTAAGAAATCTTAAGAAATCTTCCTAGCATAAGAGGGAATGTGACACGTGACGTGGGGGGTCTTTAAGATAAATTGACATACAATTTTGCTCCAAATTACACATAATGATCTTAATTTCAAATACAAAAATCCATACTTCGTCATTAAAGTAATCTGCACACAATCTATCAAAACATTTCGCAATCCCAGATATCCATGCATTCAAGGTCAAATTCCTAATACCTGTGATTTTTATCTGTACTATTTTTAGTACATTACAAATGATTATTTTGGCTTGAAGGAATGTTTCTAACAGCGATACACTGAAAGCATGGAAGAGCTGTTAAGATTACATCATGTGAAAATAAACACACAACAAAAGAAAAAAAGTAAAGCACCAATTGCAAAGAAAAAAAGGGGCAAATGTATTATTACTTTCTCCTTAGCTTTGGAAACCTAATAAAAGCAAGATTTGCGGGTAAAAATATAGTTTAAAAATGGAATGAAAAACATACTTGACCTAATTCTTACTGTCATCACTGGCATTATTTGTACAATGACAGTTTTTATGATCAAATATCAAAATGAGGTAAATCCCCCCCCCCCCCCCCCCCCCCCCCCCCCCCCCCCCCCCCCCCCCCCCCCCCCCCCCCCCCCCCCCCCCCCCCCCCCTGCATTTCTCGGTTAATTGTATTTTTCCGTTTTGCCTTTCTTACCATACATAAAGCTGTATTTCAGGAACCTTTTTGGAATACTAACCCTATCCCTAACCCTAACCCCCCCTAACCCTATAAGACAGGAAAAACGCAACGAACCACAACTGTGACAAATCGCGGTGTACTGCAGTACATAGTGGGGGGTAGGGTTAGGTTTAGGGCTAGGGTTAGGCTTAGGGTTAGTATTCCAAAAAGAGAATTAGCTGAAAATGTTCCTAAAATACAGCTTTATGTATGGTAAGAAAGGCAAAAACGGAAAAATACAATTAATCGAGAAATGCAGGGGGGGGGGGGGGGGGGGGGGGGGGGGGGCGTGAGGGGGGGGGGAAAGGGTGAGGGAATGGGGGAATGGGGAGGGAATTGGGGTGGGGTAAGGGGGGGGGTTTGCGGCACATCTTTACCTCTACCCAAAACGATAACCATACATACGATGCATAATCAGAGTAGCAGTGTTGAATATTCTGTGATGTAAATCTGTGATATGACTTACAATTGAAGAAGAGTAACTCTCTTTGATCGCGTTGCATAACATTGAGATTAACAGGTGTACAGTAAGCATTTACCCATCAAATGGTACTTTGTATTCTGAACATGGCGCCTCTATATTGGTTGAAATGGGATGATGATAGTCTGAAAGTGAATAGTCTGCACATCTTCTTCATATTTGTTTGCCTAACAAACAAACAAACAAAACAAAAAAATGAAAAAAGGAATAAAAACAGCTTACAACAGACCTGGTTACCCCCTACACGAGTCGTGAGTATTCTGGATAGCCGAAATGAGTAGTATTTGGTGTGAAATGTGTAGTCCTATTCATTAAAACCATATAACACTGCTCACTGAAAATGAGTAGCGGTCAAAAATTAACCCTTTCACCGCCAGCCATATTTCGGTCAAAAATGTCCATTAAATTTACCTGTGTAGAGAACAAAATCCATCTGCAGTATTGGGGATTCTTCTGTGACATATATAAAATAAGGTCTATCCTTGCTTCCCAAAACTAAGACAATAGGGTCTTTGGATAACAGACCCCAATTTGATGTCTTTTAGTGACATAGATGTTAAATCACTGTGGTGCTAAAATGCGACTTTGGCGGTGAAAGTATTAAAGAGCATTATTTATCAATGCGGAAGAGTAGTAGAGGTCCAAATTGAGTGGAATACTACTCGAAAATAGTAGAGTAAACAGGTCTGTTACAGTTATGGATAACTTTATAATGAGATTATCCATAAAACAATTGCAATGGAATGCTGTCATGTAAGTTATAACAAAGGATAAAGTAAGTTATAACAAAGGATAAAGTAAGTTATAACAAAGGATAAAAAAAGGGAGTAAAGATGTTTTTTATTTTCCAAATTTAATCAAAACGATTCCTGACACCACTAATTTCAAACGGTAATGGAGTGAATAATGGCGTGAATGGATAAGTTTGAGGGGAGGGGCAAAGAAGGTGGGAAAATACCCAAACGATTGAAATAAAACTTCAACTCTATTTCTGCTTGAAATGTATAAAATGAAATTAGATTTCTCTGAAACATTTAGGTAATACATAGAAAACATAACACATCCAAATGAATATCTGCAAAGCAAGTCCAACCCCTTCACTACCACAGGAAAACTGAGAAATTATCGATTTTCTTATTATATAAAGTTTAAAACAAACCAGTTAGACTCAATCTGAGAAAAAGATCTAGAGATATATCTTTCCTGGCTTATCTAAACCAAAGACTGTACAGGGGAAGATAAACATCCGGTCTCTTTTCCCTATATCATATATAGTATATGAGTAGTGAGGACAGAAACACTGGTTATGTCCCTTTGAAACGTGACACATTTTACACATCGATAGGCCAGTTGAATTCTCCGT
The DNA here is from genome assembly GCA_017654935.2 of Phymorhynchus buccinoides. Classification (NCBI taxonomy): domain Eukaryota; kingdom Metazoa; phylum Mollusca; class Gastropoda; order Neogastropoda; family Raphitomidae; genus Phymorhynchus; species Phymorhynchus buccinoides. The sequence goes on along the minus strand of CM065712.1, from coordinate 16,106,953 downwards.
TCAAGTTCCAGTCCAAGTTTTTTGGATAGCCTCCACTGTGAATAGTGTACACGTCCGCACTAACGATAACTCTATCAGCCCGGTTCGCCGAGCTCTTAAGTAATCCATCTTACCCTTTTAGAATATCTTTGTCTAAACCCAAACCATCATCCCAGGACTATGACATCAAAAGTTATGACATCATCAATGACATCATTCAGTACCAGACTATCTCTTAGCCAGGCAGGGAAGGCAAAACAAATTATACTGAAACTGATTAATGTACAACCAAATGGTACTGGGCATAAGGGGAAGAAAGTTAACATAATACAAATATAGGCATCTGCTGGATCACTTTTCACAACACAAACGTATCACAACAATAACATGAATCAACTTGAAAGAAATGTCTCCCCCCCCCCCCCCCCCCCCCGTGGGGATACCGGGGGGTCTTTTGTATAAATAGTTCCCCCACCTTCTGGAAGTTCTATGCTTGTAACTTCCTCTAATCTGTCACTCTCTTTGACTCTGCCTTTTTTTTTCCCTTTGCTTACTGTCATCTACTATCTTTCTGCCTTTCCGGTCCATTCTCCTGCCCTTTTTTCAAGAAACACTTTCAAAAAAGATTTCCTCCAGCCGAAGTCGGACATGCTGGGCCTAACTATTTCTTAGTTAGGCGCATAACGGCAGCATGACGCATCTGCGCTCATAATTGACAGGAAACTGTCTGAGCGATCGAAGAAGAAAAAGAAGAAGAAGAAAGAAAGGTCACTGAAACAACACAGACTAGCGTGGTATACACAGAAAAATCACAACAATCATTCGTTTTTATCCAACTGAATGTCCAGTAAAAATATGGAAATACAAATAATAAAAATCGCTTTTGCAACGAGCGCACAGCATATATTAATTATAGGCAGAGGCGACAGTGATTATTTTCATCGACAAACTTTTGTCCAACCAAAACAAGATCCTAGCTGGCACGGTTATTATTCAAAAATAATAAAATCACCATAGCTTGAAAAAGCAAAAGCACACAGGCGCGCACGCACACACACACACACATACAGACAATTTTGTACAGCACAACCACTCCAATCCTTTCAGACCAGTGTCAATTCTATCTTCAAAATCAAAGCATCTGAATCTGCACGTAAAATATGTAGCATATTTTTCGGACTACAAAGCAATACTTTTTCCCCCCCAGACTAAAAAACCTGCGCCTTGCAAAATGACTAATAATATACAGTGGAGTCCAACTATAACGAACTCGCTTTTAACGAAATTTTGCGATTAACGAACTGACTTCAATTTCCCGGCAAATGCCCTTCTATTTGTCACTTGCAAAGCCATGGGTATAACGAACAAAAAATCCTTTTGAAATAACGAACATCCGCTTTTTACGAACACATGTTCTACGCCCCAGGATAATTTTATTTACTTGGAAAAATAGCCTGTAGCGAGCTCAGCCTGTGCGATGCGCTGCAAAAACCTAGGCCTTCAAACTCCAAGCTAAAACGTGTTGTCAAGAGGAAGGAAGTTGGAAAATATGAACTGTGCATGCGTGAACTCATTTAGATTCACACTGGGTCATCTGCTAGGCCTAGGCTTCCTACAGATCATTCGGTTTCTCAAGGTCGCTTTACAATTCGCGCTCAAAATAAAGATTGAAAAGTTCGTGAAAGCCTATAAAAAACTAAATTTGTGTGATGTGTTGTCACTTAATGGACAAACTTGTTGAAAAGTGTGCCAAAACAGATCAGCATCAGACAACACTGCTGAACTTCTTCAAGCCTTGTACATCCCGTGATTAAGACAGACGATCCAAACTGGTCAAGTTTATGTTTTCGGTTATCATTGGTGAGTGTTTGAACTGTTTTTGTTTTCAACATACATTGTACATGTACATGTATAATGAAATCCTGATACAACGAACTGAGTCTGTGTTCCGTTAAAATTCGTTTTACCCGGACTCCACTGTAGTAATAAAAAATAATAGCAAAATCTGAATTATGCGTACAAATTTAAAAGGTGCGCTTTATAACATAAAAAAAATATGGTGCATAAATGTTTAGGCGATCACCTCCATATTTGAAGGGGTCTATCTTTATAATTTAAAATATTATTTTGAAAAACGGCATCAGGTGAAACGATACTATGCTTAGCGATGCACTGGTCTGAAACATAGTGCATCAGACGGCAGTTTTGAGCATCACACACACACATACAGGTGAGTCAAAATTAATAGTGCAGAATTTATTTCAGTAACATTTGGGAACTCTTTAGCAAAGAGAAATAATTTCTTTTTAAACACACACATTATTTTTAGAAGGAAGTTCAGTTTAACGTCGCGTATCGGCTTTCGCCATGTACGACGGGCTGAACAAACCAACCAGGGTATAAACAAAAATTTATATTCCTGAATCACTGTCTTAGCCAAAAGGCAGAGAAGCGATCAGAATATGCTTATTTATTTTTAGACAGTAAAGCACGCCTTATAAAATGGTGCATTCCATCACCCAAGGATGACACAAAAGTCAGATTTTGTTCTTATATTTTCTGTGTACTATACTAAGTCATTATAAGGCATTAGGGACCCACTCCATCTGGAGAAAAGGAAAAACAAAAAACACCCCCCAAAACCTACTGCGTTATTGTCTGAAAATAAAAACAACTTAATGGTACCAACACCTAATTTTTATTTTTCATACGAATCTTTAAACCTAAAACGTCAGCTGAATATACAAAACATCAGATTAACCATTCATGTCTTTATTTATTTACCTATTTACAAAACTTAGGCGCCTGTTACTGTTTCTTTTTCTCTCATAAGCAAGCAGAAATGATAGTTTTGCCGGCTTCATTTGTTGAAACAAACATTTTTGTATGATGAAATTCTGCTTAACGTCCTCCGGTCTGGAACAGACACATATGGGACATTAGTAGATATAAAGATGGTGGGAACTATCCTGGAGGCAAATGCACGGAGGCAGTGCAACACCAGGAAAGTCCCAAATTTGTAACAATACAGATGTGGTGAAACAGTATATTTTGCTTTCTTTGTAGTTCTTGCGTATAACAATACATCTGGCACACTCTTTGAAGCAAATAAAAATTTTTTTTTTTTTTTTTTAAACGCACAATATTTTGCCAGATTATTACTAAACAGCACGCTTTTTGTACATAAAATAAGTACACATTATAAAATCATATTTTCACCCAGGCATTATAAAAATGAAAATAAATCAAAATAAACAAACACAAACTTTATATTGCCTCAAGCTATCTACCCAAGAGAGAGCAAACAGAATTGCTACAACTACAAGCCATAATAAAAGACAAATCACAAACATACCTGTACACAACACTCAGACAAAGAGATTTGATTGAGTCTGTTGAGCATTTGTGATTAGTAAGAAAAAGCAAATGAATCCAACATGCAGGAAACAAATGCAAACAAACTTACAAAAAAGAACAGAAATGTTGCTAGATGCAAGGGAAGTAAACTCTTCTGGTTCTCCTCTTTGGGGGAAAAAACCAAAACGAACAGAAAAACAACATAAATTTGCCAACAGAAATAAATTATTTATAGTCTCTGAAATTGCACAACAATGGCAAATTACTTTAGTGGTGTTTTAACAACACCAGAGCCAAACAAAACTGAAACAAGAACTAGAAGAAAACGGAGATAAATATTGTATTATTAGGAACTGTAAGTGTAAGGAAAACCTTAGTATAATATAAGGCGCACCCTTAAAAATAAAATGTTACAGAAAATTCAGATTTCATTATCATACATTGTTAGTCATATGATTATTGTAAGAGGCAGGGGTATTTGTCTGAGTAATAATAATAATAATAATTGTGAAGCCTTTATATAGCACATTCCTCCACCAAATGTGGATCTATATGTGCTTAACAACAACAACAAAGGTAAAAGCAAGAAATTCAACGCAAACAAATAATCGCTCACACACATATGCAAATAGGCATACACATACGCCCCCCCCCCCCCCCCCCCCCCCCCCCCCCCCACCCCACCCCCCCCCCCCCCCCCCCCCTACACACACACATACATACTCGCAGGCACGCACACATACAACACACCACCCAAGAACACAATACATGATACAAACTGTTGGAAGATAGCATCAACATTCCTACTCTCTCTCTTTCTGTCTCTCTCTCTCGCAACAAAGCTGACGTAGACTGTCAACACACAGTGAGCTAACAATAACATAGGTGGGGTAGGCGGGGGGTGAGAATAGAATCGAGAAGAATATCCCCTAAGAATCGAGAAGTAATATCCCCTTATAATCCGCAAAATACGGTACTTCGTTTGGCTGCAATTTTGCTTCACAAACAATTCCAAGAATATCTCTAACAAAATACAAATTTTTTACACGCAAGAGAAGATAATCTACTGACAGAAAGAGCAGCCTACTTTGCTCTTTTCTGTCATGAAATTATCTCCCTTAGAGTCATTTATGTCGATATGGCTGTTATCTCCCATACAACCTTTTCACGTGTCTTGTATAAAACCAAAAAATAGATAAACTCCTGTTCAGTTTGAAGTCTCAAACGGATATTGAATATTTGATCTTAAACTTCCTCGGTACACTAAAACATCATAATCAAGTAAGCCTACAATGATTATATATAGGGATTTTCTCAATAAACAGAATTCATTGTTAGCACAAATGAAATTTCACAACAAAAACTGTCGGTGTAAGACTTTTGAGGTAGAAATCAAAATTTAAAAAAAGGGGCTTCAAATAAAAGCAAGAAAAACATAGACCACCTGTGGATTTCGATTGCTTCTTGTCTCAATCTATCTCAAAAGAATTAAACAAAAAGTGAAAGAAATAGAATCAAGAAATATATAGGAGATGCACCCTTTAACTCATCATATCTTTATTGATTTTAAAAACTAGGGATTTTTCTGGTATTGCAGTACCTCCAGGATCGTCCCACCATCTTTATATCTATTAATGTCCCACATGTGCCTGCTCCAGGCCGGAGGACGTTACCGTAATTTTTGGGTTATAAGGCGATATTTTTCTCTCCAATTTTGACCTATGCGCCTAATAAATGAGGGCGCCCTATTAGTGAACAAAATCGTGAGAAGAGAGGCAACGATTGCCGTGCTCAGTACAGTCTACCATGAGTCACAACATCGAAAGTGGTCACGAGTCGCCGATACAATGAATACTCGCGTTAAAAAACTTTAAAATCCCTATTATCGTCCGATATACCATCCAACAGATGCCATGACCCTTCATTGGATGTAAAAAGCATCATTGTAGAGCTTAAAATGCCATAATTCTACCAGTTTTCGCGAAGAAAAGTCCAAACACAACAACAGGAAGTTGCACAAACGGAAGTTTTGATTATTTGAAAGGGGAGCCAACTCTCGTTTATGACAGCAGTAATGGCGGTCGGTAAGCGTTTACAGGACATGTACAGGCTTCAAAGTTTGACTTTCTTTTGCGAGGGTGCCCTTATAAACAAGGGCGCCCTTGTCTTTATTTTTTTCCAGATTGTGCTTGAAAATTGTTCTTCTATTCGCCTTATACCCACAAGCGCCTAATGGTCCAAAAGATACGGTAATCAGATTTTCATTCATAGGAGATGCAGGGCCAAAACACTGTCTTGATTGACGTCACAGCATGTGCATTTTTCTCTGAACACCCTCTGTTGTCCACCTTTCTCAAGAGTTTCTTGATACAGAATATTGCACCATATGTAAACCAATAGAAAGAAAAAAACAACTTTGGTCACAACAACTTTGCACATGATGCTAACACAGCGAAAAACAGAACCAGTGGCTTATAAGTTATATCAGCAAAGCAACACGAATAACACTGACAAAATGGATTCACAACCAAACAAAGAATTTAATACTGAAAGTGAAACAAAGTAACAATGAAACGTACAAATAAACAAAAAAGCGTAGTAAAGAAAAATGGGACAATTTGTTTTCACAAAATGTGTAATGCTGGCGAATAAGAGTATGCGTGCAAACCATGTTCTTCTTTCCATAGATGCCCCGGTCCTAGGACATTGACCTATTCAAATTGAAAATGTCCTATTGTGTTCTGATTAAAAATGTTTAACACTGGCACGCTTTGTCTTATTGATTTATGCAAGAGCCAGGACATTGTCCTATTGATTTCTCTTGTCTCAGGACAGTTTGTCCTATCACTTTTTGATCATCGGCACATCACTGTTAAAAGGTGTAAAGCTGACACATTCATGCTTCCAAGACCGGTGTAACTCACACTAAGAGACTGTAATCAGATAAACTGAAATCATATCATATTATCATCATTCATTGGGCATAATTCCAAGACTCCCCCACACAAAACAGACTGCTCTTGTTGTTTACAAGTTGGTTCCATAGCATTCAACTCCTTACGTATGGGTGCAACTCCACTAAATGAAAACAAAAATGAAAGGCAGGGATCCTTGGACCCATGGCCCTGGCAGGGTATAGGGGCAGAGCCCTGTCGGACGATTCGGGGGGGGGGGGGAGGGGGGGGGGGGGACTTAGAGAGAGAGAGAGATAACGAGACAGACAGTTAAAAACGATAGACAGAGACAGTATGACTCTGATAAGCCTTGTAAAATTATTACATTGCCTTTGTAAACTTCCAAGATAGAACAACCAAGTTCAAAACGCCCCAAATCGCTTGCGCTTTTTTTGTGTGTGGAATGAATAAAAGTTCAGTTTATGCTGGTCAAATTAAAAACACTGAAATCAGTGTCAAACTGAAAGAGTAGCACCCATGTCCTTAGACATAGAATAAAGCCTCACGCTTCCATGCATAGACACTCCAATGCATAGGCACACGCACTTAGTGTGGATGATAAACATTGTTCCTCCCTATTCACTATTCACATTACAATGAGCTAAACAGATGAGAAGTAGAAGACAAAACAGAGCATGGTTTTCTTACACTGCGCTATCTCCACCCACACACACTTTTGTTTTATATCTTTCACATGTCGAGAAGCAAGAAAATTAAAAAAAATTAATATAGCATATTTTTGACAGTGTTATCAAAGCGTAGCACGTTTCCAACTTCCACACATTAAGGTCTCTGCACGCGCAAACATTTTTCACTCTTTTCCCACGGCAACACAGTGACATCCAAGTAATCTTATGAATGGCTATCACTGCGTTACCATGGGGGAAAGAGTGAAAAATGTGAACTCGTTTTGAGTCCATCAGCATTCAATCTCCTCTGGCTAACTGGAAGTCAATATCAGACAGGACCGATAAACATACACCACAGGCGCACACTGAACTCAACCGACAATACTTTTAAGCGAGAGATCATGGACACACACACGCATTTCAAGGCAGTAAGCAGCAGCAGGACCCTATTCGTCTGTCTGCCTCTTCTGATTACCGTCGGCAGAAGAACACAGACCGGGCCCGGAGAATAATAAGGATAGGTCAAATCCCCTCACTGGTAAATAAATGTCAACTTCATACTCCTGAATCTCCATGCACCCATGGCTTTTCATTCAGTAAACCGCCTCTGCGCAATCTCTCCCGTCGCAGTTAAGACAGACTACTGGATTGTAGCGACATATTTGAAAGAAGAATAAGCAAAGTGAGGTTGTTGTTTTTAGCTCCGCCCTTTTTCTTCCATCTTGGCTGTTCCATCACCCATGGCTTTTCATTCAGTAAAGTGAGGTATTTTTTTAACTCTGCCCCTTTTCATCCATCTTGGCTGTTCCATCAACCTCCCTCACATAGATTATCTAGGCTTTTTATAGATCTCCATGTAATGATTTTTTTGCTCCGTTTTGACACGAAAACAACCCTGACCTAATACTAATTCTATCCCTTAAACCCGAGCAAAGCGAAATGTTGCTGCTTAGTTAGTGATCATTTTCAAAGAAAAAGGATGTTCTTGCGGTTTCTAGCAAAAGCCACATTCCCGCCATCTCACTACAGAACCGCTTAGCTTGGGAATTCCACGAATGGGCAGGGACGTCCCCAAACCATTTAAACCAGCCTAAGATGCTGAAAATTGCAACAGGGGTGTAAACTTTTGGAAGGTAGATGGCAGAGTGGTTAAGATGGTCGTCTGCCAATCTCTCTATGCATTGAGTGACCCGTTCGTTTATTGCTATTAATAATAGCTTTAAGAACCCTTATTTTATTAGTTATTTTAGCAAACCTGGAGATTTTGTTATTAACATTACTTACTGTATACTGCTAACCATATATTTCTGAATGAATACTCAATTATACTTGTCATTATTATTTTTAAAGTTCATCTGTTCATTAATTTATAATTCTATGCTCTGATTAATTTTATTCTAACTGATAGTCCAAAGGTGTGTGTGTGTGTGTGTGTGTCATAATTATTTATAAAATGTGTATGCCAGGCAGCGAATTTCTTTGCTTTTCGTGAAGACAATAAAATGACTGAATTGACTGATTGGATTGAATTGAATTGAATTGGTTAAAATCCAGGGCGTTGCCCTTTCTTTCTAGTTCAACGGGAAAATCGAACTGAACATCGAGTCCTTCGGATGGGGACTTAACTCTTCTAGCATGTGTTCGCCCATGACATCACTCAGACCAAATGCAAAGACATTCACTGCCAAGCACCCTGCCATGTGTTTGTCTGCTTTTAGAGCTTATATCACAATTATCGTCCATTAACCCTTTCACTGCCAGCCATTTTTCAGCAAAACATTTCCATTAAACTTACCTGGGTAGAGAAAAAATTATGTCTGTAATATTGGGGATTCATCTGTGACGTATTTCAAGCCTTAGCAGGGTTCCCAGGGCTTTCAGCTATCCCCAAGTAAGGACCTTGTAAGGACCTGTAGGCCTAAGGATAATCTCCATCTTTTACTTTAGCCAACGATCTTGAAAGGAACACTTTCCCAGCATTGTGAACAATGTCTAAGCTGATAGAAAAACTATGGCTGACACAGATATACGAGTTTTCTCGCAAAACGACACCAGGATAAAGAACGAGATTTCAGTCCAATTTCTCTTGACAACTCGCGGTGCATCGTTCGTCTGCTAAGCGGTCAGTTGAAACGGGAAGGTGGGGGAGGGGGGTAAGGTGAAGTAGGTGCTGAGCGATGTTTCTCAAGCGTAAAAGTGCTGCTTCTGCGATCTATTTTGAGTATGGTCTTGCTGCTCAGGGCAGTTTGTGGCAGCTGTCAGGACTTGTAAGGACCTTGAAGTGAATGTAAGCACTTGTAAGGCCTTACTTGGAGATTTCAATTGGTCAAGACTTATAAGGACTGGCAAGGCCCCTATGAACCCTGTAAGGCCTATCCTTACCTCCCAAAAATTAAGAGAATAGGGTCTTTTTGGATAACAGACCCTGATTTGATGCCTTTTAGTGACAGGGGTGTTAAACCATTGTGGAGCAACAAATGCGACATTGGCGGTGAAAGGGTTAAAGCAACGCATGCACACTCGAAAAAAGATGGGAACGGACCACCAAGAACGTCAAAAAAGACATGGCGCTTAGAAGTAGAAGAGCTAAAGCTAGTCTGACCCGTGCATTTTACGGCAGTTGAAAAAGTCGGTAAGAGTAGTGAGAAATCCCGCTGCCTGGTAGCTAGGGTGTCCCAAGTCAGCTCCCCACCCCCAAATAAAAAATAAAATAACTGGGTGGTGCTGCACTTGCGGCAACGCATTCTCCAGGTGGGAGCAACCCGAATTTCACAAGCCTCTGTGACAGGAATATATCGTCGGTGAAATTTAAAAACCTTGTATCTCGATTTTTGGGGTTTTGAGTTAGATACATAGTCAGCTTTCTAATTTTTCCCACCACCTTCCACCAAAAAGCTTGTATCTCTAACGACTTTCTATCTGGGGTAAATGAGGTTGTGAAAATAGAAGAAAAACTCGTAAGTCCCAAATTCAGATCTAGTTAAGGACAAAAACCTCGTATCTTCGTTCTTTTCAAGTCTAAATTTTTTTTTTTAAAGTAATTTTAACAAAATGCAGGACTAAACTCGCAATGTCTTGAACAACATATTCATCATAGTTAATCAATTGTGGTCAACGCGGAAACAATTTCATTTTTCTCAAAACTACCAAAATTTGAGATGAGAGGTTTTTGAATTTCAACGACGATATACCAAATATCAAAGCAGCAAAGTTGAGGTTGTTGGCCAGTGGGTGTTAGGCAGTGAGGTAGTCGAGGGCCTTGTCGCGGTCCAGCTCATGCTTGACCAGGGCGGTCTGGATGCGCTCGCTGGTGAAGCCCAGCTCCTTGAACTGCTGGAACAGGTCCAGGAACTGCTCCGCCTGAAGTGAACACACACAAGGATGACAAGGTGTAGAGTGGCACAGAGGCAGACCTGTTTACCCCCTACACAAGTCTTGAGTAGTCAATGACAAGGTGTAGAGGGTCCTAGATGAGGGATAGAGGGTCCCAATGACATTGTGAATGCTAAAAGGAATGTTTCTAGTGCATCCCTGGGACCCCCTGCATATTCACACACACACACACACACACAATGATGACAAGGTGCAGAGTGGCACAGAGCCTGCAGACCTGCTAACCCCCTACACAAGTCTTGAGTTCCGTATTTTACGGACTACAAGGCGCACCTGATTATAAGGCGCACCCCCCAAAATTTTACACAAAATGGCAGATTTTGTTATTATAGTTTCTTACTTTATTATTAGCCATATTATAAGGCTCAGGGGTCTCAGTGTTGGAATTTTTTGTGGCCTTATAGTCCATAAGATATAGTAGTCTGGATAGCTGAAATGTGCAGTTTTATTCATTAAACCATCAAATGATGTTCACTGAAAATGAGTTGTAATCAAGAATTAAAGAGCATTATTTTCAGTTTTTGAAGAAGAGTAGAGGTCCAAATTGAGTAGAATACTACTCGAAAAGAGTAGAGTAAACAGGTCTGCAGAGTCGGTAACGCGTTCACAGAAAAAACGGGGGGGGGGGGGGGGGGGGGGGGGGAGGAAGGAGGAAAAAAGAGAACAGGAACTAAGAAAAAAGGAGGGAAGGAATGAAGAAAAGAAAAGGGTTAAAAATGAAAGCGGAAGTGGTGGTGGGTTGCATGATGAGTGAGCAAGATAGCGGAGAGCGGATGAATGATTGGGTGTGGTGTGAGAGTTACATATTTGTTAATGTAAATTTATGTTTCATACTTTTTTTTTCTTTTTTTTTTACACGGTGGAAGACAGTTTCCATACATGTGCATTGTACAATGCCAATGGACAATAAAGAAACTTATATGACTTATGACATGTATCACACCGATCCCTGTGTAGTGTAGTACCTTGCGTATGTCGTTGTGGAAGACCTGCAGGCTCATCTCCACCAGGGACGGGGTGACACATTGAGACAGGGACATAATAGAGACAGGGGCAGATATATCACACCGATCCCTGTGTAGTGCAGTACCTTGCGCATGTCGTTGTGGAAGAGCTGCAGGCTCATCTCCACCAGGGACGGGGTGAACATTGAGACAGGGACATAATACAGACAGGGGCAGATATATCACACCGATCCCTGTGTAGTGCAGTACCTTGCGCATGTCGTTGTGGAAGAGCTGCAGGCTCATCTCCACCAGGGACGGGGTGAACATTGAGACAGGGACATAATACAGACAGGGGCAGATATATCACACCGATCCCTGTGTAGTGCAGTACCTTGCGCATGTCGTTGTGGAAGAGCTGCAGACTCATCTCCACCAGGGACGGAGTGAACATTGAGACAGGGACATAATAGAGACAGAGGCAGATATATCACACCGATCCCTGTGTAGTGCAGTACCTTGCGCATGTCGTTGTGGAAGAGCTGCAGGCTCATCTCCACCAGGGACGGAGTGAACCTCTTCTCCACCAGCTTCTCCACATGGAACAGGTGGTCCAGCACCTGGAGAGCGACACGCAACACTTAGCATAGGAACATTCAAAACGTTGTTAACCCTTTCATCTCCACCAGGGCCGGGGTGAACCTCTTCTCCACATAGAACAGGTGGTCCAGCACCTGGAGAGCGACACACAGCACTTAGCATAGGAACATTCAAAACGTTGTTAACCCTTTCATCTCCACCAGGGCCGGGGTGAACCTCTTCTCCACAAGGAACAGGTGGTCCAGCACCTGGAGAGCGACACACAGCACTTAGCATAGGAACATTCAAAACGTTGTTAACCCTTTCAACTCCACCAGGGCGGGGTGAACCTCTTCTCCACATGGAACAGGTGGTCCAGCACCTGGAGAGCGACACGCAACACAACCAGGGCCGGGGTGAACCTCTTCTCCACATGGAACAGGTGGTCCAGCACCTGGAGAGCGACACGCAACAATTAGCATAGGAACATTCAAAACGTCGTTAACCCTTTCATCTCCACCAGGGCCGGGGTGAACCTCTTCTCCACATGGAACAGGTGGTCCAGCACCTGGAGAGCAACACGCAACACTTAGCATAGGAACATTCAAAACGTTGTGAAAGGAGCACCCTGACGGATGAGATTTTGCAAGAAACACGTCGAGATCACATGGAAAACACCCTTTATAAAGTCAGACCTGGCTACCCCCCTTACACAAGTCTTGAGTAGTCTGGATAGCTGAAATGAGTAGTTTTGTTGTGAAATGAGTAGTCCTCTTCATTAAACCATCAAGCAAATGTTCACTGAAAATGAGTAATTAGAGCATTATATTCAATCTTGAAGAGTAGTTGAGGTCCAAATTGAGTAGAATACTACTCGAAAAGAGTAGAGTGAAACAGGTCTGAAACATTGCTACACTCACTTTGCTCTGGTTTCCTAGACATCAAAACCGTCAAATCGGCGATTCCTCCTTGGCGGAGGTGCTGGAAGTCAAATTCTTTCACCCAAAAAGAAGGCGTGTGCCGTCTCTTTTTCCAAAGGTCCGCCTGCACCACGTCTTCGATGATCAAACTCGTTCCCTGTATCACCAATATATCGTTGCAATCTATCAACTCTGTCTCTCTCGTCAACAGTTTTGTTTTAATTCTCATACAATGACTCACATACAAACGTGCAAACAGGTCCATTTCCTTACGCTGCACCACACTACAAACACATACCACTAACAGACTTCAAAACCACAATCGGGTTTTGATAACTCCATACATCTACCACTTTATCCTATCCACATATAATGGCTATCTGCTCCTCTCCACGCACATCATCACAGCCCAAGGATGATATCGCCAGTTTCGGCACTAGTTGTAATTGCTATGAAAGGGAAACCAGGAGCAAAGTGAGTTAAGTATTTGGTACTTTATTTGGTACTTTATAGTCACACAGTGGTGTCTCTGTGAAATTTGGGTTGCTTCCCACCTGGAGAGCGCGTCGCAGCCAGAGGCTCCGAAGTGTTCCGATCCTTGAAAAGTCCTGTCTTTCTGGTGATCTCGACGCGTTTCTTCCAAAAACTCATCCATCAGAGTCCACCTTTAAGTCACCATTTGGGTATTTTTAAACGTGTCGGATTCAGAGCTGTCAACGCCCCATCCGAAGGACTTGGACGTTCAGTTCGATTTTTTCCTGTCAAACTAGTAAGAAAGGGCGGGGCCGGAATTCGAACCAGGGTCTCTCGTGTCGCAATCACGCGACTAAAATCAGCAGACCATCGTCTTACGTCTTACAGCCGCGGGTATTTTGCACATGGCGTTAGTTATGCATCCAGCTTATTCCATGGGGGTTAGTTGGCCTTTGGAGACCTTTCCGACAACCTGTCCTCAATTCCTCCTGACTGAGAGAATGGGAAGTGGAGAGTGCACTTGGCAACGCTCATTCACTTAACCCAATGACTCCCGATCACTCGAACCGAGAATTGATCATATTGCACTAAGTCAAGGGGAGTAACTCCGAATGTGACACCGAATCTTTTATTTTAAAAAATCACTCAGAATAAAGTCTAACTCAGATTTCATTTATGAAAGATTCATATTGAATAGCAATGATGATATTTTCATTCGAAAGCTAACACACTGTCAAACAACAAACCATGAAATAGAAGGAACAAATCCGTAATGGTGCTCAGAGTATCACGCCGAGTCAATACTGCGCACGTCACAATGGAAAAAAGAAAAAAATTTGGGGTCACTTCGAAAAATCCATTCAAAAAAACGAGTGGGTTCTTTCCTTTGCTGTAAAAACCAAAAACAGACCAATGAGTGTCAGGAACAGGAATAACTAACTTAATATATTGCATTGTGGGTAGGGAGAAAAGTGAAAGTGAACGTACTAGACCTAGCATTCAGCAGGCGCAATCGGCGTTTACGCGAGCAAGGGAAGGAAACACATTTTGGGCGGATTTGGCGTCTGCAATTATGAGAGGGTTAAACAAAATTACAGACTAGCCCTCTAGAATAGTTGCCTTTTCGACTAGATCTGGAAGCCACAGTGGAACACGGCAGAGAGGCACACATAAACTTTGATATCTTCGTTCATTAAGAACAAGTAAACTTTGATCATATATCTCTGTTCATTACGAATATATAGCTTTAAATATTCATTAACTCAATCGATCGAGTCACAAGTGTCGGAGAACACGGTAAACTTTAATCATATATCTCTGTTCATTATGAACACATAAACTTTGATAATTATCTCTGTTCATTATGAACTTTGATCCTATTTCTGTTCATTACGAACACGTAAACTTTGATCATATCTCTGTTCATTACGAACATGTAAACTTTGATATTTTTGTTCATTATGAACTTTGATCATATTTTTGTTCATTACAAACACGTAAACTTTGATCATATATCTCTGTTCATTACGAACACGTAAACTTTGATCATATCTCTGTTCATTACGAACACCTAAACTTTGATCATATCTCTGTTCATTACGAACACATAAACTTTGATCATATCTCTGTTCATTACGAACACGTAAACTTTGATCATTACAGTGGAACCTCCCTTATACGACATTCAAAAATCCTTCCCAATGAGGTCTTACAAGGGAGGGGTCTTATAGGGTAGGTAATTTTAATACTTACATAGAAGTGCAATGTCTCAGAGAAGTAGTAGGTATTGTGTGGGAGGGAGTCTTATAATGGGACGTCTTATAAGGGATGTTCCACTGTCCTTTTGTTCAATTTTAATTAAAGGCCAACATGATCAAAGTTTACGTGTTTCAAATTCAAATTCATACTTTAAAAACTGTTCAATTCAACGAGGCGTGTCCTCACCTCCGTCTCATCCATGCCGTACTATTGAGCACGGCGCGCACCACCCGCGAGCCGGGTGTGACCGAATTGTGTTCCACTTCATAGCAACTGCACCACTGAACCAATCTGAGCAAAACTTGGCAGAATTGTTCCTTAGCTAGAGTGCCTAGATTGCTGCACGTGACATTTTGAAGGGGCCAATACCACAAAGTGAGAGATGAAGGCCTAGCCAGAAACAGCCAGCCAGCTCAATGGTGGGTGTGTGTGTTGTGTGTGTGTATCAGAGGAGTGCTGTACATGGACAGGCAAAACGTTGGCTCAGGCTCCCCTTTCACCCCTTTGTTTGTTATTTTTTTTTAGGTGTAACAAATTTCTTCATTCACATATGCACAGACAAATGTGCATGCCCTCGATCGTTGCCATTTTAAAGCCACGCTATTTCATGTAAAATTAGAGCACTAAAAAATTACTTGGTCTGTCACAGAGATGCTTATGATTTACTGTGCTGGAAAGAAATATTCGAACCCTTGCTGGCAACGGTGATTTGGGCTCTACTTGAGCAGACTAGCCCATCGTGTGACTCTTGATTGTAATGAGCTTAGAGCTTGGTCTGTTTTTTTATGACAAGCACATAAAATTGCAAGTAGCAAGACATAACTGTACATTATATAACCACTTTTGCCTAACATTCCATGAGAGGCTGGGCCTATATTTGTCTCCCGTCTTTCTCACCTCCTTCTCGTCCATGCCGTACTTGAGCACGGCGCGCGCCACCCTGGATCGGGGGAAGCCCATGGGCAGCAGGTTGTTCACCAGAGCCTTGCCCTCCGCCGACAGCCGCGGGTAGGGGTCCATCTCACCCCGCTCCCCAGGGGGCGCCGCAGGCCCCTCCCCCACCCCCACCCCGGGGGGAAGCCTGGGGGCCGCGGCCCCACACTCCCCCGGGGACGGGGACAGCACCATGGGCGAGGGGTTCTGGCTGGGCTCTGTGGGTAAGCTCTCTGTGGAGGAACCGGAGCTGGAGCGGTGTTCCTCCGAGGCTGGCGGGGGCGGGAGGGGTTTGTAGGGGTTCCAGGGCTGAAAGAAAATTAATCTAGCTTTAAATATTAATTAACTCAAACGATCGAGTCACGGCAGAGACGGCTCTCCGACACTGTTCCACTACGCTAACAGGCATCAGAATAGTCTGAACTCCAATCCTCTGAAAACCGCGGTAAAAGGGACATCAATGTTCTAGGCTGGAATGGAGAGAACCACTGAAATGAGTTCCCAATATCACCTAAAAGGACTAATAATATAGATAGGAGAAAACACTTCTAGAAGTAGAAGGCTATTTAACAGAAAATCGAACATTGGCGAAAAAGGCAAAACCAAGAGAAGTCAATCCTCTGTGTCAGTAACTCTTAATCCTCTGAAATTAGCAGATCTATCCTCTTACAATTCTGATGCCTGGCTAAAGTCACATTGCCATCGGATCCACATATCCGACAACTTTTTTTTTATTTTTATACTGACGACGGTTACGATACAAGGGAGGTAAGTCGTGGTTTCAGAATCTTGTCTTCGCAGACTTTGCTTCCCTTAAACCATTGTCAAGTGCTTAGGAGTGTTTTTATATAACGGTTAGAGTGAACCTAGTCGAACTTCCTTCCAAGAACTAGACTAGTTTCAACATGGCGGACGGCGCTTAGGGGAAACCGCTTCACCCGCAACATTCGAGTGAATAAAGCGATAGAATTGCTGCGTGAATAAGGTTCAGAGGGGGAGGGTGTTGTGAATGCATTCAACGGTGAAGGGGACAAAGTTTCTGATTCTGATGAGTTTGATCTAGAAAACATGGATGACAACTTGGTTGACAGTGACCTAAAAGGTGGACTGTGGAGCTGTGAAAAAGTTTTTGATTTTCCTGTGAAGTGCACTCACTGTATTGGATTACCTGCATTATCCGAACAGTGTGGATTTCACATCTAAGGTAAACATGTTCAATAAATATAATACTTTACCTATCCATTGATACATGTTTTAATAACTTTTATATCTGCGAATGTGTGGTTGATGCTATGTGAATTTTTTAAATGTGCCAAAAATAGTGCGATCTGAGGGGGAAGCTACGTCACTTTGGTTGTGACTCCATTGAGTTAAAGTTTTAACCCTTTCAACGCCAGCCATTTTTTTTAGCAAAAAATTTCCATTAAACTTACCTGGGTAGAGAAAAAAATCTGTCTATAATATTGGGGATTCCTCTGTGACATAATTAAAGTAAAGCCTATCCCCACCTCTCAAAATGAAGAGAACAGGGTCTTTGAATAACAGACCCTGATTTGATGCCTTTTAGTGACATGGGCGTTAAATCATTGTGGTGCAAAAATGTGACGTTGGCGGTGAAAAATCACGACCAAATTTATTTAATCAAGATGGAAACAAACAATACATTGCAAAAGAAAGGCACAAGTCTACTAAATAAAATGACACACACAATTGGTATGCTTAGTCATCAGTTTCGTGTACAAAAAATATGCTCAGCAAAGCATCCAAAACGGAATTTCCGATTTGTTTTTAGCTGCCTTTTTAAAGTTTTTATTTATAAATGTAGGAACACAGCTGTTGCTAAGTGACTCAATTAAACTCGCAAACAATAAAATAAGGCCCAAATGGCTATGAGACGCAGTCTAACTTTAAGGGAAACAATCGAAGCATGAATGAGTGTACTTTGACTTTCAAAAGTAAGCTCCCTTGATGCTGTTTGTGATGTTAAAAAAAAGAAGGGAATTCAGACGGCAGTTGTCTGCAGTCATATGACTTGAACAGAGACGTACACTACAGACATCGCCCGTCATGACTCCAATGAGGTTAAAGAGTTTATTAACCCTTTCACCGCCAATGTCGCAATTTGCACCACAATGATTTAACAACCATGTCATAAAAGCTCTTGAAATCATGGTCTGTTATTCAATGATATTGTGTTCCTGAATTTGGGCAGTAAGGATTGATCCCATTCTAAATGTGTCACAGACAAATCCAACAATATTGCAAACAAAATCGTTTCTGTAGCCAAGTAGCTTTAAATTTCTTTAGTGGAATAGAAGTGTTTGGCTCAAAGATGGCTGGTGGTGAAAGGGTTATAAAGTAGATACATACTTTAGGCACACGTAAACAGTGATCGCTTTTAGTTTTACTGGTAATTATCAGTAAAATACTGATTGCAAAAACCAAAATACTGAACAAAATTTGGCCTGTCAGTCCCAGGGACTGATAGTGATACATCTTTGCTAGGACTGATACATTGTTTTAACAGAAGCTTTGATATTGTGGTTTTCACTGGTTTTTGTTTCCCTGGGACTGGTTTTGACACCGGTTGTTGGGGGGCATTGTCGCTGATGGGACTGGTTTTCAAAATTCATAGCGCGATCACTGATAAAACAGTAGCAACACAGGACAATCAAATTACACACACACACACAAATAGAAGGGTGGTGGGTGCTGTATTACTATTAGTATTAGCTGGGACGATTCCCTGTGACAATAAAATTATAAAACAATGCAACAAATGACAATAAAATCATAATGAATGGCGGCTAAATCAACAAGCTACAAACACTATTTCCATTATATATCTTCACAGGAAAAAAAACCCAACCTTACCTGAACATCAATAAATACAATAAAACGATAATTGTTTATGAAATGCCAAAATGCTCAGGGCTCCCAATCGCCCCGCAAAACAAGGGGTCCCAGGGACTCCTTCACTTACAGAATAGAGGGTCCTAGAGGCGGGATAGAGGGTCCCAGTGGCATTGACCATTGTGAATGCTAAAAAGAGTTGTTTTCTAGTGCATCCCTGGGACCCCCTGCACATTCTTTTAGAGGGTCCTTTAGAATTTTAGTACTTCATAGACCCCCAAATGGGGGTCCCTGGGAGCCCTGATGCTAATTAATCACCTGGGGGGAAGAAACCGAGCCGTGGGCTGCTGCCGACAGATCGGCATCGCTTCTGGCGTTCCTCAAGGCTCCGGCTCCTCCAGTGGGACTCACGACGTCCCCGGGACCGGAGCACTCCGCCTCCCGGTCAGCGCGGTCCCCGTAGAAGTTGTTGGAAAAGGAAGGCATGGACACAGTCATGATGGAGTTCACGTCGCAGCACGGCACGTTGGAGTACATGTGGTGCTGGTTCAGGTCCCTGGGCGCTGAGCAGCGGGGCGGGGCCACAGGGGGAGGGGGCTTAGGGTGGGGGCGGGGGGCATCCTCTGTCCGGTTGGAGGCCTGGCTCGCACTCGCGGAACCGGCCTGACTCGCAGAACCGGCCTTGATCACCTGACTCGCAGAACCAACCTTGTTATTCTGGCTAACCGAGCCAGCCTTGTTGTTGGCTTGATTTACAGAGCCAGCCATGTTCACGTGGTTCGCAGAGCCAGCCATATTCATCTGATTCACAGAGCCGGTCTTGTTCACCTGGCTCACAGAGCCAGCCTTGCTCACCTGATTAACACTACCAGAGCCAGCCTTATTCACCTGACTCACAGAAACAGCTTTGCTCACCTGATTAACACTTCCAGAGCCAGCCTTGTTCACCTGGCTCACAGAGCCAGCCTTGCTCATTTGATTGCCGGAGCTCTGAGCCCCACCACCCGCGCCGTAGAACACATTAGAGAAGGCCGGGGTGGAGGCGGTCATCACCGACGCCGAATCCGAGAAAGGGAAGTTGGAGTAGGTGGGATGAAGCTGCGCGTCCTCCGCGGCATCGGGGTCCGACTCCAAGTCCCAGGGACTGGCCGAGGACTCGGACCACGCATAGGCGCTCTGTGACATTCTGCTGGGCATCGCTTCCGCGTGGCCGCCGCTGCCGCTGCTCGTTCTGGGCAGGGAGTAGTTGACAGCGGGGTTGAACACAATACTGGTGGTCCTGTTGGTCTTCCCTGCACCACTGCAGAGCACCCGATCTCCGAACAAACTCTGAACTCTGGGCTGCACCGGGGGTTGTCGTCGTTGCTGGCCGAACCGCGCGAAAGCCGCGCTGTTGGTGTATAACTCCAGCGACTCGTCCTCTCCCTCTTCTCCTCCTTCTTCTTCCCCATTGTCCGACCTGGAAGCGAGGTCCGTCTCTGAGCCTAGATTGGCGTAGAGAGAGTGCGACAGTGAATCCTGGAGGGAGGTGACCTCAGAGGTGGTCGTGGATTTCTGGGAGTAGTCCGACCGGATCATGACGTAGTCCCCGTCCCCCGTGGGCTCTATCACGAAATCGCAGTCTGGGTTTGATGCCTTACGCGCGCCGCTGGAAAGGCTCGACCCTTCCAGCGCCGCTGACCCCGAGTCAGCCACGCTTTCCTCTTTTCCCGCACTAGCGTCGGCCTTCACCGTGACATTAACGTATATTTTGTCACGCGAAGTCTCCCTGCCGCGGTCAGGTCCTTGTTGACTACTACTATTACAAACGTTACCCCCGCCGCCTTCAGCCAGCTGAGAGGCCACCATCTCGCTGTTGCAGTACATGGCCTGGGGGTCATCTTCAGCAGGCGCCCCCTGCCCGGCACTGCCGCTCTGCGAGGTGCTGATCCTCTCCAGGAGGGCCCGTAACTCCTCCATGTCGTCGATGGTCTGCAGCTCCAGGGTGTCGAAAGGGTCACCCTCCTGCTCAAACAAGGCCAGGTCCACCGGGGTCTTAGGATCTAAGGGTGACTGCACCGAGGCTTTCGCAGCCTGGATGGGCATGGGGGTCAGGATGGTGCTGCTTCCCGCCAAAGGCAGCTGCCAGGGGGGTCTGGCTGCCGGCTGCTGCTGGTGCACTGCCCTGGGGGGCACCACAGCTTCCCCGGGCACAGCCCCTTCCCTGGTAGTGACCGCAGAGCTGCCAGGGATGTCCAGGTTGTCTTCCGCCTCGGAGGCGGAAGAGCTGGAGTCTTGGGCGGCCGCTAGCGCCGCTCTGGCTCGCTCGGCCCTCTCTCTTTCCGCCAGGGCCTTGACCTTGGCCTCTTCGCGGGCCCTGGCCCAAGCCAGCACCCCCTCCTCTGTTTCGTAGTCGTACTGAAACACACAGTCCTTTCATATTATGTGTCAAAAACCATGAGCAACTGTTTCACTTTTAACTAAGTGTTCTGTAGTCAAACTGAAACTAAGACTAGCCTTAACCTTAACTCAGTCAAGTCATTCCGGCCATATATGTCCGGAATTAATAGATAGCTGTCAATTTGATGCACTTGCTTCAAGGGAAGTAGATCTGTTTGCACACCATACCTTGGTCCCTTCTAAACTCGCTTTGCTCCCTTATACCACAATTTTGCCTCTGACTTTGCTTTTGTAGTGGTTTGTTGTGGGGAAACCAATCGGTGTGGATAGTTTTTCTATATAAAGTCTATATATAAAAAAAGTCTGATCTACCACTTCCCTATGTCTAAACCTGAAGTAAAAACCCGTAATCTTCTTTCATTTCTCCTTTTGTTTATGTATGCATGTTTTGTTTGTGTGTATGGCTGGAGTGATTTGTGAGTTTGTTTTTAATAATTCAAAATTGTTGCGATACGAATGACTTCAATGAGTTAAAGTTAAAAAGAGTCATTTATTATTGGGACACAGCAAGGAGAGGGCAGGACACTAACACTGGCAGAAACGTGGCTTAAAAACGAGTTTAATACACAGGGCGGTTCCACCCTAAAGATATGCAATCCTCTAAAGCCCCTTCGGAATGTTCTAATTTCACGCCACTGCTACGAGACTGACCTTTTTGAAGCTTTTTATCCATGACCAGCCACAAACTGAATCTTGTCTATGAATCAATAAGCAACACACATTCACAAACATAAGTTTCATAATCACATTGTCCAGAAGAAGAAAAAAATCTACCTGAAGCAGAAAAATATTGAAGAAAAGTTGCAAAAGTCAACCAGAAATGATCATTCACAGGGAAGCAAAGTTTAGTAAGTGTATGTTGACAAAATGTAATGGTGAATTAGAAAAACCTACATAAGTCGCTCAGAATGTTATTGAGCAAATAGCCACAAACCCCCAAAATATCAATGTTCTATTTAGGGCATATGTATGTGTATTTGTATGTATTCTACCAGTATCCACAACATGAAAGACAATTTTGAATGATTTTTTTTGTTTATTTGATTGCTTTTTTTAAATCATGTCGATAGAAAGAAAGAGGCCAAATGCTGTCTTCTATGTCTGATTTCTGCAAATAATCTATCTCGAATGCCAAACTTCAAAATAATTATAAAATAAAAACTAGATTAGATAACTCAATTAGAACTGTTTTCTGTGTGTTAACAAGAAATCTTTGCTCCATCATGAAACATTTGATAGCTTACTTATGTGGCGGTGCCATAGCCATAGCCGATGAGGTTTAACCGAGGCGTGGTTACCGCTACACCTATCTATATTGTCAAAAACTCTGGACTTTACTGGTGTTGCACTGCCTCCGGGCATTGCAGCCAGTATTGTTCCCACCATCTTTGTATTTACAAATGTCCCATATGTGTCTATGACCGAGAGGACGTAAAACACCATTTTTCATTCATCATGAAAAATTTAAATCTCAATTAATGCGAAAATTCCATTACAGTATATGTTTTTTCTATGCACTGTCACATATCTATCACTAGTATCAGTAGTTGCACACACACTCACCAAACACCACTTCTTCAAGTTCACATGCGTATGCACACACACACACACGATGCATGCACACGCACACACACATTGTGCACACACACACACACACACACACATTGTGCACACACACACACACGCACACACACATTGTGCAAACACACGCACACACACAAATTCCTTTACCTCTTCATACAGAGGTCCAGACCCTGGCAGAATATCCCGCAACAACTCTGAAGGAAGACTTGGCTGAAAAAAACATAACAAAATGTGTTAAAACCCAATAACAAAAGAGGCAAAAACGAAACAAGAAAACAAAGAGGAGTAAAATGCGAGAGAAAAAAAGAAAGCAAACAGAATGCAATGCACATTTATAATTATATCTCACTGTTCCATTCTCCTGCCTTTTTTCTATAAATTTTTACAAAGATTTCTTCAGCCGAAGTCAGACATGCTGGGCCTAACTGATTTCTTAGTCAGGCGCATAAACGGCAACATGAACATCTACGCTCATAAGACAGGAAAAAACTGTCTGAGCGAACGAAGAAGAAGAAGAAAGACCTCCCATTATAAGACTCTCTCCCACATAAGACCTACTTCTCTGAGACATTGCCCTTCTTTGTACTGTATATCTAGTATTACCTCCCTTATAAGACCTCATTTTGGATGGGGTTTTTTAAGGTCTTATAAGGGAGGTTCCACTGTAGATGATTTTCAGAAAAATAGAATGTGTCTTTTCACCACAAAATCGGATTGTCCCCCATGAAAAAGTAGGACAAACACCAACAAAATTGGAATTCAGATGGTGTTTGTCCTACCGATTAACTCGCGCAAACCATGAAATTATGTACCTTGGTTATTTGCGAACATGTCCTATTCTACTAATTTTATGATTTTGTTTATTCATATTAATAATTTTGCATAACAATACAATTATTTTATTTATTTATTTATACTTTGCTTATAGTCATGTCAACAGCAATGGTTTTCTCAGGACTGTCACCACAGTAAACATTGAACACGTCGACAACATCCCACAGTATGTATTTACCTTACAAACAACCTGAAAAAAATTACAAAAACACAAAACAATTTATTACATGACACCTTCATCATTGTACCCTAGGCTATAGCACATAATTCCAAACAGTGCTGGAAACGTAAGCCATTCCGCTCTATTTATCGGATCCAGGTTATAAAAAAAACAAGTAAAAAAGGATAACAAACACATACTACTAACAAAAAATACATAAGAAAGGTCATATATATATATATATTAAAGGCAAATATGCACTGCAGAATGGACAACAGGTGCCCACTCAAGTGCTTAAGGTCGCACGCTTGGAAGCCAGTGTACAATAAAAATAAAAACTGGCATGTCATAAATTGTCAAAAAAGGAAAAATGTAGAGAACAGCTAAAGGGGGGCTTCTGGCTCAAGACTATTTTTGACCCCTTTTAGACACGAATTCGCAACTTTAAGGCATAAAAAAAGCAAAAAATCTAACTTTTTTAAACCCCTTTTTAGATACAAAAACGCTACTTTAAGGGGTAAAAAAAGTAAAATCCGTCACCCCCTTATTCTGTCAATTCGGAAAAAAAAACACTACTTTTAGGTGAAACAAAATTAATTATTTTTAATTAAACAAAATAATTTGAGTTAGAAAAAGGAACTCAACATGACAATGGCGCTTGATGAAATAATTGAGCACTTAGACAAAGTTTTTAAAGAAACGGATTTAGAAGTTATTGATCCAAAAAATGTACTAAAAAGTGTAAAACATGCTATTTCGCAAATACCTGAAAAACTAGCTATAGAACCACCAGTTAAAGTAATGTTAGCAGTGTACGTAGATTATGAAACAGTCCAAGGTGAGCAAATTCAAGTATGGGTCTCTACTAAACAACAAGTAATTCTTTCATATAATGATTTTACAGAAACCTGGGCAGACAATTTAATCACCCAGTTCATTAACGTATCAGAAGAGGCAAAACTAAGAGGATCTGGTTGGTCAGAAGGCGGGGTATTACAAATTAAAATGAAGGAGAGTAAATATGCTCCAATCGTAGGAAACTCATTTATTCCTTTACCTAAAGAACTTGTTTTAAAACGAGCAGTATTAAACATAAAAAATACTGATGATAAATGTTTTATGTGGTGTGTTTTAGCTAAACTTCATTATATCAAAAAGAACGCAGAAAGAGTAATTAACTATCAACCTTACATAAATGAATTAAACTTTGATGGAATCGACTTCCCTGTAAGCCTAAGCGAAGTTGATCAATTTGAAGAACAGAATAAACCAATTTCAATTAACATCTACACATGGTCTGTAGAAGAAAAACTTAAACCAATCCGAGTTTCAAAGAACTCTCCCATGATTGGTGATCCTGATAAAAAACATATTGATCTTCTCTTAGTAACAGACGGAACAAAAACACACTACACTTTAATCAGAACAATGAGCAGACTTATAAACTATACTACAAATCACAAAGAAAAACAAGAATTCTGTCGAAGATGTTTACTAAGAATGCCAAGTATTCAAGCAGCGGTTGAACATAGAAAACATTGTAATTCATCCATTGACTGTAATACTGAACTTATTACTCCGAAAGAAGGAAGTAAGGTGTTCTTTAAAAACTGGAAGAAACTGCAATTAAGTCCTTATGTTGTTTATGCTGATTTCGAGTCAATCATTGTACCCTATCAAGGACCAGCTCCTAAAAATCTTCCTAAAACTGTTTTATTGAATAATCATCAAATCTGTTCATTCGCATTTATTGTTCTTAGATCAGATGGGATACATTTTGAACCTGAACTTTATAGAGGATTTAATGCTGCAAAAATCTTTTTAATGAGAATGATGAAACTACGAAATGAACTATCTAACCAACTAAATTTATTAGATTTAATCATGACACCTGAAGATTTAATTCAATTTGAATCAGCTACTGAATGTTGGATTTGCGGAAAAGGGTTTGTGGAAGACTCCCCTGACTGTCCAGACATCTATAAAGTACGAGACCATGATCACAGTAGTGGAAAATTCAGAGGAGCAGCACACAACTACTGTAATTTGCAGTTAAAGTTTGAACCAAAAAATTGGAAACTGCCTATATTCTTTCACAATCTACGTGGATATGACTCTCATTTAATTCTACAAGCAGTTACTGATGAATTTAGAACCGTCAGTTGTATAGCTCAGTCTTCAGAAAAGTACATGACATTTACATTAGGTCAATTGTCTTTTTACGATTCATTACAACATCTGATGGGATCACTAGAGTCTTTAGGTCAGTCACTATCCAAATGCACTATAACAGAAAAATACTTTGATCCAGCACTTGTTCGAAAAGGAGTATACCCTTATGAGTACATGAGTAGTTGGGAGCGGTTCGACGATTTAAAATTACCTCCCAAAGGTGCATTCTACTCTAGTTTAAAAGGAAAAGATATAAGCGACTCTGACTACAACCATGCACATTCAACGTGGATTAAGTTAAACTGCAAAACCATGGGAGACTACCATGACGCCTATTTAATGGCTGACGTTTGTTTGCTTGCAGATGTATTCGAGAACTACAGAAAAACCTGTATAAAACATTACAGTCTAGACCCTGCTAATTATATCACTGCTCCTGGCATGAGTTGGGATGCTTTCTTAAGATTTAACAAGAATACAGATTGACTTACTCTCCGATCTACCAACTCTCCAAATGATTGAAGACGGACTACGCGGAGGAATCTCTATGGCTTCACACGGTTAACTGCAAGGCTAACAACAAATACTTAGACGACTACGATCCTTCTAAACCATCAAATTATATCATGTATTTAGATGCAAACAATCTCTATGGTTGGGCGATGTGTCAGTCACTTCCATTACGTAACTTTAAAATGTTTACAGCTCCTTTTAATTTTAATATCGCAGAGTTTTTGCAATGGCTTTTGAAATTATCAGATTCTTACGAAACAGGATTTATTTTAGAAGTCGACTTAGATTATCCGGACGAACTCCATGACCAGCACAATAACTACCCGTTAGCAGCTGAAAGACTTCAAGTGAGGAATGACCTCCCTAAACTTGTGCCTAATCTACACTCCAAAAAAAAAATACGTCTGTCATTATAGATTACTACAATTTTATTTACGTCACGGATTAAGACTAACAGCAGTTCATAGAATCATTTCGTTCACTCAGAGGAAGTTCATGGAACCATATATAATGAAGAACACTAATCTTAGAACACAAGCTACCGACGCCTCAGAAAAAGACTTCTTTAAAATAATGAACAACAGTTGTTTTGGAAAGACAATGGAAAACCCGCACAAACGCAAAGACGTCAGATTAGTTACCCAAGAAAACAAAGCAATCAAATTAACTTCAAAACCTAATTATCAAGACTTCAAAAAATTCCATAACAACCTTTACGGTATCATGATGAAAAAAATTAAAGTAAAACTAGACAAACCAGTCTTCATTGGGTTTGCTATTCCTTGAATTGTCTAAACTATTGATGCTATAATTTCTTTACGATTACTTTAAACCACTCTACCCAAACTCCAAAGTATTTTATACAGACACGGACTCATTTATTCTAGACATTCCGACTGAAGACTTCTACAAAGATTTAGAGACAGATTCAGCAAAAGGCGTTGACTCCTGGTATGACACCTCTGACTACCCAAGTGAATCTCCATTACATTCATCCAGTAAATAAAAAGGTAATCGGTAAGATGAAGGATGAACTGAATGGAACTATAATCAAAGAGTACGTTGGTCTGAGAGCAAAGATGTATTCAATTGCACAAGCCAAAACTAGCGTAATTAAAAAAGCAAAAGGAATTTCTAGACCGGTTGTTCAAATGGTTATGACACACGATAACTATAAAGAAGCACTGTTTGACTCCAAGACGTTTTATCATGACAACATAAAAATACAATCTAAGTTACACGAAATAAACACAACAGTTGTAAATAAAAAAATCACTCGACTCAAACAATACAAAGCGTGTGTTTAAATCGCCTGAGTTTTCGTATTCAATTGGACACAGGAGAACTAGAAGTCATAGTCAGTAGACTTTCGAAACTAGTAATCATACGCTGAATTGAATAAGCACCCTTTGGAGTTCTTATTGTTATTTCCCTAGAACAGACTTTAATGTTTCGTCTACTTTTTTTTCGCATTCTTTTTTTATCGCTTCTATGTCTTGCGGTTGTGAAAAGTTCATTCTTGACTTTTTTTGTAGTTCGAACTTTTGCATTTTGTAATCATTGTAGTCAGCTTGCAGTCTATTGAACTACTCATCCGAAATTTGAGAGTCTTGCAAATCTTTACTGATAATTAATCGGAATGAACTAAGTTTTGCCATTATTAATTGAACAAG
>CM065712.1:16054225-16078305 GCA_017654935.2 Phymorhynchus buccinoides | reverse complement strand
CTTTCACTGTTCATCAGTCGTCATTTTCTGTCATCTGTCATCAGTTCGTCATTTCTGTCACTGGTTCATCGTCCCGTCATGTTTTGTTTTCTGTCACTGTTCTCAGTCGTCAGTTTCCTGTCACTGTTCATCAGTCGTCAGTTTCTGTCACTGTTCATCAGTCGTCAGTTTCTGTCACTGTTCATCAGTCGTCAGTTTATGTCACTGTTCATCAGTCATCAGTTTCTGTCACTGTTCATCAGTCGTCAGTTTCTGTCACTGTTCATCAGTCGTCAGTTTCTGTCACTGTTCATCAGTCGTCAGTTTCTGTCACTGTTCATCAGTCGTCAGTTTATGTCACTGTTCATCAGTCGTCAGTTTATGTCACTGTTCATCAGTCGTCAGTTTATGTCACTGTTCATCAGTCGTCAGTTTATGTCACTGTTCATCAGTCGTCAGTTTATGTCACTGTTCATCAGTCGTCAGTTTATGTCACTGTTCATCAGTCGTCAGTTTATGTCACTGTTCATCAGTCGTCAGTTTATGTCACTGTTCATCAGTCGTCAGTTTATGTCACTGTTCATCAGTCGTCAGTTTATGTCACTGTTCATCAGTCGTCAGTTTATGTCACTGTTCATCAGTCGTCAGTTTATGTCACTGTTCATCAGTCGTCAGTTTATGTCACTGTTCATCAGTCGTCAGTTTCTGTCACTGTTCATCAGTCGTCAGTTTCTGTCACTGTTCATCAGTCGTCAGTTTCTGTCACTGTTCATCAGTCGTCAGTTTATGTCACTGTTCATCAGTCGTCAGTTTCTGTCACTGTTCATCAGTCGTCAGTTTCTGTCACTGTTCATCAGTCATCAGTTTCTGTCACTGTTCATCAGTCGTCAGTTTCTGTCACTGTTCATCAGTCATCAGTTTCTGTCACTGTTCATCAGTCGTCAGTTTCTGTCACTGTTCATCAGTCATCAGTTTCTGTCACTGTTCATCAGTCGTCAGTTTCTGTCACTGTTCATCAGTTTCTGTCACTGTTCATCAGTCGTCAGTTTCTGTCACTGTTCATCAGTCGTCAGTTTCTGTCACTGTTCATCAGTCGTCAGTTTATGTCACTGTTCATCAGTCGTCAGTTTCTGTCACTGTTCATCAGTCGTCAGTTTCTGTCACTGTTCATCAGTCGTCAGTTTCTGTCACTGTTCATCAGTCGTCAGTTTCTGTCACTGTTCATCAGTCGTCAGTTTCTGTCACTGTTCATCAGTCGTCAGTTTCTGTCACTGTTCATCAGTCGTCAGTTTCTGTCACTGTTCATCAGTCGTCAGTTTCTGTCACTGTTCATCAGTCGTCAGTTTCTGTCACTGTTCATCAGTCGTCAGTTTATGTCACTGTTCATCAGTCGTCAGTTTATGTCACTGTTCATCAGTCGTCAGTTTATGTCACTGTTCATCAGTCGTCAGTTTCTGTCACTGTTCATCAGTCGTCAGTTTCTGTCACTGTTCATCAGTCGTCACTGTTTCAGTTCATCAGTCATCAGTTTCTGTCACTGTTCATCAGTCGTCAGTTTCTGTCACTGTTCATCAGTCGTCAGTTTCTGTCACTGTTCATCAGTCGTCAGTTTATGTCACTGTTCATCAGTCGTCAGTTTCTGTCACTGTTCATCAGTCGTCAGTTTCTGTCACTGTTCATCAGTCATCAGTTTCTGTCACTGTTCATCAGTCGTCAGTTTCTGTCACTGTTCATCAGTCGTCAGTTTCTGTCACTGTTCATCAGTCGTCAGTTTCTGTCACTGTTCATCAGTCGTCAGTTTATGTCACTGTTCATCAGTCGTCAGTTTCTGTCACTGTTCATCAGTCGTCAGTTTCTGTCACTGTTCATCAGTCGTCAGTTTCTGTCACTGTTCATCAGTTTCTGTCACTGTTCATCAGTCGTCAGTTTCTGTCACTGTTCATCAGTCGTCAGTTTCTGTCACTGTTCATCAGTCGTCAGTTTCTGTCACTGTTCATCAGTCGTCAGTTTCTGTCACTGTTCATCAGTCATCAGTTTCTGTCATCAGTGTCAGTTCATCAGTCATCAGTCACTGTTCATCAGTCGTCAGTTTCTGTCACTGTTCATCAGTCGTCAGTTTCTGTCACTGTTCATCAGTCGTCAGTTTCTGTCACTGTTCATCAGTCGTCAGTTTCACTGTTCATCTGTTCATCAGTCGTCAGTTTATGTCACTGTTCATCAGTCGTCAGTTTATGTCACTGTTCATCAGTCGTCAGTTTCTGTCACTGTTCATCAGTCATCAGTTTCTGTCACTGTTCATCAGTCGTCAGTTTCATGTCACTGTTCATCAGTCGTCAGTTTATGTCACTGTTCATCAGTCGTCAGTTTCTGTCACTGTTCATCAGTCGTCAGTTTCTGTCACTGTTCATCAGTCGTCAGTTTCTGTCACTGTTCATCAGTCGTCAGTTTCTGTCACTGTTCATCAGTCGTCAGTTTATGTCACTGTTCATCAGTCGTCAGTTTCTGTCACTGTCACTGTTCATCAGTCGTCAGTTTCTGTCACTGTTCATCAGTCGTCACTGTTCATCAGTCGTCAGTTTCTGTTCATCAGTCGTCAGTTTCTGTCACTGTTCATCAGTCGTCAGTTTATGTCACTGTTCATCAGTCGTCAGTTTATGTCACTGTTCATCAGTCGTCAGTTTCTGTCACTGTTCATCAGTGTTTCTGTCACTGTTCACTGTTCATCAGTCGTCAGTTTCTGTCACTGTTCATCAGTCGTCAGTTTCTGTCACTGTTCATCAGTCGTCAGTTTCTGTCACTGTTCATCAGTCGTCAGTTTCTGTCACTGTTCATCAGTCATCAGTTTCTGTCACTGTTCATCAGTCGTCAGTTTCTGTCACTGTTCATCAGTCATCAGTTTCTGTCACTGTTCATCAGTCGTCAGTTTCTGTCACTGTTCATCAGTCATCAGTTTCTGTCACTGTTCATCAGTCGTCAGTTTCTGTCACTGTTCATCAGTCATCAGTTTCTGTCACTGTTCATCAGTCGTCAGTTTCTGTCACTGTTCATCAGTCGTCAGTTTCTGTCACTGTTCATCAGTCATCAGTTTCTGTCACTGTTCATCAGTCGTCAGTTTCTGTCACTGTTCATCAGTCGTCAGTTTCTGTCACTGTTCATCAGTCGTCAGTTTCTGTCACTGTTCATCAGTCATCAGTTTCTGTCACTGTTCATCAGTCGTCAGTTTCTGTCACTGTTCATCAGTCTGTCAGTTTCTGTCACTGTTCATCAGTCGTCAGTTTCTGTCACTGTTCATCAGTCGTCAGTTTATGTCACTGTTCATCAGTCGTCAGTTTATGTCACTGTTCATCAGTCGTCAGTTTATGTCACTGTTCATCAGTCGTCAGTTTATGTCACTGTTCATCAGTCGTCAGTTTATGTCACTGTTCATCAGTCGTCAGTTTCTGTCACTGTTCATCAGTCGTCAGTTTCTGTCACTGTTCATCAGTCGTCAGTTTCTGTCACTGTTCATCAGTCGTCAGTTTCTGTCACTGTTCATCAGTCATCAGTTTCTGTCACTGTTCATCAGTCATCAGTTTCTGTCACTGTTCATCAGTCGTCAGTTTCTGTCACTGTTCATCAGTCGTCAGTTTCTGTCACTGTTCATCAGTCGTCAGTTTCTGTCACTGTTCATCAGTCATCAGTTTCTGTCACTGTTCATAAGTCATCAGTTTCTGTCACTGTTCATAAGTCATCAGTTTCTGTCACTGTTCATAAGTCATCAGTTTCTGTCACTGTTCATAAGTCATCAGTTTCTGTCACTGTTCATAAGTCATCAGTTTCTGTCACTGTTCATCAGTCATCAGTTTCTGTCACTGTTCATCAGTCATCAGTTTCTGTCACTGTTCATCAGTCATCAGTTTCTGTCACTGTTCATCAGTCGTCAGTTTCTGTCACTGTTCATCAGTCGTCAGTTTATGTCACTGTTCATCAGTCGTCAGTTTCTGTCACTGTTCATCAGTCGTCAGTTTATGTCACTGTTCATCAGTCGTCAGTTTATGTCACTGTTCATCAGTCGTCAGTTTATGTCACTGTTCATCAGTCGTCAGTTTATGTCACTGTTCATCAGTCGTCAGTTTATGTCACTGTTCATCAGTCGTCAGTTTCTGTCACTGTTCATCAGTCGTCAGT
Organism: Phymorhynchus buccinoides; assembly: GCA_017654935.2. Lineage (NCBI taxonomy): Eukaryota > Metazoa > Mollusca > Gastropoda > Neogastropoda > Raphitomidae > Phymorhynchus > Phymorhynchus buccinoides. The sequence continues at coordinate 16,074,159 of CM065712.1, read as the reverse complement.
TTCTGTCACTGTTCATCAGTCGTCAGTTTCTGTCACTGTTCATCAGTCGTCAGTTTCTGTCACTGTTCATCAGTCGTCAGTTTCTGTCACTGTTCATCAGTCGTCAGTTTCTGTCACTGTTCATCAGTCGTCAGTTTATGTCACTGTTCATCAGTCGTCAGTTTATGTCACTGTTCATCAGTCGTCAGTTTCTGTCACTGTTCATCAGTCGTCAGTTTCTGTCACTGTTCATCAGTCGTCAGTTTCTGTCACTGTTCATCAGTCGTCAGTTTCTGTCACTGTTCATCAGTCGTCAGTTTCTGTCACTGTTCATCAGTCATCAGTTTCTGTCACTGTTCATCAGTCGTCAGTTTATGTCACTGTTCATCAGTCGTCAGTTTCTGTCACTGTTCATCAGTCATCAGTTTCTGTCACTGTTCATCAGTCATCAGTTTCTGTCACTGTTCATCAGTCATCAGTTTCTGTCACTGTTCATCAGTCATCAGTTTCTGTCACTGTTCATCAGTCATCAGTTTCTGTCACTGTTCATCAGTCGTCAGTTTATGTCACTGTTCATCAGTCGTCAGTTTCTGTCACTGTTCATCAGTCGTCAGTTTCTGTCACTGTTCATCAGTCGTCAGTTTATGTCACTGTTCATCAGTCGTCAGTTTCTGTCACTGTTCATCAGTCGTCAGTTTCTGTCACTGTTCATCAGTCGTCAGTTTCTGTCACTGTTCATCAGTCGTCAGTTTCTGTCACTGTTCATCAGTCGTCAGTTTCTGTCACTGTTCATCAGTCGTCAGTTTCTGTCACTGTTCATCAGTCGTCAGTTTCTTTATTGTTGTCCATTGGCATTGTACAACGCACATGGAAACTTGTCTTCCACCGTGTAAAAATAAGATGAGATATATCAAAATAAAAATATTAAATAAAAAATATGAGATAAATTTGCATTAAATCTCACACCACACCCAATCATTCATCCGCTCTTGCTCACTCATCATGCAACCCACCACCACTTCCGCCTTCATTTTTAACCTTGTCTTTTCTTTCTTCCTTCCTTTTTTTCCCCCTTGTTCCTTCTCTTTTTTTATTCTTTTTATTTTATAGTTTTTTGTACTTTTGTTGTTTAGTCAGGTGTTTTTTTCAGAACTGTTTTAGGTGGAGCATTTATTGATTACTGCTGATGAAGAACGTTTTGAAAACCCAATTAACGTCCTCCGGCGTAGAACAGCATACCTGGGGGCTGTTTCACAAGGGCTAACGTTACGTAGCGTTCGCTCAAATCGGCAAAAACGGTCTAAGAAACACCCTTCGTTTGCCGATAGTTCGCGTGACGTTTTGTTCTTGCCAAACACCGAGCAAGCGGCGAACTATCCGGAACTAGTAGGGGTGAATACATTTCTTGTTGTTGATTGGTCCATTAAAATTTGGTTAAAATAATACTTTTTTTTTTTACCAATCAGACAAGAGGTTGTAATATTCTTCCGCAAACGTTTTCTAAAGTGTTCTTAGACCGCTTTTGGCGTAACAGTTATGTATATACCGATCTTCAAGTAGCGCTAAAGAGGCCTGGAACCGTGTGATATAAAACAATGTCTTGACATATCATTTGCATATATTAACCCATAGGCTTAGTGTAAACGCGCGTGAGAAAAGGTGTAAGAATACACCGTTGCTATTAGAAACTTGATGTCAGTCATTTATCTTGACATATCATTACCGTCTTGTCAACGCGAGCTGTTCCTACCAAAGCTGGACCCAGAATTTGGCAAGCTGTGCAGTGTTACCCCTAGGATTCAGTCAGCGCTGACAACATTTAATGCTGGCACACAACGATAAATTCATGGTTCGACTGAATCAAAAGTATCAGCTGTCACAGATCTACACAAGCCATTCTGTGCGTGCCACTTGACACGTCTAGCCGTATCTGTGAATCTAGGCCTAGGCTTCTCAACTCCATGACCGTCGATAGTAGCAGACGATTCGAGCTATGCAATTTTGGCACAGGGAGAGTCCATGTTGATAATGCAGACGCAGTACTGTCTCAAAACAGCTCAAATTCATCTTCAGTCCGGAAATAAAAATGAGCCGACTGAACATGTGCGAAGAGCTACCGCACCTCCGTTAAAAAAGAAGAAGAAAAGAAGCGTGTTTTAGGGGCCTGTGATCGTTCTGGTCAAAGCTGACTCCCCTCTTTTTTACGGTGTGCTGAATTGACTCGGTCTCGTTTTCTTTTTCTTGCTTTTCTGTTGATGGCACATCAAGTATATATCCGTTATTAGGATTTGGGAGTTAGATATTGCTTTTATCCTATCTCTCGAGCCTTGTTGTTTATCACACTCGAGCCTTGTTGTTTATCACACTCAGTCTCCGACTTCGTGTGATAAACAGCAAGCCTCTCGAGATAGGATAAAAGCAATATCTAACTCCCAAATCCCAATAACTGATAATGTGCACAGTGACCGTCGTCTAGAGAATCACGACCCTGGAAAGTCCCCAGTTTTTAATCGATGAAGATAATAATGTTAACTTTTTACTATTGTTTTATGCAAGCAAAAATTTTTTTCATTTTATGGTGTATGAAACACAAAAACGTTTGATGTGTGTAAAATGATTTATTTTGTTTACAATTTATTGAACAATTAAACAGAAGTTTGTTTCTACTTAAAAATGCTGTGCTGTCCATTTTTTAAACTGAAGGATTTAAAAAAAACCATTTGATACAAATTTATTTGTATGAAATTCAATTTAGTATTTTTTTTTTTTAAAGAAGAAAATTTTACTTTGGCCAAAATTTACAACATGGCTGAAATTGTATAATGATTACAGCACTTCAAACAAAGAAAATAAAGTTGCAAATTAGAGAGCTTGTTTGATGAGCTGAGTCTTTTTAAAATTTCGTTTAGCCTTTTAAAATGTTTTTAAATAGACCTGATTGTGGCACTGCTGGTGTTTGTGAAGCACCTTTGTCTTGCATTTTGTCTTGTAATATTTCCAGGACAATTCTGCCTATTTTCGCCTTGATCGGTTTGGTAGTTTTAGCACGCAAGTACACATGCACATAGTGACACACACACACGCACACAGTTACACACACACTCACACACGCATACATATATATATATATAGGAAAATTGGGACAAAAAAGTTTTAAACAATGTTCCTACTATTGCATTTCAAATGCTCTAACTTTGGAGTCCTGTAGGCTGGAGGAACGGTGCCAGCAGTAAACTGAAATTTTTCATACCCATATATATATATATATATATCAGACCTGTTTACCCTAATAATAAAAAAACTCGGAATTTGCCACACAAAAACCCGGAATTTGAGAAGAAAAAAAACAGAATTCACATCGGTACACGACTCGTGATAAAACACTGATTCAACTCGGCGCCATCGCGATCAATTTTCACTTCATTTTCTATTGAAAAGTTCAAAATTCTCACATCATCGTATTTTCCAGTGATAATATAATTTAAATGGACTCATTTCAAGCCCTAATTACAATCTCTACCATTAAAAATACTGCCCGGAAAGCTCTTCGAAACGACAGTAAAAGCCTGGCCGCCATTTGCATTCGGTTTCGGTCAACCCTTGCGTCTTTTCATACGAACGGAAACAAATAATAGACGTTTTTTCGAAATCCCGGGATTTTCAGCGTTCACCCGGAATTTACTATTTTACCCAGAATTTTAGCAAATTTCCGGAATAATCCGGAAGGGAAAACAGGTCTGTGCACAAGGCACTGTCTCTCTCCCCATTGGGAGAAAAAGGAAATGAGCACTTTTGTTTTGTTTTGAGAACACAGAACATTTCATAGAGTTAACGTTAACTGGTTTTTTTCTGAGGTTCACAAATACAGACATTAGACACAGAAAAGTTTTATCAATTCTGCATTTCAAATACACCAACTTTTCAGTGCTTCAGAGAAGGGCTACAGAGCTCAACTATTCACTTGAGATTTCTCTTTGAGTAAAGCGAAAGCTCGCATAATATGTGTGGAGTGGGAAGCCTGGCTGTGCAGCTGTTATCTTTTGCCAGACACACAAACACTCATGCATGCACACATGCAAGCATGCACGCACACACACATGCTCACACACACACTTGCAGGCTTACACACACAGACACACACGCACATGCGCCAGCGCGCACTCATTCCCTTGGTATGGCAAGGTGTACCCATATTCCTGTAGCCAACACTGGAAAAAGATTTTAAAAGTCATATCCCATAGGCCCTTCCTTGTCTTTCCTCTTTGTATGGCAGAACGTTTTCTTTAAAAGATCATTTTGTTTTTAAAAAGTGAAATTTAGCATTTACTTCTGCTTCTAGTCAAACGCTTTTTCTTCCTGACCACACCCCAACCTCCATCTTTGAAGGAATTTTCTAGAACAAAGGCAGGAGAACAGGGCCTGTATTCACGTTGAGATAGCATGAGACTTAGCATCATGCTAACTTAGAAGCTCTTCCAAAAGTCCTATTAAATCCTATAGGACATTGGAAGAGCTTCTAAGTTAGCATCATGCTAAGTTTCATGCTATCTCAACGTGAATACAGTCCCTGGTCAGTAAGGCAGAAAGATAGTAGATGACAGTAAGCAAAGGGAACCCCTTGTGTGGATACCGGGGGGTCTGGTTGCATAAATAGTTCCCCCACCTTCTGGAAGTTTTGTGCTTGTAGCTTCCTCTAATCTGTCACTCTCTTTGACTCTGCCTTTTCCCTTTGCTTGCTAACCTACTATTTTTCTGCCTTATTGGTTCATTCTCCTGTCTTTTTTTTCTAGAAATACTTTCAAAAAGATTTCTTAGGTGCATAACGTCAGCATGACGAATCTGCGCTCATAATTGACAGGAAACTGTCTGAGCGATTGAAGAGGAAGAAGAAGAAGAAGAAGCCAAGGGAAAAATCAGAGTCAAAGAGAGTGACAGATTAGAGGAAGTTACAAGCACAGAACTTCCAGAAGGTGGGGAACTATTTGTGCAAGATGGTGGGGGATGCTCCTGAATCCAGGAATGAAAAAGCCGACAGGAGTCTTCAGGAATGGTCAGACAAATTTGAATCCATGACTTCTTACATGTACTTAAATCCTTTCAGCGCCACTGTCGCCTCTTGGCACCACAATGATTTAACACCCACTAGCGCAACGCCTAGTACTGGCAATACACCGTACTGGTAACGCCTAGTAACGGTAACGTCAAGTACTGGTAACGCTGAGTGCAGCAAATCTGAAGCGATTTGGTTAAGAAACGGCGGAGTTATAAGGCCCCGTTTCCCGTTGGCGCTGCTCTGAGAGTGACGCGCTCTCCCGATTCTCTTCCAATTTGCTGCCAGGCTTTGCCCCGGGCCATAGCAAGCCTGACAGCAAATTTGAGGCGATTAGGTTAAGAAACGGCGGAGTTATTCATGAAAAGGTGAAGCGGCGTATAGCGCGCGTTTCTCAACCGATTCGCTTCCGGTTTGGCACACCGATAGTCACCGTCCCCGGTCATGTACCTGCCACTTTTGAAGGTCAATCGGTCCAGAAATGCCGGAGATAGGGGCGCCGAGAGTCCGGCGGATACGCGTTTCGCGCATTTGCGAAACCGCGCAAATGACACGGCTGCCCCAGTTGCAGTTGCCATCGCCCCGTTAGGGCTCACAGCAAATTTGAAGCGATTCGGTCGAAAAAACGGCGGAGTTATAAGGCCCGTTTTGTGTTTCAGACACACAGACACTTGGCTTTTTACTATATGATGTCACTGAAAGGCATCAAATGAGGGTCTGGTGACCAATGACCTTATGTTCTTCATTTTGGGAGGTAAGGACAGGCCCTATTTTATGCATGTCATAGAGGAATCCCCAATATTGCAGACGGAATCTTTTCTCTACCCGGGTAAGGTTTAACCCTTTCACCGCCAGCCATATTTCAGCCAAAAATGTCCATTACATTTACCTGGGTAGGGAACAAAATCCATCTGCAGTATTGGGGATTCTTCTGTGACATATAAAATAAGGTCTATCCTGACTTCCCAAAACTAAGACAATAGGGTCTTTGGATAATAGACCCCAATTTGATGCCTTTTAGTGACATAGGTGGTAAATCACTGTGGTGCTAAAATGCGACTTTGGCGGTGAAAGGGTTAATGGTAGATTTTGGCTGAGGGTTTTTAAAGCTTTCAATATTTAATCGGTCTGATTAGTCAAATAACAATTCTCTTTGCAAACAAATGAGTAACAATACAAGCCGTTTGAATTAGTTTTTTGTTTTTGTGTGTTTTTGCTTGCTTCTGGAAGTGGGGCCTGGGCCCTTCCGGCTGAACTGGGGGGTTTAATGGTCTTAACCCAGGGTAAGCAATAGGTCTTTCTCCTTTCTATCTTTTTCTTTTAATTCTAATAAGGAATGCGCCCTCCTAGTTCCGTCGCGTTTATCGTCAGAAGTGGCGTCTGTGACGTATACATCCAGATCCAGATATAATGATATTAGGACATGATTATAAAAACATATTTAATCATGATAATAACAACAGTTATACAAAATCCACAGTATGTATAGTATAATACATACTCAGTTTTTAAGTAAGTAAAGCTAAGATTCGTAATCGATGTGTATACAAATGAACGCTGATATGTAGCATGACATTGCAATAAAAATGTTTGAGAAGTTGACACAAAATGTCATGATTTTGAAGTTCAAGCTCAATTGCATACTTTTTACTTTACAACAATAACGTGATGTAAATTTACTAAAAATAACAAACAAATGTACTTGAAGTGTAAACATATACAATTTCCGTCCCATAAGACGCTACAGTGCACCCCCCCAGTATTTAAAGAAAAAAGTCTTTCGTTCACAGATACAGTGGATAAAGCGCAAATGTGGTGTAGAGCGGCACAGAGGTAACGCGTTCGCCTCGTGTCAAATAAACCCGAGTTCGAACCTGGGTACAGGGGATTTTTCCTCTCACTCTGCACTAGGCCTTACAGGTCTGAACGTGGAGTCTTTCGGATGAGACGATAAACCGAGGTCCCTGTGTGTGCCCATGCACTTAGCGGCACACGTTAACCCTTTCACCGCCAGCCATATTTCAGCCCAACTATGTCCATTAAATTTACCTGTGTAGAGAACAAAATCCATCTGCAGTATTGGGGATTCTTCTGTGACAAATATAAAATAAGGTCTATCCTTACTTCCCAAAACTAAGACAACAGGGTCTTTGGATAATAGACCCCAATTTGATGCCTTTTAGTGGCATAGGTGATCACTGTGGTGCTAAAATGCGACTTTGGCGGTGAAAGGGTTAAACCCAGTGACAACGAAAAAGTTGTCATTTGGTCAATGCTATAATGATAAACATGTAACAATATTGCCAGTTATGTTACATACATTTTATGCCTTGTCGTACCCTTATATTTAATTCACTACTTGTGGCGGTGCCATAGCCGATGAGGTTTAACCGAGGCGTGGTCACCGCTACAGCTATCTGTATTAATTTTTTAAAATCGGGACTTTACTGGTTTCGTACTGCCTCCGGGCATTGCCTCCAGTATTGTTCCCACCATATTTGTATTTACAAATGTCCCATATGTGTCTGATTCAGACCAAGAGGACGTAAAACTCCATTTTCTCTCACATTTTATGCCTTCCCAGGTCGAGAGGACGTAAAGCTTAAATTTACGTTTTACATACATTTTATCGATATACATGATAACAAAAATACTAGGGAAAGTATTTTGTGCTGATTAAACGAATCATAATGAAAAGTTAATTGCAACTGAATTTATGTTCCTCAAAACGCAAAGCATGAAAATAACTGAAAGCATTTGAGCGATGTGCAACAAATTACATACACTGTTCACAGCACAAGTTGGTAATCAAAACTTGTTTTATGTCAGGATCAGCAGTTTACCTATCAACTTGCAAATTATTTTTTTTATTATAGAGAAATGAGCAGTGGACAGTGGCAAAAAAACTGATCGAACTTGCAAAATGTGATGTAAAAATATGTGACCAAGCACCACGAAAGGGACATCAAGTCGCTGGGCTAGTTTCTCACAACAGGCTTGCAAAGTCTCACTTTTTATCAATTTTGAGTTATGGGTATTTTCGTGCTCTCTAACATCTTATCTTTCATATTCATAAAGGACAATCTTTAATATGGTCTCTAAATGGTCTTATAAGTGTTTTAAAACGAGTAGGTCAATGCATTTTCTTCAGCTAGGCTAGAATTTAGACTGTTTTTCTCAAAATGGCAGACACTCACCCTACTAACTTTATATGCTCATAACTTTGGAAACAAAAAGATAAAACAACAGTTCTTGTATCAATGGAAAGAGAATTGTCTGAAACTTTTAAAGGCATAATTTTCTCAGAATTGTCATATTGACAATGTTCATTTCATGGTGCTAGGTCACATATATAAATGATGCCAACTTTAAAATGACGCACTGTATTCTTCGTCATGTATTTTTACTCACTGCCAAGCAAGATCACTCCCACACACAATGAGATTACTCCCCTTAGCCTTTCACCACCAGCCATATTTCAGCAAAACAATTCCACTAAATTTACCTGTGTAGAGAACAAAATCCATCTGCAGTATTGGGGATTCTTCTGTGACAGATATAAAATAAGGTCTACCCTTACTTCCCAAAACTAAGACAATAGGGTCCTTGGATAATAGACCCCAATTCGATGCCTTTTAGTGGCATTGGTGTTTAAATCACTGTGGTGCTAAAATGCGACTTTGGTGGTGAAAGGGTTAATTATTGCCGAACAATTCCTATTGGAAATGATGGACTCCAGCTGGTAATTTACTGGGTGGACATAGTGTCTCTTTCTCTCACTCTCTCTTCTTCTTCTTTTTCTCCCCCCCCCCCCCCCCCCCTTCTTCATTCTTTCTTTATATTTGTGTGTGTAGAAGTGTATGTGTTGATATCTGTGTCCGTGTTTGTGTGTATGCATCTGCATTTGTGGGAAATGTGTAAACCATTTCAACGCTATTTTCCTCATTATGTTATGCTTTAGTCTTCCTCTATTTTCAGCTTATCGTTTTTCATCATACATAATGTATGTAGTACAATTCTATTTCGTTTCATTTTACATTCATTCAATAGGGCATTCGCCGCATGCCAGCGACCTTGAATTTCACCGAGTTGAATTTAGAGAGCTGAAGTAGAAAGGTCAACGCAACTCGGGCAGAACAAGCTCGGGCAAGTTAGTGGTCTTGTATAGAGTTCAAAATCTCGTGGCAAATGCCCTATTGCATTGCATGTCCGCCAACTTTGTCCGCTGTAATATGTCTTCGAACTGAGCACACCATGAGCTCTGCTGGTTTTGCTGCTTCAGTTATTTTGTATTGTGTGATCTTTTGTTTTGGGACAAAAAGTGTCCCATAGCCTATCGCCCGTTGGGGCAATGAACTGTTAGAGGTTCACCGTGTCAAGGGCACGGCATCATGGAAGGCGGAGCCCATCCCTCTCCTTCCGCCGCCTTTCATGAACGAATCAGGTACCACCAATTCACTGCTGGGTGGACAAAGAGGGTTTTCAGGCCAGACAAATCCGACTCCAAGCTGGGCTCGAACCCGCGACCTTCCGCACCGCAGCCGAGCGCTCTAACCGCTCGACCACGAACAATAAAAATGTTTAAACCAAATGATGGTTCACAAGATATTCTACAGATTAACCCTTTCACCGCCACAGTCGCATTTTAGCACCACAGTGATTTAACCCTATGTCACTAAAAGGCATCACATTGGGGTCTATTATATATCCAAAGACCCTTTTGTCTTAGTTTTGGGAAGTAAGGATAGACCTTATTTAATATATGTCACAGAAGAATCCCCAATACTACAGATGGATTTTGTTCTCTATCTAGGTAAATTTAATGGAAATGTTTGGTTGAAATATGGTGGTGGCGGTGAAAGGGTTAACCCTTGCCTGTCTATTACGGGGTGTGTGTGAATGATGTCATAACTTTTGATGTCAAAGCCCTGGAATGATGTTTTTTTTATTTAAGCAAGGAAATATACATAGCTAGACCATTTTGTATCAGATTGAGTCCAACAGGTTTCTTTTTGTCATTTAACAATAATAATAATGACGATAGTTTCTCAAAATGTATCTGGCAGTGAAAGGGTTAAAAAAATAACAAACAAACAAAAACCAAAGAGCAAATAATGATCACATTACTCCATCACCTTTAAAGAGGGTAAACAAGCAAGGAACTAAAAAAAAAAACCCACCCCCACCCCAACAAAAACAAACATAACAGCAGTTGTGTGTCAGCGAATATTTTGCACCACATGATATGTACTGTATCATAACAACTTAACTTTGACTCCCATACAAATGCCCCCAAATTCAAAACAGAAACATCATTTTAAAGAGCAGCCTCAACTTGAAGTTGGTGACATGCATTATTATGTATGTGGGTCACAGTAGCCAGAAAAGAACCCAAGGGACTTAATCGTGGTAGCGTCAGTGTGTCTTAAGAGATAAAGATTTTAGGCGATGCCTATTCTGTGATTCTAGCCAAGTCAGCGCACGGCTTTTACCCATCTTCTTCTGCGTTACCTAGATACAGGCCATATGGCCATAATGGGTAAGCTACGTATGTGTCCGGTTTTACAGTTTTCACTGGTCCTCCCCGCTGCGTACACCCGACACATTCCGAGGGCGATTCGGAGGAGCTCAAAGGAGAAAAGGCAGGAGAATGGGCCAATAAAGTCAAAAAGACAGTAGATGATAGAAAGCAAAGGGAAAGGGCAGAGTCAAAGAGAGTGACAGATTAGAAGAAGTTACAAGCACAGAATGGGGAGCTATTTTTATGAAAGACCCCCCCCTGTTAAGTGTGTACAGTTACTTCTGTATAAAGAAGTTGGTCACCAACACAGAAGGAGACGTATCCCCACAGGGAGTGACTCAAAGAGGGCGTAACGGGGTCATCCAGCTCCCCCGCGTGGAGGCACGAGGCGTCATCAGGCATCAGAATAGTCTGAAGTCCAATCCTCTGAAAACCGCGGTCCAAGGGCCATCAATTCCCCAGACTATAGTGGGACAACGCTGAAATCAATCCCCAACATCAACAAAAAGGCTTTATGCAGTGAGAAATCACTTTAAAATGCTATTTAACAGAAAAGATAACACTCAATTTATAGTCATCTACACTGTGGCGGTACCATTAGCCGATGAGGTTTAACCGAGGCGTGGTTACTGCTACACTTATATGTATTGTTCCAAATTCGGGACTTTACTGGTGTTGTTTCACTGCCTCCGGGCATTGCCTCCAGTATCGTTCCCACCATCTTTGTATTTATAAATGTCCCATATGTGTCTGTTCCAGACCAGAGGACGTAAAGCACCGTTTTTCATTCTCATCAATTTAAAGTCAAAACCTCTGACAGAAGAGGCCAATCCTCTGTCAGAAAGGCCAATTCTGTCATAAATTATCAATCCTCTGAAATGAGCTGATCCTCTGACAGCTCTGATGCCTGCGTCGTCCACCCACTGCCGCGTAATTCACAGCAGGTCGTAGCAAGCGACCAGACTGTCGTCATAGTTGGAGTGCCTCCAGGCCACTACCAGGCGCCCGCTCTTGGCGGTGAGACACAGGCCGTAGACGTAGATGTAGTCTGGGTCGGTGCTGAGGTCGGGGGTCAGCAGGCGCCTCCACTGCCCGCCCTGGCTCCTGACCAGCACCCAGCCCCGCTCTTCGCTGGACGCGATGTACACCGTGCCCGAGTCGTCCGCGCACACCTGCCTGGGGTACCTGGGGCAAATGTTTCCACAGTACGGTGAAACCTCCCTTAGGTATTACAGTGGAACTTCCCTTATAAGACCTTCAAAAATCACCCAAAATGAGGTCTTATAAGGGAGGTCATTTCAATTATGGACGCAATGTACACCGTGCCCCGAGGAAGGAAAAAAAAAGGGGGGGATGTAAATTTTGACCAAATGACAAATTGTTTTGTTGCCACTGGGATTAACGTGTGCTAATGTGCATGGGCACACAGGACCTCGGTTTATCATCTCATCTGAAAGACCATAAGGCCTAGTGCAAAGTGAGAGGAAAAATCCCCTGTACCCAGGTTCGAACTCGGGTTTACTTCAGACACAAGGCGAACGCGCGTTACCTCTGTGCCACTCTACACCCACCCTTATACAGGGATCAGGAACTTGATTGGTTTTCGGTCCTTTACGCATTGATTTTCTGTGGGACCGATCGTTTTACTATCCAACCGGTCCGGGGACTTATTGATTTTCCAGGCACTCGGTCCCGTCACTGGTCGTTTTTGTTTCAAAAATGAATTAAAGAATTTCACCGACACCGTTTTCGATTCAAACAAGAGGTCGGCGCAAACTTTCTAGTGACGTATAACTCGGGGGTGGAGTGGGGTGGGGGAAGAACGAAACAGAATCGAAGTCGTTTCTAACATGTTACTTACAACTGTGTTCCGAGTGCATACGCAAGGGTTAAAACCTGACAATTTTCAAAAAACGGAAATGTGACAACCCCCCCACCCCCCCCCTACCCCCCCGTGCAGCTGAGCACTTTTAACAATCTAAAGCAATTTGGATGCATAATCGGGGCTCTTATACAATGGCAATCAGGGTCTGTATTCACGTTGAGATAGCATGAGACTTAGCATGATGCTAACTTAGAAGCTCTTCCAAAAGTCCTATTAAATCCTATAGGACATTGGAAGAGCTTCTAAGTTAGCATCATGCTAAGTCTCATGCTATCTCAACGTGAATACAGACCCAGGTTTTCGCTTACAGCAAAGCTGGTTTTTTTTCCCAGTTTATATTATTTTGTTGTTGTTGAAAATTTTAAAAAAAAAAGGAATTCCTTCTGTACTGAACACACCAGGTCAGTCAACTTTCTTGCACCATTCATGATGCTCCACTCCTCCCGTGTCTTTACTGTCTAGCCAGTCCCATGATGCTCCACTCCTCCCGTGTCTTTACTGTCTAGCCAGTCCCATGATGCTCCACTCCTCCCGTGTCTTTACTGTCTAGCCAGTCCCATGATGCTCCACTCCTCCCGTGTCTTTACTGTCTAGCCAGTCCCATGATGCTCCACTCCTCCTGCGTCTCTTTACTGTCTATGCCAGTCCCATGATGCTCCACTCCTCCTGCGTCTTTACTGTCTAGCCAGTCCCATGATGCTCCACTCCTCCCGCGTCTTTACTGTCTAGCCAGTCCCATGATGCTCCACTCCTCCAGCGTCTTTACTGTCTAGCCAGTCCCATGATGCTCCACTCCTCCTGCGTCTTTACTGTCTAGCCAGTCCCATGATGCTCCACTCCTCCAGTGTCTTTACTGTCTAGCCAGTCCCATGATGCTCCACTCCTCCCGTGTCTTTACTGTCTAGCCAGTCCCATGATGCTCCACTCCTCCCGTGTCTTTACTGTCTAGCCAGTCCCATGATGCTCCACTCCTCCCGTGTCTTTACTGTCTAGCCAGTCCCATGATGCTCCACTCCTCCCGTGTCTTTACTGTCTAGCCAGTCCCATGATGCTCCACTCCTCCCGTGTCTTTACTGTCTAGCCAGTCCCATGATGCTCCACTCCTCCAGAGTCTTTACTGTCTAGCCAGTCCCATGATGCTCCACTCCTCCCGAGTCTTTACTGTCTAGCCAGTCCCATGATGCTCCACTCCTCCCGTGTCTTTACTGTCTAGCCAGTCCCATGATGCTCCACTCCTCCCGTGTCTTTACTGTCTAGCCAGTCCCATGATGCTCCACTCCTCCCGTGTCTTTACTGTCTAGCCAGTCCCATGATGCTCCACTCCTCCCGTGTCTTTACTGTCTAGCCAGTCCCATGATGCTCCACTCCTCCCGTGTCTTTACTGTCTAGCCAGTCCCATGATGCTCCACTCCTCCCGTGTCTTTACTGTCTAGCCAGTCCCATGATGCTCCACTCCTCCCGTGTCTTTACTGTCTAGCCAGTCCCATGGTGCTCCACTCCTCCCGTGTCTTTACTGTCTAGCCAGTCCCATGATGCTCCACTCCTCCCGTGTCTTTACTGTCTAGCCAGTCCCATGATGCTCCACTCCTCCCGTGTCTTTACTGTCTAGCCAGTCCCATGATGCTCCACTCCTCCCGCGTCTTTACTGTCTAGCCAGTCCCATGATGCTCCACTCCTCCCGTGTCTTTACTGTCTAGCCAGTCCCATGATGCTCCACTCCTCCCGTGTCTTTACTGTCTAGCCAGTCCCATGATGCTCCACTGTCTAGCCAGTCCCATGATGCTCCACTCCTCCAGTGTCTTTACTGTCTAGCCAGTCCCATGATGCTCCACTCCTCCCGTGTCTTTACTGTCTAGCCAGTCCCATGATGCTCCACTCCTCCCGTGTCTTTACTGTCTAGCCAGTCCCATGATGCTCCACTCCTCCTGTGTCTTTACTGTCTAGCCAGTCCCATGATGCTCCACTCCTCCCGTGTCTTTACTGTCTAGCCAGTCCCATGATGCTCCACTCCTCCCGTGTCTTTACTGTCTAGCCAGTCCCATGATGCTCCACTCCTCCCGTGTCTTTACTGTCTAGCCAGTCCCATGATGCTCCACTCCTCCCGTGTCTTTACTGTCTAGCCAGTCCCATGATGCTCCACTCCTCCCGTGTCTTTACTGTCTAGCCAGTCCCATGATGCTCCACTCCTCCTGCGTCTTTACTGTCTAGCCAGTCCCATCCTCCAGCGTCTTTATGCTCCACTCCTCCACGTCCTCCTGTGTCTTTACTGTCTAGCCAGTCCCATGATGCTCCACTCCTCCTGTGTCTTTACTGTCTAGCCAGTCCCATGATGCTCCACTCCTCCCGTGTCTTTACTGTCTAGCCAGTCCCATGATGCTCCAGTCCTCCCACTCCTCCCGACGTCTTTACTGTCTAGCCAGTCCCATGATGCTCCACTCCTCCCGTGTCTTTACTGTCTAGCCAGTCCCATGATGCTCCACTCCTCCCGTGTCTTTACTGTCTAGCCAGTCCCATGATGCTCCACTCCTCCCGTGTCTTTACTGTCTAGCCAGTCCCATGATGCTCCACTCCTCCTTGTGTCTTTACTGTCTAGCCAGTCCCATGATGCTCCACTCCTCCCGTGTCTTTACTGTCTAGCCAGTCCCATGATGCTCCACTCCTCCTGTGTCTTTACTGTCTAGCCAGTCCCATGATGCTCCACTCCTCCCGTGTCTTTATTGTCTAGCCAGTCCCATGATGCTCCACTCCTCCTGCGTCTTTACTGTCTAGCCAGTCCCATGATGCTCCACTCCTCCCGGGTCTTTACTGTCTAGCCAGTCCCATGATGCTCCACTCCTCCTGTGTCTTTACTGTCTAGCCAGTCCCATGATGCTCCACTCCTCCCGTGTCTTTACTGTCTAGCCAGTCCCATGATGCTCCACTCCTCCTGCGTCTTTACTGTCTAGCCAGTCCCATGATGCTCCACTCCTCCCGTGTCTTTACTGTCTAGCCAGTCCCATGATGCTCCACTCCTCCTGCGTCTTTACTGTCTAGCCAGTCCCATGATGCTCCACTCCTCCCGTGTCTTTACTGTCTAGCCAGTCCCATGATGCTCCACTCCTCCCGTGTCTTTACTGTCTAGCCAGTCCCATGATGCTCCAGTCCTCCCGTGTCTTTACTGTCTAGCCAGTCCCATGATGCTCCACTCCTCCCGCGTCTTTACTGTCTAGCCAGTCCCATGATGCTCCACTCCTCCCGTGTCTTTACTGTCTAGCCAGTCCCATGATGCTCCACTCCTCCAGCGTCTTTATGATGCTGTCTAGCCAGTCCCATGATGCTCCACTCCTCCTGAGTCTTTACTGTCTAGCCAGTCCCATGATGCTCCACTCCTCCCGTGTCTTTACTGTCTAGCCAGTCCCACGATGCTCCACTCCTCCCGCGTGGGGGGGGGGGAGGGGGGGGGGGGGGTTTACTGTCTAGCCAGTCCCATGATGCTCCACTCCTCCAGAGTCTTTACTGTCTAGCCAGTCCCATGATGCTCCACTCCTCCAGAGTCTTTACTGTCTAGCCAGTCCCATGATGCTCCACTCCTCCCGTGTCTTTACTGTCTAGCCAGTCCCATGATGCTCCACTCCTCCCGAGTCTTTACTGTCTAGCCAGTCCCATGATGCTCCACTCCTCCAGAGTCTTTACTGTCTAGCCAGTCCCATGATGCTCCACTCCTCCAGCGTCTTTACTGTCTAGCCAGTCCCATGATGCTCCACTCCTCCAGCGTCTTTACTGTCTAGCCAGTCCCATGATGCTCCACTCCTCCTGAGTCTTTACTGTCTAGCCAGTCCCATGATGCTCCACTCCTCCCGTCTGTCTTTACTGTCTAGCCAGTCCCATGATGCTCCACTCCTCCCGTGTCCCTTTACTGTCTAGCCAGTCCCATGATGCTCCACTCCTCCCGTGTCTTTATTGTCTAGCCAGTCCCATGATGCTCCACTCCTCCCGTGTCTTTACTGTCTAGCCAGTCCCATGATGCTCCACTCCTCCAGAGTCTTTACTGTCTAGCCAGTCCCATGATGCTCCACTCCTCCAGAGTCTTTACTGTCTAGCCAGTCCCATGATGCTCCACTCCTCCAGAGTCTTTACTGTCTAGCCAGTCCCATGATGCTCCACTCCTCCAGAGTCTTTACTGTCTAGCCAGTCCCATGATGCTCCACTCCTCCAGTGTCTTTACTGTCTAGCCAGTCCCATGATGCTCCACTCCTCCTGAGTCTTTACTGTCTAGCCAGTCCCATGATGCTCCACTCCTCCAGAGTCTTTACTGTCTAGCCAGTCCCATGATGCTCCACTCCTCCTGAGTCTTTACTGTCTAGCCAGTCCCATGATGCTCCACTCCTCCCGTGTCTTTACTGTCTAGCCAGTCCCATGATGCTCCACTCCTCCTGAGTCTTTACTGTCTAGCCAGTCCCATGGTGCTCCACTCCTCCCGTGTCTTTACTGTCTAGCCAGTCCCATGATGCTCCACTCCTCCAGTGTCTTTACTGTCTAGCCAGTCCCATGATGCTCCACTCCTCCCGTGTCTTTACTGTCTAGCCAGTCCCATGATGCTCCACTCCTCCCGTGTCTTTACTGTCTAGCCAGTCCCATGATGCTCCACTCCTCCCGTGTCTTTACTGTCTAGCCAGTCCCATGATGCTCCACTCCTCCCGTGTCTTTACTGTCTAGCCAGTCCCATGATGCTCCACTCCTCCCGTGTCTTTACTGTCTAGCCAGTCCCATGATGCTCCACTCCTCCCGTGTCTTTACTGTCTAGCCAGTCCCATGATGCTCCACTCCTCCCGTGTCTTTACTGTCTAGCCAGTCCCACTCACTGGGCCACTGCCATTTGTTTTTAACCTTAGCGTCAATGGCAGACACATCCGTGTTTTCTTGAACGAACGGCATCTTCGGCAGGCGAAGCTGAACTCCAGTACGGTCTCTTCTTTCTTATCTTTTTTCCTCCCTTTCTTTTCACAACTAAAATGAAGACAAGTTTCGCATCTCACATTGTTGAAACTTTCAATGAAAGGAAGTTGCGCTTCCTACGGGGTTTACACTTGGCCGAACACGGATCGGTAATCACTTCCGTTTCCGTTAAAGCGAAACTGGTTTCAATGCGGCAATCACGTTTTCGCTTACCGGCAAGCTGTTTTCCTTTCTTTTTTTTAAATTTTAGAAAAAAAAAAATCGGATTTCCGTCTTTACTGATTTTTTCATGGACGGATTTCCATCCTAAAACGGAAGAGGTTTAACCCATGCATACGGAAAAACCCGATTGCGAGAGATCTCCGAGACTCAGTTATTTCCCGATCCACAGTGTGTGGCGTCAAACTTCTTCCGGTGGAGTGACATTGTGATTAGGAAAAAAAAAGGAACTTATTGGTTGTCAAAAGGACTGATTGATTTTTTGGTCAATCAGTCCCAGGACTTATTGGTTTCAAAAGCCAGCCCGATCACTGCTTATAAGACCCCCCCTTATAAGACTCAATCCCTCCCACTCTGAGACATTCATGGATGCAAACTGGAAAAAAAACTCAAAAAACAGGCAAGGCTGGGGTCCAGGGCCCTGTTGGGGGGTCAACGCCCCCCTGAAGCTGAAGAAAAAAAGCAAAATCAATACTCAATTTGAAGCTTATTCCAGGCTTGTAAAGTGAGAATTCAACACTTTTCCCCCCCTTGAACTTTGAATCCAATTTATTTTTTGTGGTCAAAATTTTGAAAAAACAGGCGCTGCCTTGTATCCGAGGCAAGGTTGCATCCATGGACATTGCCCTTTAAGTATTAAAATTACCTCCCTGATACAACTCCCTCCTACTTGAGACCTAATTTGGGATGATTTTTTAAGGTCTTAACCCTTTCACCGCCAATGTCGCATTTTTGCACCACAATGGTTTAACACCCATGCCACTAAAAAGCATCACATCAGGGCCTGTTATCCAAAGACCCTATTTTCTTAATTTTGGGAGGTAAGGATAGGCCTAATGCTATGCATGTCACAGAGGAACTCGCAATATTGCAGATATTTTTTTTTTCTCCACCCAGGTAAGTTTAATGGTATTTTTGGGCTAAAAAAAAGGCTGGCGGCGAAAGGGTTAACAGAGAGGTTCCACTGTATAGTAGAAAACAGCTAACTCAAAAATGGGTACCACACACACACACAAAGGATCATTCACAGCAATTTACTGTTATCCTGATTTAATCCCTTTTAATTAACCCCTTCGCTGCTTGCCCAGTGTCTACTACGGGACATGTCATGTCATTGACAATGTCATCACTTTTGATATCATAGTCCTGGAATGCAGGGCCTGTATTCACGTTGAGATAGCATGCGACTTAGCACTTATAACCCCTTCAGTACCACTACCAGAGAAAAATTGAGAAATTATCGAATTTCTTATTATAAGAATTTTGAAAGAGACCTGTTAGACTCAATCTGAGAAAATGCTCTTTCCTGACTTGTCTAAACCAAAGACCAGGGCCTGTATTCACGTTGAGATAGCATGAGACTTAGCATGATGCTAACTTAGAAGCTCTTCCAAAAAAAGTCCTATTAAATCCTATAGGACATTGGAAGAGCTTCTAAGTTAGCATCATCATGCTAAGTCTCATGCTATCCTCAACGTGAATACAGGCCCAGGGTCATTTTGCTCATAGGACTACTAAGTTTTTTTATTTTATTTATCGTTGTTTGATATTAGCTTCAGCTTTGGCTCCATCCTGCCCTGGGCCTGTATTCACGTTGAGATAGCATGAGACTTAGCATGATGATAACTTAGAAGCTCTTCCAATGTCCTGTAGGATTTAATAGGACTTTTGGAAGAGCTTCTAAGTTAGCATGATGCTAAGTCTCATGCTATCTCAACGTGAATACAGGCCCTTGGTCTTTGGTTTTAGACAAGTCAGGAAAGATATATTATCTCTAGACCATTTTCTCAGAGAGTCTGACAGGTCTCTACAAATGTCTATCATATCTGAAATCGATAATTTCTCAGTTTCTTGGTAGTGTTTTTTTGTTTAGTACTGAAGGGGTTAAAAGGTTAAACATTTTTGTATATCAAAATATCGACAATCTCAAAATAAAATTAAGTCCTTTCAATGTTGACTTACTAGGCTTCCATTACATTTATATAGGGCTCCCCCCCCCCCTGTGGGGATACTGGGGTGGGGGGGGGGTCTTGTACAAATAGTTCCCCCACCTTCAGGAAATTCTGTGCTCTCCCCCCCGCGTGCCCCCCGTGTAACTTCCTCTATATCTGTCACTCTCTATGACTCTGCATTTTCCCTTTGTTACTGTATCTACTATCTTTCTGCCTTTCGGTCCATTCCCATGCCTTTTTTTCCAAGAAGACTTTAAAAAGATTTCTTACAGCGAAGTCGGACATACTGGGCTAGGTATTTCTTAATTAGGCGCATAACAGCAGCATGACGAGCTGCTGCATTCATAATTGAAAGGAAACTTTTGAGCAATCAAAGAAGAAATATGGGCTCAT
>CM065712.1:16013988-16053725 GCA_017654935.2 Phymorhynchus buccinoides | reverse complement strand
ACCGCGTCACCGCAAAGGGTCCCGGAATCTTCGTTGCAGTATAGAGTCCCATTGGCTTTGCGGAAAAGGCAAAAAAGATTTTTTCTGGCTCCCTGGGACCCCCTGCACATTCTTTTAGAGGACCTTAAATTGTATAATTCATTGACCCCCAAATGGGGGTCCCTGATGGTTTGTATGGTGTGGGTGTCTGTTAGAGTGTGTGTGTGTGTGTGGTGTTGTATGTTGTATGTGTGTTGCTATCAAGATTACTCAATACAGATTAATACTTACATGTTGTAAGTTTTGGGGTGTCAGTGTCGGTGGTATTGTGTTTTACCGGTTTGATACTGATATGACTTGGTTTGTACTGATAATTTTTCTCTTTTTTCTTTTTTTTGCTGTCCCTCTTCTGGGCCGTAACAGTGGCAGCTCCACCCACTCATGACCGATCCCATTCGCACCACACCCCGGCTCGTTCAGATCGAGAATCCGATACCACATTCCAAGGGAGGAATCCTGCTGCTGATCACTTCGGTGAGTTCAGTGAGCCTGTTCAGTACGAACACCTACTAAGTCCCGCCTGACTGACGAACACTATCCTTAGTCGCAGAAGGCCAGCGTGAGTGAGGATCCTCCTGAGGCGCCACCACCCGTCCAATACAGCTCCCCAGAACACCTGATCCCCATGCTTTTCTAGTTACACAGACTTGTCCCCTGCAAAACTCTCTGTAAACTCCACATCTCTGGAAAATGAGCTTGTATCCGACTTTGTGGGATTTGTTAGTCCTTATTGTCAAAATACCATACCATATTTTTCCGAATGAATGAATGAAAAATGGTGTTTTAAACGTCCTCTCTCGTTCATCAGAACATACATATGGGACATTTGTAATACAAAGATGGTGGAAACAATAGCTGGCAGTCCCCCTCTAGCGGGCTTCCCCTACATGTGGGGGGCTTACGGAGAGGTATCCCACGCCTCACTAAATTCCCAACCACATGTCCTCCGTCGTAAGATGCGGGCAACGGACTTTAGGCTGCATTTAATTTGGTTGCCCTCCCGTGGGGATACTTTGTGGGCGTCTTCAGCATAATATTCTCCTTCTTCTGGATTCATGCTGTAACGTCCCCTACTCTATCACTCTCTTTGACTCTGCCCCTTTTCTCTTTTTTTTTGCTTTCTGCGTCTACTTTTTTCTGCCTTGTTGGTCCGTTCACCTTTCATTTTTTCTATAAAAACCCTTCCAACGTTTTTCTTTTTTACAATTTATGACATGCCAGGTGTTTTAATTTGTCCACTGCATCCACACGTGATACTTGCGCACTTGAGTGGCACCTGTTGTCTATTCGGCAGTGCTATTAGCTTATATAGCTTTTTTATGTCTTTTGACTTACTATATGTAGTTGTTATTCTTTTTTACTGTTTTTTTTAACCTGATGGCCGATAAATGAGAGTATGGTACTCCACGTTTCCACACTGTTGACTTAGTGGAGCTATAGGTATAATATGGAAGTTGTGCATGTTATGAAATGTACTACACTTTTTGTCTTCAGTTTTTTCTACTTTAGATATCATGGATTTGTGTTTTGCTATACTTGGTAGATTTTTATGTGGTGCCAGTCCCTGAGGTAACCATAGCTTTTTACGGGACTATAACAGACTAACTAACGACATCCTGGAGCAATGCCCATAGGTCCTGCAACACCATTAAAGTCCCGATTCTTCAACAATATAGATAGTGTAGTGTGTAACCACAGCTCGTTAAACCTCATCGCTATGGTACCGCCCATTGTCCTGTTGATTATGAATAGATATTTTTCCACTATTAGCAAGACTGTATAAGGTAATATAAGGCATCCAGTCTCCTTTTCCCATATGAGTAGTGAGGGACAGAAACCACTGTGTATATCCCTTTTAAATCAGAACAACATTCTTTACACGTTCTTGAGCCATTTGAAATCTCCGTTCAAATTCCGTCTGAGTTTTGGATATGCCGTCACTGTGAATGTGTACTGTCGCCACTACAACGATAACTCTAATCCGCCCGTTTCTGGCCGCGAGCTCTTAAGTAATCCACTTACCCTTTTAGGTCCTCTTTTGCTATTAGGACAAGCCCTTTTTATTCATAAAGCTTCACCCCCCCAACAAAAAAATTGTACACAAAATTCGGTTTTGTTATTACCTTTTTTATTACTTGCTATGGGTCCAGTCTGGAGAGAAACAAATATCGCCTTACGCTACTAGTACAGTTCTGTAAATTCTGGTTTTAAACGGCCTGTTCTTTTTCCTAAATATCCTTGTTATAAATGAAAACCACAATGTTATATTATCATTATACTCCAGGTCAAGGTAATTGGACGGGATGGCTTACCCGGACAAAGTCCTCCTGCTGGGTGGCTGTGCGGGACACCCCGAAGCGTCTGCGCTGCGGTCGGACTGCTGGTCGCCGTGACGCTGACATGCCCCCATCCTACCTCCCTTCTGGTGTCGGGTCCGGGCGACCAGGTGGAGGTGACCGTCGCGGAGCAAAACCGCTCGCCAGTACAGCGGAGTGCGGGCCTTCCCGACGACTCTGCTTGTGGACGTGTCGGAAACACTGTTCACACCGCCGCCGCCTGCAGGTGCCCGGTTTCAGTTTTACGGTGCCATGTCCATCAGGCCTTCTGACTGTTCCCCTCTTTAGCCCTTTCACCGCCAAGGTCGCATTTAATGCACCACAATGGTTCAACACGCCGTTCCACTAAAAGGCATCAATCAGGGCCTGTTATTTGAAGATCTTATTTTCTTCATTTTGGAGATAAGGATAGGCTAATGGTTATACATGTCAAGATGATTTCCCAATATTGCAGATTTTTTTTCTCTCTACCCCGTTAAGTTTAATGATATTGTTGTGGGCTGAAAATGGCTGCAGGTGAAAGGATTAGCTGGAGACAGACTATGCGACTGCCTCATATGACTCATCAGTCGTGACGTTGACTAATTTTGCTTCCTGCACAGAGAGGTCACAGCCTCTGACTCGATCAGTGAAAGCAGACCCCGCCCTATTCACCCTGTCACCTGAACTGGGCCCGACTGAGTCAGACTGATCGAGCAGCATGGTATCAAATGTGATCGAGTCACATGAGGCAGTCCACATATCCTGTCGCCGCGGCTTTAAAGGTGGACCCTGACGGATTAGTTTTTGTTGCAAGAAACACTTCCCTAGCACGACTATCACACCCAAGATTAGGTGACAACTTGATGACTGGTTATTAACGCCTTGAGGGCAAGAGTTAAGCCATTTTTTGATCAGTATCCAAAAGGGATTCACTCTTGCAATAAGCAGCCATTAAGTGGCCTCAAATAGGGTATTGTGAGAGTTATGCATTGGTTGGTCTTACTCAACCATATCTTTCCCACCCACCAAGGCGTCACCTCTTGCAAAAGGCCGCCCTTAAGTGGCCTCAAATAGGGTTATTGAGCGAGAGTTTTCCCTTGTTTGGTCAGTACTCTCGCACCATCTTCCCCCCCCACCAAGGGAATTCACTCTTGCAAAAGGTGTTCTTTTGCAGTAGCCAATTGGGTGGCTTTGTTCCCGCTGTATCACGATCTGGAACAGACATAACCCCTTGACTGCCACCACGTATTAGTACTGACCTGATGACCTCGCTGCATGAGGTATCACTGAAGAGGAATAACCCTGATACGCTGGCTTTTGTCTTGCACAGTCAAGAGATCTATATCTTCAGACCATTTTTCCAGATTGTCTCTATCAGTGTCTTCTATGGCATGATTTTTGCCAATGATTTTTTCTTTAATTTTCTCTTGCAGTCAAGGGGTTAATTAGATATCAATACCAGTAAAACTCATTTTTCCAATAGCAAAATTGACGTAGTGTTCTCCCTCAGATCGCATTTTTTTTTATCCATTTTCTAAAAAATCGCCCAAATCAATTGCACATCATACAAACATCAACATGTACCGAGTGAAAGATAAAACAATGTATTTTTGAAGCCTCTTATGCCCCAAATGGCCGAAAGGCCAAAGAGGGCGTAAAACATTATTTCTCTTTGAAGACTTCTCACTTCGAACGAGTGAACCGCGCATATTTCACTATGTAATAATTGATGAAATGCGCTATTGTTTGGAAAAACAAACACTTCCCTCTCCATGTCTGACCCTTGTTATGATTGGATCTAGTATCACAAAGCCACTCAAGTTTTGAGTAGACTTGTAGTATATTAATAGAAAGTATTGTAAAAAGCAAAATTAAACATAAACATTTGTTACTTTAATGATGCGAAACGGCGAAATGGTGTTTTACGCTCCTCTTGGTCCTAATCAGAACATATGGGACATTTGTAATACAAATCTGGTTGGAACAATAATGGGGCAATGCCCCGAAGGCAGTATGAAACCAGTAAAGTCCGAATTTTAAAAAATTAATACAGATAGCGTAGCGGTGAACCACGCCTCGTTAACCTCATTGGGCTATGGCACCACCACAAGTATTTGCATTAAACGATGCGATGACTTCTTGTTTATTTATGTTTGAATACGTGAGCTATAATATGGTCGCTGCCATATTGAATGAGCAAATTTGAAGATGATGACTAGTTCAAGTTAAAGAAGTAAAAACGAAAATAGGTATCACTGGAGACAGTCTAAGAGGGAAGCAACTACAATGGGAAGTCTCAGATTTATAGACATCGAGTTATTTCCTTTTTTTTGGGGTTTCGCTACAGTCAATGTACGGAAAAAAATCCTCTGACGTGAACTCAAATGGGAACATTGTCGGATTGACGTCTCGACTTGGCTCCATTTAGTTAACCCTTTCAACCGCCAATGTCGCATTTTTTCACCAAAATATTTAACACCCCATGTCCTAAAGGCATCACACCAGGGTCTGTTTATACAAAGACTCCTATTTTCTTAATTTTGGGAGGTAAGGATATGGCCTTACTTTATGCATGTCCATAGTACCCCCCAATATTGTAGATGATTTTGTTTTCTCTACCAGGTAAGATTTAATGGAACTTTTTTGCTGAAAAATGGCTGGCGGGCGATAGGTTTAAACATCCAGCCTTTAGTTAGGTTGGGAATATAGGGACTACACATAGCCGTTAGGCTTTCAAACATCCCAACCTTGATAATATCATTTATTATTACAAGGTTTATTCGTGCACTCTCAGTTTTTGACAATAGTTCATTATATTCATATGTCAAATTTTTATCATATTCCCGAGTCTAATATTTTTTTGAAAATGTTAGCATTAGGTGCTTGTTTAATATTAGTTTGTAACGTGTTCCACAACGGTGCGTTCTGTTAGTAAAACATGTTATTCTAAGATTAGTCTTGCTATATTCAATAAATATTTTGTCCAACAACACTGTTTTTAGTTTTTTGTCCCACTTTGAAATATAAAGAAATCTTGTATGTTTAGGTCATCATATTGTTTTTACATATTTTTGAAGCATTGTATTAAATCACCCCTGACTCTTCTAGCCTTTAAGAAGGTAGATATTAGGACTCCAGTCTTTCCTGTAGGAATATTTTGAATCCTCTTATTACAGAGTGTAGAGTGGGCACAGTTGTAACCTTTCACTTCGTGTCAAGTAAACCCGAGTTCGAAACCCGGTACAGGGGATTTTTCTCCTCTCAATTTGCACTAGGCCTTACGGTCTGAACGTGTAGTCTTTTCGGATGAGTACAACACCGAGTCCTGTGTGCCCATGCCACTTGCACACGTTAGACCCCATGGGCAACGAAAAAGTTGTCATTTGGTCAAATTTACCCCCCTCTCTTCTTTCCTCATCAGTCACACAAAAAATCGCATGCAAAAAAAAAAAATTTAAATGGTGGCGCGCCTCTGGCTGCGACGCGCTCTCCAGGTGGGAGCAACCCGAATTTCACCGAGATGCCTCTGTGGCTATTAAGTCCCTAATCACTTAATTTTGTAGCCTTGTTTGCACGTCTCTATCTCGCTGATTGCAGGTGATAAACCGACAGGGGAACGTGGTGAGGACCGTCACTGACCAAGCTCAGGCTCTTCAGGACTCAACAAGCCCCGCTTTTCCTGTTCCTTGTACAAAGACGGCAGCGTGTTGGTGGCCGATCTCATGAGGCGACGTGGTGCACGGGTCCATCTGAACTCCGGAGACGTCATCCACACCTACGGGCTGCAGCAAAAAACAGGTAGTCTTTCTTCTTCTTCTTTGGGCATTCCCAGGCATAACGGCTCCCCAGAATGGGTAATGGATGTATGTGTCAGTTTTCAGTTTTCACTGGTCTCCCCCACTATCGTACAGCCGAACACACTTCCGATTGCGAGGAGCCCCAAAGGCACAAATTATTTGGAGGATTTTTTTTGGGGAAAAGGCAGAAATGGGCCAATAAGCAGAAAAATGTAGATGATAGAAAGCAAATGGAGAGTCTAGAGAGTGGCAGATTAGGGACGTTTCAAGCACAGAAATTCCAGAAGTGGGGGAACTATTTTAAGGAAAGACCCCCCCCCCCCCCCCCCCTTTCCGTTTCACCCACAGGGAGACCTCAGGTATAATGTCTGGTCTTAACTGGATGAAATAGTTGTCTATTTCTGTGCTTTATTTTGTCAGTCAGTCATGGAGAAACTCTAGCGCCGAGTGAGTGGCTATAGCGCTGAGATTGTTTTGGTGGGTTTTGTGTCGGAAATATTTACCGTTGCTGGCAAAACTTTACCGATAGCTCCACTTTTTCTGTATTTGCTTTCACAATCGATACATCCATATATATATTGGTAATTTGTGATCACTGCGGCTATATCAGTCTTTTCAGTCTTTTTTATTTTCCAAGGAGCCAGATGGTCAATCATCTGACCGTGGGGCCCTTAGAGAAAGATCTCTCTCAATCGGTCCTCTCCCTTCTCTCTGTATATCTCCTCTGTCGGTACGCTCCTCTTTATTTTCTGTCACACACACTCCCACTAACTCCCTACTTCTCATCTTTTGTATCTTTCTCTGTCTCTCTCTGTTATGTGCAGGTCTTGTCTGTGCATTGAACTGTATGAGGAGTGTTTACTGACCCTCTTTCTCTCTCAGATCCCTAGGTATAAGCTTTCCAACTGTTGGTCGGCCTCTTTGCTGTCTCAGACGCCTCCTGGAACAAACTTCCGCGCAATCCCCCGTCAGCGACCGACATCTCTGCTTTCAAAGCTAACCTCAAAACCCACCTGTTCCCCCCCCTCATTAAGCTCCTCTCTCTTTTCTTCTCTCTCTTGCCATTAGGTCTGGTTCTGCATATTTCCATTTATTATCTGTGTGTGTTCGCGTTGTTTTGTGTTTGAATGCGCTTATGAATGTAACGTGTGTGTGACTTTGAGATTGATTTCTATCAAGATTCAGCGACGTATCATACTTTATGTTTGTTGTTGTTGTGAATACTCCTCTCTGTGTTGTGTGCATGTCTGTGTCCGTGCATTGAGCTGTATGAGGAGTGTGAGAATACTCTCTCTCTGTGTTGTGTACATGTCTGTGTCTGCATTGAACTGTATGAGGAGTGTGAGAATACTCTCTCTCTGTGTTGTGTACATGTCTGTGTCTGCATTGAACTGTATGAGGAGTGTGAGAATACTCTCTCTCTGTGTTGTGTACATGTCTGTGTCTGTGCATTGAACTGTATGAGGAGTGTGAGAATACTCTCTCTCTGTGTTGTGTGCATGTCATGTCTGTGTCTGTGCATTGAACTGTATGAGGAGTGTGAGAATACTCTCTCTCTGTGTTTTGTATGCCATGTCTGTGTCCGTTGCATTGAACTGTATAGGAGTGTGAGAATACCTCTCTCTGTGTTGTGTGCATGTCTGTGTCTGCTTGACTGTATGAGAGTGTGAGAACTACTCTCTTCTCTGTGTTGTGTGCATGTCTGTGTCTGTGTCATTGAACTTGTATGAGAGTGTGAGAATCTCCTCTCTGTGTGTTGTGGCATGTCTGTGTCTGCATGTGAACTTGTATGAGGAGTGTGAGAATACTCTCTATCTGTGTTGTGTGCATGTCTGTCTGGTGTCTGTGCATTGACTGTATAGGATGTGAGAATACTCTCTCTCTGTGTTGTGTGCAGGTCTGTCTGTGTCCTGTGCATGAACTGTATGGGAGTGTGAGAATACTCTCTCTCTGTGTTGTGGTGCATGTCTTCTGTGCCTTGAACCTGTATGAGGAGTGTAGAATACTCTCTCTCTGGTTGTGCATGTCTGTTCCTGGACTTGAACTGTATGAGGAGTGGTTGAGAATACTATCTCTCTGTGGTTGTGTGCAATGTCTGGTCTGTGTCTGTGCATATTGAACTGTATGAAGGAGTGAGAATACACACTCTCTCTCTCTGTTGTGATGCATGTCTGTATCCGTCATTGAATAGTATGAGGAGTGTGAGATACTCTCTGTGTTGTGTGCATGTCTGTGTCTGGCATGAACTGTATGAGGAGTGTGAGAATACTCTCTCCTCTGTGTTGTGTGCAATGTCTGGTCTGTGTCCTGTGCTTGAACTGGTATGAGGAAGTGGGAGATATCTCTCTCTGTGTTTGTGTGCATGTCTGTCTGTGCATTGAACTGTAATGAGGCGTGTGAGAATCTCTCTCTCTGTGGTGTGGTGCATGTCTGTGTCCGTGCTTGAGCTGTATGAGGAGTGTTATAATACTCTCTCATCTGTGTTGTGTCTGTGTTCTGTGTAATTATGTGTGTGTGTCAGAGTTTGCACTTAGCATGCAGGCACTATGGTGTATGTTATAATTCAACTGCAATGGTGGCTTGCTTTTTTAATTGTCTTTGACACCTTCCTAAATTAGGTATTTAGGTACTGTATAGGTCACGAGGCTATCTGTGAAATTCGAGTTGCTCCCACCTGGAGAGAGTGTAGCAGCCAGAGGCGCGCCACACAATTTTCTTTTTTGCCATGCGATTTTTGTGTGACTGATTGGAGTTACTCATCGAGTCACATGAGAAAGAGCCCTATTTTCTTCTTTGATCGCTCAGACAGTTTTTTTGTCAATTATGAGCGCAGTTGCGTCGTGCTGCCGTTTTGCGCCTATTTAAGAAATAGTTAGGCCCAGCATGTTCCGACTTCGGCTGTAAGAAATCTTTTTGAAAGTACTTCTTGGAAAAAAGGCAGGAGAATGGACCGGAAAGGCAGAAGATAGTAGATGACAGTAAGCAAAGGGAAAGGCAGAGTCATAGAGAGGACCGATTAGAGGAAGTCACAAGCACAGAACTTCCCGAAGGTGGGGGAGCTAGTTGTATCAGACCCCCCCCACCCCAGTATCCCCACAGGGGGGGGGGGAGCCCTATATAAATGTAATGGAAGCCTAGTAAGTCAACATTGAAAGGACTTAATTTTATTTTGAGATTGTCGATATTTTGATATACAAAAATGTTTAACCTTTTAACCCCTTCAGTACCACTACCAGAGAAACATTGAGAAATTATCGAATTTCTTATTATAAAATTTAAAAGAGACCTCAATCTGAGAAAATGGTCTAGAGATTTAAATATATAATCTTTCCTGACCTTGTCTTACAACCCAAAAGAACAGGGGGGGCCTGTATTCACGGTTGAGATAGCATGAGACTTAGCATCAAAAGAGCAACTTAGAAGCTCTTCCTAAAGTCCTATTAAATCCTATAGGACAATGGAAGAGCTTCTAAGATAGCATCATGCTAAGTCTCATGCTATGTCAACGTGAATACAGGCCCAGGGCAGGTATGCGGACCAAAGCGAAGTAATATCAAACAACGATAAATAAATAAAAAAACTTAGTAGTCTATGAGCCCAAAAATGCCCTGGGCCTGTATTCACGTTTGAGATAGCATGAGACTTAGCATTGATGCTAACTTAGAAGCTTCTTCCAATGTCCTGTAGGCATTTACTAGGACTTTTGGAAAAGAGCTTCCTAAGTTAGCATCATGCTAAGTCTCATTGCCGCTATTCCTCAACGTGAATACAGGCCCTGGTCTTTGGTTTAGACAAGTCAGGAAAAAGAGCATTTTTCTCAAGAGAGGAGTCTAAACAGGTCTCTTTCAAAAAAAACTTATAATATGAAAATCGATAATTTCTCAATTTTTCTCTGGTAGTGGTACTGAAGGGGTTATATAGTGCTAAGTCTCCATGCTTATCTTTCAACGTGAATACAGGCCCTGCATTCCCAGGGACTATGATTAATTCAAAAGTGATGACATTGTCAATTGACATGGACATGTCCCGTAGTAGACACTGGGCAAGACAGCGAAGGGGTTCAATTAAAAGTGGATTAAATTCAGGATAACAGTAAATTGCTGTGACATGATCCTTTGTGTGCTGTGTGTGGTACCCATTTTTTGAGTTAGCTTGTGTTTTTTCTACTATACAGTGGAACCTCTCTGTTAAACCCTTTCGCCGCCAGCCTTTTTTTTTAGCCAAAAAATTACCATTAAACTTACCTGGGTAGAAGAAAAAAAATCATCTGCAATATTGAGAATTCCTCTGTGAAATGCATAACATTAGGCCTATCGTTACCTCCCAAAATTAAGAAAATAGGGCTCTTTGGATAACAGGCCCTCGATGTGATGCTTTTTTTTATGTTTGACATGGGTGTTAAACCATGTGGTGCAAAAATGCGACATTGGCGTGTGTGTGGGATGTGAAAGTGGTTAAGACCTTAAAAAATCATCCCAAAAATTTAGGGTCTCCAAGTAGGAGGGGAGTTGTTATCCAGGGAGGTAATTTTAATACTAACAGGGCAATGTCCATGGATGCCAACCTTGCCTCGGAGGCCCGGATACAAGGGCAGCGTTTGTTTTTCAAAATTTGTGATCGACAAAAAATAAAATTGGATTGCAAAGTCGTTTTCAAGGGGAGGAACAAAAAGTGTTGAATTCTCACTGTTTACAAAGCCTGGAGATAAGCTTCAAATTGATGTACTATGATTTTGCCTTTTTCTTCAGCTTCAGCGGGGGCGTTGCCCCGCCAGGGCCCTGGACTTGGAGGTGAGTGCCATGAGGGGGGGACACCCAGCATGCCTTGTCTGTTTTTGGATTTTTTCCAGTTGCCATCCATGAATGTCTCAGAGTGGGAGGGAAATGAGTCTTATAAGGGGGGGGTCTTATAAGCAGTGATCGGGGCTGGCTTTTGAAACCAATAAGTCCTGGGGGGGGGGGGGGGGGACTGATTGGACCAAAAAATCCAACCAGTCCTTTTGACAAACCCATAAGTTCAATTTTTTTTTTTCTAATCACAATGGCATCTCCACCGGAAGAAGGTTTGGCACGCCACACACTGTGGAACGGGAAATAAACTGAGTCTCGGAGATCTTCTCGCAAATCGGGTTTTTTCGTCTATGCCATGGGTTAAACCTGTTCCGTTTTAGGATGGAAATCCGTCCATGAAAAAATCAAGTAAAGACGGAAATCCGTCTTTTTTTCTAAAATTTAAATAAAAAAAAATGAAAACGGCTTGCCGGTAAGCGAAAACGTGATTGCCGCATTGAAACCAGTTTCGGTTTAACGGAAACGGAAGTGATTACCGATCCGTGTTCGGCCAAGTGTAAACCCCGTAGGAAGCGCGACTTCCTTTCATTGAAAGTTTCAACGTGAGATGCAAAACTTGTCTGCGAGTTTAGTTGTTAAAAGAAAGGGAGGAGAAAAGATAAGAAAGAAGAGTCCGTACTGGAGTTCAGCTTCGCCTGCTGAAGATGCTGTTCGTTCAAGAAAACACGGATGTGTCTGCCATTGACGCTAAGGTTAAAAAAACAAATGGCGGCCCAGTGAGTGGGACTGGCTATCAGACCTAGTTTAATAGGACCACTGTGATTAGATGTTGGGGATTGCATCATGGGCGGGACCTGGACTAGACAGTAAAGACACTCGGTTGATGTGAGTGGGAGCATTTCATGGGACTTTGGCTAGACAGTAAATGACACGGGAGGAGTGGGAGCATCTATGGGAGACCTGGGCCTAGGACAGTACATAAGGGCGAACACGGGAAGGACGCTGGTAGCATTCAATGGGGACCTGGCTTTAAGACAGTAAAGACCACGGGAAGGAGTGGAAGAATCATGGGAAACTGGCTATAGCACTTGTTAATTTTAGTATCCAGGGACAGGAGTGGAGTATAAGGACACGGGAGGAGTGGGGCACATGCGGACTGGCTAGGGGACAGTAAATTTTAATTGACGCTTTAGGGAGGAGTGGAGCCATCATGTTTGGGAATGGCTAGGAACAAGTAAAGGGACAACGGGAAGGCCTAGTGGTCGGCCGGCTCATGGGGGATCGTGCTAAGACCTAGTATAAGGGACTACGGGAGTAGAGTGTGGCGCACCATTTGGAGTACCCTGTGTCTGTAGACAGTAAAGACGCAGGTAGCGTTATTGTTGGAGCATCAATGGGAAACTGGCATTAGACAGTAATAGAACAGTAAAAGGACAACGGCGAAGAGTGGAGAGCATCATAGGGAACCTCTGGCCTGAGACAGTAAAGACTCCCCAGGACTGATAAAGGAGGCATTCAAGGGGACTGGCACAACACCACTCTTTTTAGGAAAGAGACTGGAGGAGTGGAGGGTGCAGTCATCGGGTGAATTGGCTAGACAGTAAAGATCAACGGGTATGGGAGTGGAATTTGCCATATTCATTGGGTACTGGCCTAGACAGTAAATCTACGCTTAGGTTAGATGTGGAGGTGGTAGTCATCATGGTGACTGGTTCTAGGATCAGTGATAAGAGCAGGGAGGAGTGGGAGCATCATGGGACTGGGTCCATGGGATCTTACTTAGGGGACACAGTAATAGGGACACTAGGAGGAGTGGAGCATTCATGGGATCTGGCTAGACAGTTATAAGCTACACTGGAGGTAAGTTGGTATTTCATCATGGGGGAATTTCTGGCTAGACAGTAAAGACACAGGAGGAGTGGAGCATCATGGGACTGGCTAGACAATAAAGACACGGGAGGAGTGGAGCATCATGGGACTGGCTAGACAATAAAGACACGGGAGGAGTGGAGCATCAAGGGACTGTCCCTAGGCCAGGTTAGACAGTAAAGACACGGGAGGACTGGAGCAATCATGGGACTGGCTTAGACAGTAAAAAGGCACGGGAGGAGTGGAGGAATCATGGGGACTGGCTAGACAGTAAAGACACGTAAGGGGTGGAGCATCATGGGACTAGCTAGACAATAAAGACACGGGAGGAGGGGGAGCATCATGGGACTGGCTAGACAGTAAAGACGCGGGAGGAGTGGAGCATCGTGGGACTGGCTAGACAGTAAAGACTCTGGAGGAGTGGAGCATCATGGGACTGGCTAGACAGTAAAGACTCTGGAGGAGTGGAGCATCATGGGACTGGCTAGACAATAAAGACTCTGGAGGAGTGGAGCATCATGGGAGCTGGCTATACAGTAAAGACGCAGCAGGAGTGGAGCATCATGGGACTGGCATAGACAATAAAGACACGGGAGGAGTGGAGCATCATGGAGCGACTGGCTGACAGTAGACACAGGAGGAGTGGAGCACATCATGGGACTGGCTATACAGTAAAGACCGAGAGTGGAGTCATCAATGGACTGGGATAGACGTAAAGACACGGGAGGAGTGAGCACCATGGACTGGCTAGACATAAGACGCAGAGGAGTGGAGCATCATGGGACTGGCAACATTAAAGACACGGGAGGAGTGGAGGCATCACTGGGACTGGCCAGACAGTAAAGACTCAGGAGGAGTGGAGCATCATGGGACCTGTCTATACAGTAAGCAACTGGAGGGATGGAGCAATCATGGGACTGCTAACAGTACAGACGCAGGATGAATGGAGCATCCTGGACTTCGCTAGAACAGTAAAGACGCAGGAGAGTGGAGCACAACCTCATGGGAATGGCTAGACAGTAAGAACGCAGGAGGAGTGGGCTCATTGGACTGGCTAGACAAGTAAAGAACACGGGAGGATGGAGCTCATGGGACTGGCTAGACAGTAAGACACTGGGAGGAGTGGAGCACCATGGGGACTGGCTAGACAGTAAAGACACGGGAGGAGTGACGTCATCATGGGATTGGCTAGACAGTAAAGACAACGGAGAGTGGACATCAGGGGACTGGCTAGACAAAAGACACGGAGGAGGGGAGCATAAAACTGGGACTGGCTAGACAGTAAAAGAACGAGGAGGAGTGGAGCATCATGGGACTGGCTAGACAGTAAAGACACGGGAGGAGTGGAGCAATCATGGGACTGCTAGACAGTAAAGACACGGCGAGGAGTGGAGCATATGGGACTGGCTAGACAGTAAATACACGGGAGGAGTGAGCATCATGGACTAGGCTAGACAGTAAAGACTCAGGAGGAGTGAGCATCATGGTAACTGGCTATGACGTAAGACACGGATGAGTGGAGCATCATGGGACCTGGCTTAGAAGTAAGACCAGGAGGAGTGGGCATCATGGGACTGCTATACAGTAAAAGACGCAAGTTAGATGGAGGCATCATTGGACTGGCTAACAGTAAATGCAACGCCAGGAGGATGAAGCACATGGGACTGGCTAGACCGTAAAGCCACGGGAGGAGTGAGCATCATGGTGACTGACTATACAGTAAAGACAACTGGAGGATGGAGCATCATGGGACTGGCTAGACAGTAAAGACACGGGAGGAGTGGAGCATCAGGGACTAGGCTAGACAGTAAAGACGCAGGAGAATGGAGCATCAATGGGCTGGTAGACAGTAAAGACACGGGAGGAGTGGAGCATCATAGGGACTGGCTAGACAGGTAAAGACGCAGTGAGGAGTGGACTCATGGGACTGGCTAGACAGTAAAAGCACGGGAGGAGTGGGAGCATCATGGGAACTGGCTAACGTAAAGACACGGGAGGAGTGGAGCATCGGACTGCTAGAACAGTAAGACGCCGGAGGAGTGGAGGCATCATGGGAATGGCTAGACAGTAAAGACGGCGGAGGAGTGAGCTCATGGACTGGCTAGACCATAAAGACACGGAGGTAGTGGAGTCATCATGGGACTGGCTAGACGTAAAGACACGGGAGGAGTGAAGCACCATGGGACTGGCTAGACAGTAAGGAACGGGAGGATTGGAGACATCATGGGACTGCTAGACAGTAAGACACGGGAGGAGTGGAGCCCAGGGACTGGCTAGACAGTAAAGACACCGGGAGGATTGGGAGCATTCATGGGACTGGCTAGACAGTAAAAGACACGGAGGAGTGGAGCACCATGGGACTGGCTAGACAGTAAAGACACGGGCGGATTGAGCATCTGGGACTGGCCTAGACAGTACTGGACACGGGAGGAAGTGGAGCACCATGGGACTGGCTAGACGTACAGACACGGGGAGGAGTGGAGCCATCATGGGACGTGGCTAGACAGTAAGACACGGGAGGAGTTTCGAGCACCATGGGCCTGGCTAGACAGTAAGACACGGGAAGAGTGGAGCATCAGGGACTGGCTAGACAGTAAAGACACTGGGAGGAGTGGGCACCATGGGACTGGCTAGACAGTAAAAGACGCAGAGGAGTGAGCATCATGGACTGGCTAGACAGTAAAGACACGGTAGGAGTGAGCATCATGGTACTGGCTAGACAGTAAAGACACAGGAGAGTGATCACCATGGATGGCTAGACGTAAAGACCACGGAGAGGAGTGGGCATCATGGACTGGCTAGACCAGTAAGACAAAACGGGAAGGAGTGAGTCATCATGGGACTGGCTAGACAGTAAAGAAAGACGCAGGAGGAGTGGAGCATCATGGACTGAGCTAGACGTAAAGACACGGGAGGAGTGGAGCATCATGGGACTGGGGCTAACAGTAAAGCACGGGAGGAGTGGAGCATCATGGACTTTGGCTACAGTAAAGACGCAGGAGGATGGAGCATCATGTACTGCTATGACAGTAAGACGCAGCGGAGTTGGAAGCATCCATGGGACTGTCTAGACAGTAAAGACGCAGGAGACTGAGCATCATGGACTGCTAGACAGTAAGACCAGGAGGAGTGGAGCATCATGGGACTGGCTAGACAGTAAAGACCGGAGGAGTGGAGCACCAATGGGATGGCTAGACAGTAAAGACGCAGGAGAGTGGAGCCTCATGGGACTGGCTAGAACAGTAAAGACACTGGAGGAGTGTGAAGCATCATGGGACTGGCTAGACAGTAAAGACGCGGGAGGAGTTGACGCATCATGGGACTGGCTAGACAGTAAAGACACGGGAGGGTGAGCATCATGGGACTGGCTAGACAGTAAAGACACGGAGGAGTGGAGCATCATGGGAATGGTGCAAGAAAGTTGACTGACCTGGTGTGTTTCGTACAGAAGGAAATTTCTTTTTTTTTTAAAATTTTTTCAACATACACCAAATAATATAAACTGGGTAAAAAACCAGCTTTGCTGTAAGCGAAAATCTCTTGGGTCGGTATTCACTTGAATAGCATAGACTTAGCATGATGCTAAACATTAGAAGCTCTTCCAATGTCCCTATCGGATTTAATGGGACTTTTGGAAGAGCTTCTAAGTTGCATTATGCTAAGTCTCATGCTATCTCAACGTGAATAAATACCCTGATTGCCTTGTATAAGAACCCCGATGATGCATCCAGAATTGCTTTAGATTGTTAAAAGTGCTCACTTGCACGGGGGTAGGGGGGGGGGGAGGGGGGTTTGTCACATTTCCGTTTTTTGAAATTTGTCAGGTTTAACCCTTGCTTATGCACTCGGACAACAGTTGTAGGTAACTGTAGAAAACGACTTCGATTCTGTTTCTGTCTTTCGCCCCACCCCACTCACCCCCGAGTTATACGTCACTAGAAGTTTGCGCTGACCTCTTGTTTGAATCGAAAACGTGTCGGTGAAATTCTTAATTCAGTTTGAAACAAAAACGACCAGTGACCGGGAACCGAGTGCCTGGAAAATCATAAGTCCCCGGACCGTTTTTGATAGTAAAACTATCGTCCCACAGAAAATCAATGCTTAAAGGCCGAACACCAATCAAGTTCCTGATCCCCTTTATAAGGGGGTGTAGGTGGCACAGAGGTACGCGCTTGCCTTGTGTCACGTAAACCCGAGTTCGAACCTGTTTACGGGGATTTTTCCTCGTCACTTTGCACTAGGCCTTATGGTCTTTCATATGAATGATAAACCGATTCCTGTGGCCCTGCACTTAGCACACGTTTAATCCCATGTGCAACAAATTTGGTCATTTGGGCAAATTTACATCACCCCCTTGTTTTTTCCTTCGCTCGGGCCGGTGTACATTGCGTCCATATTGAATTACCCCACTTATAAGACCTATTTTGGGTGATTTTTTGAAGGTCTTATAAGGGAAGTTCCACTGTAATACCTAATGTGAGGTTTCACGTCTGTGAAACATTTGGCCCCAGGTACCCCAGCAGTGTGCGCGGACGAACTCGGGCACGGTTGTCATCGCGTCCACGAAGAGCGGGGCTGGGTGCTGGTCAGGAGCCAGGGCGGGCAAGTGAGTCGCCTGCTGACCCCCGACCTCAGCACCGACCCAGACAACTCTACGTCTACGGCTGTGTCTCACCGCCAAGAGCGGGCGCCTGGTAGTAGCCTGGAGGCACTCCACTATGACGACAGTCTGGTCTCTTGCCTACGACCTGCTGTGAATTACGGGCAGTGGGTGGACGACCGCAGGCCATCATAGCTGTCAGAGATCAGCTCATTTCAGAGGATTGGGAATTTTTTGATACAGGGACTGGCCTCTTCTGTCAGAGTTTTTGACTTTTAAATTGATGAGAATGAAAACCGGTGTTTACGTCTCTTGGTCTGGAACAGACACAATTATGGGACATTTAATAAAATGCACGGATGTGTGGAACTATATGGAGGGCAATGCCGCGAAGCAGTGAAACACCAGTAAAGTCCCGATTTGGAACAATAATATAAGTGTAGCAGTAACAACGCCTCGGTAAAACCTCATTCGGCTTGGT
Organism: Phymorhynchus buccinoides; assembly: GCA_017654935.2. NCBI lineage: Eukaryota > Metazoa > Mollusca > Gastropoda > Neogastropoda > Raphitomidae > Phymorhynchus > Phymorhynchus buccinoides. The sequence continues at coordinate 16,035,831 of CM065712.1, read as the reverse complement.
ACCGCCACAGTGTTAGATGACGCATAAATTGAGTGTTATTTTCTGTGGAAATAGCATTTTAAAGTGATATCCACTTGCATAAAGCCTTGTGGTGATGTGGGAATTGATTTTCGCGTTTTGTCCCACGATAGTCGGGAATTGATGGCCCTTGGGACCGCGGGGTTTCAGAGGATGGACTTCAGACTTTTGATGCCTGATGACGCCTCGTGCCTCCACGCGGGGGAGATGGATGAAACCCGTTACGCCTCTTTGAGTCACGTCCCTGTGGGGATACGTTCCTTCTGTGTTGGTGACCAACTTCGTTTATACAGAAGTAACTGTTACACACTTAACAGGGGGGGGTCTTTCAGAAAAAATAGATCAACATTCTGTGCTGTAACTTCGTCTAATCTGTCACTCTCTTTGACTCTGCCTTTCCGTTTGCTTTCGTATTATAATGTCTTATGAATTATTGGCCCGGTCTCCGCCTTTTCTCTTTGAGCTCCTCCGAAATCCCGGAATGTGTCGGTTGTACGCAGCGCGGGAGACAGTGGAAAACTGAATACGGCAACATACGTAGCTACCCATATGGCCTATGGCCTGTAGCTAGGAACGCAGAAGAAGATGGGAAAGCCGTGGCTGATTGGCTAGAACACAGAATAGGCATGCCTAAAATTCTTTATCCAGTAAAGGAACACGACGCACGCCACGGATTACGTCCCTTGGGTTCTTTTCTGGCTAGCTGTGACCAAATACAAAATAATGGCATCCCCAACGTCAAGTGAGGTGCTCTTTAAAAAATGATGTTTCTGTTTGAAGTGGTGGGCATTGTATGGGCAGTCAAAGTTAAGTTGTTATGATACAGTTACATATCATGTGGTGCAAAATATTCGCTGAAACACAAACTGCCTGTTTGTTTTTTTTGTGGGTGGGGGTGGTTTTTTTTTTTTAGTTCCTTGCTTGTTACCTCTTTAAAGGTGATGGAGTAATTGATCATTATTGCTCTTGGTTTTGTTTGTTTGTTAGTTTTTTAACCCTGTTCACTGCCAGATACATTTTGAGGACACTATCCGTCATTATGATTATTGTAAATGACAAAAAGAAAACTGTTGGACTCAATCTGATACAAAATGTCTAGTATGTATATTACCTTGCTTAAATAACAAAACATCATTCCAAGGGCTTGGAACATCAAAGTGCTGACATCATTCACAGCACACCCGGAGAATAGACAGGCAAGGAGGTTTAACCAATTTCACCCGCCAACCATATTTCAACCAAACATTTCATTAAATTTACCTAGATAGAGACAAAATCCCATCTGAGTATTGGGATTCTTCTGTTGGACATATATAAATAAGGTCTATCTTACTCCCAAAACTAAGACAACAGGGGTCTTCGGAATATTAGACCCCATGTGATGCCTTTTAGTGACAATAGGTGTTAAATCACTGTGGTGATTAAAAATGCGGACTTGGGCGGTTGATAGAAAAGGGTTACTCTGTGAATATCTTGGAACCATCATTTGTGTAAACATTTTTATGTTAGTGGTCGAGTGGTTAGAGCGCTCGGATGCGGTGCGGAAGGTCGCGGGTTCGAGCCCAGCTTGGAGTCGGATTTGTCTGGCCTGAAAACCCTCTCTGTCCACCCAGCAGTGATTGGGCACCTGATTCGTTCATGAAGGGGCGGAAGGAGAGGGATGGGCTCCGCCTTCCATGATGATGCTGTGCCCTTGACACGGTGAGCCTCTAACAGTTCGCTGCCCCTACGACCGATAGGCTATGGGACACCTTTTTTGTCCCAAAACACAATATCACACAAGACAAATTAACTTAAGTAGGCAACAACAGCTGAGCTTATGGGTGTGCTCAGATTCGAGGAAATATTACAGCGGACAAAGTTGGCGGACATGCAATGCAATAGGGCATTTGCCACATGTGTTCGCTCTCTATACTAGACTACTAATTTGCCAGAGCTCTTTCTGCCCGAGTTGCGTTGACCTTTTCTACTTCAGCTCTCTAAATTCAACTCGGTGAAATTCAAGGTCACTGGCATGCACCCGGGAATGCCCTATTGAATGAATGTAAAATGAAACGAAATAGAATTGTACTACATAACGTATATAATTAGTGCTGAAACACGCTTCATCGTGACAAATCAGAGGAAGACTCAAGCAATAACATAACGAGGGAAATAGCGTTGAGATGGTTTCCACATTTCCCCCAAAATGCAGATATATACACACAAACACTGACACAGATATCAACAACATAACACTCTTACACAGACACATATAAGAAGAGAGAATGAAGACGGGGGGGGGGGTGGGGGGGGGGGGGGAGAAACGAATCAAGAAGAGACAGTGGATAGAAGAGACACTATTTCCACGCCAGTAAATACTCTATTACCCAGCTGGCAGTTAGCTGGAGTCCTCATTTTCCAATAAGGAATTGTTCTGCAATATTAACCCCTTCACATCGCCATTGTCGCATTTTTGCACCACAGTGATTTTAACACCTATGCCATCTCCCATTACATCGAATTGGGGTCTGTTATCTAAAGACCCCATTGTCTTAGTTTTGGGAGGTGAGGGTAGACCCCTTTATTTTATAATTATGTGTCAGAAGAATCCCCAATACTTCAGATGGATTTTGTTCTCTACACAGGTAAATTTAGTGGAATTGTTTTGGCTGAAATATGTTCTGTTGGTGAACGGGCTAAGGGGATTATTCTCATGGTGTGTGGGAGTTACTCTTGCTTGGCGGTTGATGTAAAAATACATAGAAGAAGAATACAGTGCGATCATTTTAAAGTTGGCGTCTTTATAATATGTGACCTATCATAGCCCATGAAATGAACATTGTCAATATGACAATATCTGAGAAAATTTATTGCCTTTAAAAATTTTCAGACAATTCCTCTTTCCGATTGATACAAGAACTGTGTTTTTATCTTTCTGTTTTCCAAACTTCTGGGCATATAAAGTTAGTAGGTTGAGTGTCAGCCATTTTGATAAAACACAGTCTAAAGTCTAGCCTGGGTGAAGAAAAATGCATTGACCTACCCGTTTCAAAACACTTAAAAAACCCACGTATAGACTATATTAAAGATTATCCTTTATAAATAATTATGAAAGATAAGATGTTAGAGAACGTGAAAATACCCGTAACTCAAAATTGATAAAAAGTGAGACTTTGCAAGCCTGTTGTGAGAAACAAATCCAGCGACTTAATGTCCTTTTCGTGGTGCTTGGGTCTCACATCTTTTTACATCACAGTTTGGTCAAGTTCGATCAACAGCAGGTTTTTTTTTTTTTGCCACTGTCCACTGCTCATGTTTCTCTATATAAATAAAAAAACTAATTTGCAAGTTGATAGGTAAACTTTCTGATCCTGACATAAAACGAGTTTTTGATTACCAACTTGTGCTGTGAACATTGTATGTCATTTGTTGCACATCGCTCAAATGCTTTCAGTTATGTTCAGTGCTTTGCGTTTTGAGGAACATAAATTCAGTTGCAATTAACTTTTCATTATGATATCTTTTAATCATCACAAAATTACTTTCCCTAGGAATTTTTGGTTATCATGTATATCGATAAAATGTATGTAAAACGTAAATTTAAGCTTTATACGTCCCTCTCGACCTCGGAAGGCATAAAAATGTGAATGAAAAAGGTGTTTTAACGTCCTCTCGGTCTGAATCAGACACATATGGGACATTCATTTTGTAAATACAAATATGGTGGGAACAATACTGGAGGCAATACCCGGGAGGCAGTAGAAAACCAGTAAAGTCCCGATTTTTAAAAAAATAATACAGATAGCTGTAGCGGTAACCACAGCCTCAGTTAAACCTCATCAGGCTATGGCACCGCCACAAGTGGTGAATTAAATATAAGGGTACGACAAGGCATAAAATGTATGTAACATAACTGGCAATATTGTTACATGTTTATCATTATAGCATTGACCAAGTGACAACTTTTTCGTTGTCACTGGGTTAACCCTTTCACCGCCAAAGTCGCATTTTAGCACCACGATTTAACACCTATGTCACTAAAAGGCAATCAAATTGGGGTCTATTATCCAAAAAAAACCTTGTCTTAGTTTTGGGAAGTAAGGACAGAACTTACTTTTATATTTGTCCACAGAAGAATCCTCAGTACTGCAGATGGGATTTTGTCTCTACCCAGGTAACTTTAATGGACATAGTTTGGCTGAAATGTGGCTGGCGGTGAAAGGGTTAAACGTGTTCCGCGTAAATTGCATGGGGCACACACAGGGTGCCTCGGTTTAATCGTCTCATCCGACAGACTCCACGTTCAGACCGCAAGGCCTAGTGTAGTGCAGAGTGAGAGGAAAAATCCTTTGTACCCAGGTTTGAACTCGGGTTTATTTTACACGAGGCGAACGCGTTACCTCTGTGCCGCTCTACACCACATTTGCGCTTTATCCACTGTATCTGTGAACGAAAGACTTTTTTCTTTAAATACTGGGGGGGTGCACTGTAGCGTCTTATGGGACGGAAATTGTATATGTTTACACTTCAAGTACATTTGTTTGTTATTTTTAGTAATTTTACATCACGTTATTGTTGTAAAGTAAAAAGTATGCAATTGAGCTTGAACTTCAAAATCATGACATTTTGTGTCAACTTCTCAAACATTTTTTTTATTGCAATGTCATGCTACATATCAGCGTTCATTTGTATACACATCGATTACGAATCTTAGCTTTACTTACTTAAAAACTGAGTATGTATTATACTATACATACTGTGGATTTTGTATAACTGTTGTTATTATCATGATTAAATATGGTTTTTATAGCGTCATGTCCTAATGTTCTGGATAGATCTGGATCTGGATTGGTGCGTCGCAGACGCCACTTCTGACGACGATAGACGCGACGGAACTAGGAGGGCGCATTTCTTATTAGAATTAAAAGAAAAAGATTGAAAGGAGAAAGACCTACTGCTTACCATGAGCTATGACCACTAACCCACCCAGTTCAGCCGGAAGGGCCCAGGCCCCACTTCCAGAGGCAAACAAAAAAACAACAACAACAAAACAAAAACTAATTCACACCGGCTTGTGTTGTTACTCATCTTGTTTGCAAGTGAGCATTGTTATTGGACTAATCCGGACCGAGTAAAATATTGAGACGCTTTAAAACCCCTCGATCCAGAAATCTAACCAAAAGCGCCTTCACACATGCCGTCAAAGTTGCATTTTTAGTACCATAGTGATTTAACGCCTATGTCACTAAAACGCATCAAATTGGGTGGGGTCTATTATCCAAAGACCCTAATTGTCTTAGTTTTTGGGAAGTCAGGATAGACCTTATTTTATATGTCATAGAAGAATCCCCAATATAATACTGCAGATGGATTTTGTTTCCTACCCAGGTAAATGTAATGGACATTTTGCTGAAACATGGCTGACGGTGCATGGTTAAACTTACCCGGGTAAAGAGAAAGATTCCGTCTGCAATATTGGGATTCCTCTATGACAGGCATAAAATAGGGGCCTGTCCTTACCTCCCAAAAGGAAGAACATAAGGTCATTGGATACCAAACCCCCATTTGATGCATTTTAGTGACATATATAGTAAAAGCCAAGTTTCTGTGTGTGTCTGAAACACGAAACGTGCCTTATAACTCCGCCGTTTTTTGACTAAATCGCTTCAAATTTGCTGTGAGCCTAACGGGGCGATTGGCAACTGCAACTGGCGGCAGCCGTGTCATTTGCGCGGTTCGCAAAAATGGCCGCGAAACGTGTATCCGCGGACTCTCGGCGCCCCTACTCCGGCATTCTGGACGATTGCCTTCAAAGGTACATGACCGGGGACGTTGACTAGGTGCGCCAAACCGGACGCGGAACGGTTGAGAAAAAAAAAAAAATAAAAAAAAAAAAAAAATTCATAAAAAAAAAAAACAAATATAAAAAAAAAAAAATAAAAAAAGAAGCTGCGGATTACGCGATTCACCTTTTAATGAATAACTCCGCCGTTTCTTAAACCTATCGCCTAAATTGCTGTCAGGCTTGCTATGGCGGGCAAAGCTCGGCAGTAAAGTGGAGAGAATCGGGAGAGTCGCGTCACTTCAGAGCAGCGCAACGGGAAACGGGGGGCCTTATAATCCGCCGTGCTTAAACCAAATCGACTTCTTCAGATTTGCTGCTACTCAGCTGTTACCAGTTACTTGACGTTACCGTACTAGGCGTTACAGTACGAGTGTATGCCGGTACTAGGCGTGCGTTAGTGGTGTTAAATCATGGTGGTGCAAGAGGCGGCCAGTGCGATGAAAGGAATTTAAGTACATGTAGAAGTCATGGCTTCGAATTTTGTCTGACCAATTCCTGAAGACTCCTGTCGGCTTTTTCATTCTGTATTCAGGAGCATCTCCCCCCACATCTTGCACATAGTTCTCCACCTTCGGAAGTTCTGTGCTGTTAACTTCCTCTAATCTGTCACTCTCTTTGACTCTGATTTTCCTTGGCTTATTCTTCTGTCTTCTTCCTCTTCAATCGCTCAGAACAGTTCCTGTCAATTATGGCGGCAGATTCGTCCTGCTTGAGTTTATGCACCTAAGAATCTTTTTGATAAGTATTCTAGAAAAAAAGACAGGAGAAGAACACTAAGGCAGAAAAAATAGTAGGTTAGCAAGCAAACGGGAAAAGGCAGACCAGAGTCAAAGAGAGTGACAGATTCAGGAAGGGAATTGTAGCACAAAACTTCAAGAAGTGGTGGGGGAATATTATGCACGAACCCCCCGGTATCCACACAAGGGTTCCCTTTGACTTACTTGTCAATCTACCTATCTTTCTGCCTTATTGACCAGGGCCTGTATTACGTTGAGATAGCATGAAACTTAGCCATGATGCTACTAGAAGCTCTTCAATGTCCTGAGGATTATAGGACTTTTTGGAATGGAGAGCTTCTAAGTTAGCATGATGCTAAGTCTCATCGCTATGCAACGTGAATACTAGGGTGCCTGTTCCCTGCCTTGTTCTAGGAAATTCCTTCCAAGATGGAGGTTGGGGTGCTGGTCAGGAAGAAAAAGCGTTGACTTAGAAGCAAGAAAGAAGTAAATGCTAAATTCACTTTTTAAAAGCAAATGATCTTTACATTAAACGTTCTGCCATACAAGAGGAAAGACAGGAAGGGCCTAATGGGTATGAACTTTTAAAATCTTTTTCAGTGTTGGATACAGGAAATAGCGGGTACACCTTGCATACCAAGGGACATGAGTGCGCGCTGGGCATGTGCGTGTGTGTCTGTGTGTGTAAGCCTGCAAGTGTGGTGTGAGCATGTTGTAGTGCAGTGCAATGCTTGCAGTGTGCTGAAGAGTGTTTGTGTGTCTGGCAAAAGATAACAGCCTGGCACAGCCAGGTTCCCCACTCCACACATAGTATGCGAGCTTCTGCTTTTACTCAAGAGAAATCTCAAGTGAATAGTTGAGCTCTGTAGACCTTCTCTGAAGCACTGAAAAAAGTTGGTGTATTTGAAATGCCGAATTGATACAACTTTTCTGTGTCTAGTCTGTATTTGTGAACATCACAAAAACCAGTTAACGTTAACTCTAAGAAATGTTCTGTGTCTCAAAACAAAAAACAAAAGTGCTCGATTTGTCCTTTTCCCCAATTGGTGGGAGAGAGAGTGCCTTGTGCAAAGACCTGTTTTCCCTTCCGGAATTATCCGGAAATTGCTTAAAATTCCGGGTAAAATAGTAAATCCGGCGTGAACGCTGGAAAAATTCCGGGATTCGAAAAAAAACGTCTATATGTTGCCGTTCGTATGAAAAAGCAAGGGTTTTGACCGAAAACCGAATGCAATGCCGCCAGGTTTTACTGTCGTTTCGAAGAGAGCTTTCCGGGCAGTATTTTTAATGGTAGGATTGTAATTAGGGCTTGAAAATGAGTCCATAAATTATCTATCACTGGAAAATACGATGATGTGAGAATTGAACTTTTCAATAGCAAATGAAGTGAAAATTGATCGCGATGGCGCCGCGTTTTGAACAGTGTTTTTTATCACGAGTCGTTGTACGATGTGAAGTATGTTTTTTTTTTCTTCTCAACTTCGGGTTTTTGTGTGGCAAATTCCGAGTTTTTTATTTTAGGGTAAACAGGTCTGATATATGATGTAGATATAATATGGGTATGAGAAATATTTCAGTTTACTGCTTCTGGCGCACCGTCCTCCAGGCCTACAGGACTCCAAAAGTTAGAGCATGGAAATGCCAATAGTAGAAACATTGTTTAAAACTTTTTCTGTCAATTTTACGATATATATGAATATGTATGCGTTGTGTGAGCGGTGTGGTGGTAACTGGTGCGTGTGTGTGTGTCACTATGTGCATGTGTCTGCGTGCTAAAAACACCAACCGTCAAGGCGAAAATAGGCAGAATTTTCATGAAATATTACAAGACAAAATGCAAGACAAAGGGCTTCAACAAACACCAGCAGTGCAACAATCAGGTCTATTTAAAAACATTTTAAAAGGCTAAACGAAATTTTAAAAAGACTCAGCTCATCAAACAAGCTCTCTAATTTGCAACTTTATTTTCTTTGTTTGAAGTGCTGTAATCATTCTACAATTTCAGCATGTGTAACTTTTGCAAATTAAAATTTTCTCTTTAAAAAAAAAAATACTAAATGAAAGTCATACAAAAAAATAAGTGTATAAATGGTGTTTTTAATCCTTCAGTTTTAAAAAATGGACAGCACCGCATTTTTAATAGAAAACAAAATCTGTTTAATTGTTCAATAAATGTAAACAACCTAAATCTATTTTACACACCCCAACGTTTTTTTGTTTCACTACACATTAAAAATGAAAAAAATTTTTGCTTGCATAAAACAATCGTAAAAAGTTCACATTATTATCTTCAATCGCTTAAAAATGGGACTTTCCAGGGTCGTGATTCTTAGCCGCCGGTCCTCACTGTGCACATTACAGTTATTGGGATATTGCGGATTAGATATTGCTTTATCTATCTCGAGCGGATTGTTTATCCCCGTACGTCGGAGCTGAGTGTGCTTAACCAAACAAGGCTCGAGTGTGCTAAAGACAAGGCCTCGCGCCTCTGCTCCCCTCCCTCTCCCTCCCACACCTCCCTCCCGGCTCTTCTGAGGCCTCCCCCGCCCGCCCGCCCCGCCCCCGCTCCGCGTCCCTCTCCCCCGTCCCCCCTTTGTCTTCCTCTTTTCCTCCCCTCTCCCGTTTCCCCCCCCCCCCCCCCCCCCCCCCCCCCCCCCCCTTCCCCCCCCCCCCCCCCCCCCCCCTCCCCCCCCCCCCCCCCCCCCCCCCCCCCCTTCCTCTTCCCCCTCCCCCTCCCCCCCCCCCCCCCCCCCCCCCCCCCCCCCCCCCCCCCCCCCCCCCCCTCCCCCCCCCCCCCCCCCCCCCCCCCCCCCCCCCCCCCCCCCCCCCCCCCCCCCCTCCCCCCCCCCCCCCCCCCCTCCCCCCCCCCCCCCCCCCCCCCCCTCTCTTTTTCTCCCCCCCCCCCCCCCCCCCCCCCCCCCCCCCCCCTCTCCCCCCCCCCCCCCCCCCCCCCCCCCCCCCCCCCCCCCCCCCCCCCCCCCGCTCTCCCCCCCCCCCCCCTCCCCCCCCTCCCTCTCTCCCTCCCTCTCCCTCCCCCCCCCCCCCCCCCCCCCCCCCCCCCCTTCCCTCCCTCTCCCCCCCTCCCCCCCCCCCCCCCCCCCCCCCCCCTCCCCCCCCCCCCCCCCCCCCCCCCCCCCCCCCCCCCCCCCCCCCCCCCCCCCCCCCCCCACCCCCCCCCCTCCCTCCCTCACCCCCCCTCCTTTCTTCCTTTTTTCCCCTCTCTCCCCCCTCCCCCCCCCCCCGCACGCTTTCTTCTTTTTTAACGGAGGTGCGGCAGCTCTCACACATGTTCAGTCGGCTCATTTTTATTTCCGGACTGAGATGAATTTGAGCTGTTTTGCAACAGTACTGCGTCTACATTATCAAATGGGGACTCTCCTGTGCCAAAATTGCATAGCTCGATCGTCTGCTTACTATCGACGGTCATGGAGTGAGAAAGCCTAGGCTTGATTCACAGCTACTGAGCTAGACGTTTGTCAAGTGAGCACGCACAGAATGGCTTGTGTAGATCTGTGACAGCTGATACTTGATTCAGTCGAACCATGAATTTATCGTTGTGTGCAGCATTAAATGTTGCAGCGTTGACTGAATCCTAGGGGTAGCACTGACAGCTTGTCAAATCTGGGTTTGGTAGAAACAGGTAGCCGTTGACAGACGGTAATGATATGTCATGATAAATGACTTGACATCAAAGTTTAATAGCAACGGTGTATTCTTACAACCTTTTCTCACGCGCAGGTTACACTAATCCTATGGGTTAATATATGCAAATGATATGTCAAGCACATTTGTTTATATCACACGGTCCAGGCCTCTTTAGCGTACTGAAGATCGGTATATAAAGAACTGTTACGCCAAAAGCGGTCTAAGAACATTTTAGAAAACGTTTGCGGAAGAATATTACAACCTTGTCTGATTGGTAAAAAAAAGTATTATTTTAACAATTTTAAATGACCAATCAACAACAAGAATGTATTCACCCCACTACTAGTTCGGATAGTTCGCCGCTTGTCGGGTGTTGGCAAGAACAAAACGTCACGCGAACTACGGCAAACGAAGGGTGTTTCTTTAGACCGTTTTTGCCGATTTAGAGTGAGAGCAAGTAATGTTAGCCCTTGTGAAACAGCCCCCAGGTATGCTGTTCTACGCCGGAGGACGTTAATTGGGTTTTCAAAACGTTCTTCATCAGCAGTAATCAATAAATGCTCCACCTAAAACAGTTCTGAAAAAAACACCTGACTAAACAACAAAAGTACAAAAAACTATAAAATAAAAAGAATAAAAAAGAAAGAAAGGAAGGGAGGAAGGAAAAGAAAGAAAGGAAGGAAAAAAGATAAAGGTTTAAAAATGAAGGCGGAAGTGGTGGTTGGTTGCATGATGAGTGAGCAGGATAGCGGATGAATGATTGGGTGTGATGTGAGAGTTACATATTTTGCTTTAATGTAAATTTATGCTTCATGTTTTTATTTAAATATTTTTATTTTGATCTATCTCATCTTATTTTTAACACGGTGGAAGACAAGTTTCCATGTTGCGTTGTACAATGCCAATGGACAACAATAAAGAAACTGACGACTGATGAACAGTGACAGAAACTGACGACTGATGAACAGTGACAGAAACTGACGACTGATGAACAGTGACAGAAACTGACGACTGATGAACAGTGACAGAAACTGATGACTGATGAACAGTGACAGAAACTGACGACTGATGAACAGTGACATAAACTGACGACTGATGAACAGTGACATAAACTGACGACTGATGAACAGTGACATAAACTGACGACTGATGAACAGTGACATAAACTGACGACTGATGAACAGTGACATAAACTGACGACTGATGAACAGTGACATAAACTGACGACTGATGAACAGTGACATAAACTGACGACTTATGAACAGTGACATAAACTGACGACTGATGAACAGTGACATAAACTGACGACTGATGAACAGTGACATAAACTGACGACTGATGAACAGTGACATAAACTGACGACTGATGAACAGTGACATAAACTGACGACTGATGAACAGTGACAGAAACTGACGACTGATGAACAGTGACAGAAACTGACGACTGATGAACAGTGACAGAAACTGATGACTGATGAACAGTGACAGAAACTGATGACTGATGAACAGTGACAGAAACTGATGACTGATGAACAGTGACAGAAACTGACGACTGATGAACAGTGACAGAAACTGACGACTGATGAACAGTGACATAAACTGACGACTGATGAACAGTGACATAAACTGACGACTGATGAACAGTGACAGAAACTGACGACTGATGAACAGTGACATAAACTGACGACTGATGAACAGTGACAGAAACTGATGACTGATGAACAGTGACAGAAACTGACGACTGATGAACAGTGACAGAAACTGACGACTGATGAACAGTGACAGAAACTGACGACTGATGAACAGTGACATAAACTGACGACTGATGAACAGTGACATAAACTGACGACTGATGAACAGTGACATAAACTGACGACTGATGAACAGTGACATAAACTGACGACTGATGAACAGTGACATAAACTGACGACTGATGAACAGTGACATAAACTGACGACTGATGAACAGTGACATAAACTGACGACTGATGAACAGTGACAGAAACTGACGACTGATGAACAGTGACATAAACTGACGACTGATGAACAGTGACATAAACTGACGACTGATGAACAGTGACATAAACTGACGACTGATGAACAGTGACAGAAACTGATGACTGATGAACAGTGACAGAAACTGATGACTGATGAACAGTGACAGAAACTGACGACTGATGAACAGTGACATAAACTGATGAACAGTGACAGAAACTGATGACTGATGAACAGTGACAGAAACTGATGACTGATGAACAGTGACAGAAACTCGACTGATGAACAGTGACAGAAACTGACGACTGATGAACAGTGACAGAAACTGACGACTGATGAACAGTGACAGAAACTGATGACTGATGAACAGTGACAGAAACTGACGACTGATGAACAGTGACAGAAACTGACGACTGATGAACAGTGACATAAACTGACGACTGATGAACAGTGACAGAAACTGATGACTGATGAACAGTGACAGAAACTGATGACTGATGAACAGTGACAGAAACTGATGACTGATGAACAGTGACAGAAACTGACGACTGATGAACAGTGACAGAAACTGACGACTGATGAACAGTGACAGAAACTGACGACTGATGAACAGTGACAGAAACTGACGACTGATGAACAGTGACAGAAACTGACGACTGATGAACAGTGACAGAAACTGACGACTGATGAACAGTGACAGAAACTGACGACTGATGAACAGTGACATAAACTGACGACTGATGAACAGTGACAGAAACTGACGACTGATGAACAGTGACATAAACTGACGACTGATGAACAGTGACAGAAACTGATGACTGATGAACAGTGACAGAAACTGACGACTGATGAACAGTGACAGAAACTGACGACTGATGAACAGTGACAGAAACTGACGACTGATGAACAGTGACAGAAACTGAGACTGATGAACAGTGACAGAAACTGATGACTGATGAACAGTGACAGAAACTGATGACTTATGAACAGAAAACAGAAGAAACATCGCTTGGGTTTGTTGCTTCTTGTTGGTTTTTTTAACTAGAAACTCCACATTCGTAAACCATGGTATTGCACTTCAACAATAAAGAAGGAAGAAATATGTGACCTAGCAACCATGAAAGGGACATAAAGTCGATGGGCCTAGTTTCTCCCTGATGTATGTGATGAAGCACCACGAAAGGGACATTAAGTCGCTGGGCTAGTTTTCTCCGCTGATGTATGTGATGACAGCACCACGAAAGGGACATTAAGTCGCTGGGCTAGTTTCTCCCTGATGTATGTGATGAAGCACCACGAAAGGGACATTAAGTCGCTGGGCTAGTTTCTCACTGTTGTATGTGACCTCACCATGAAAGGGACATGATGGGCTACTTTCTCCCTGTGTATGTGACGAGCACCACGAAAGGGACATTAAGTCGCTGGGCTAGTTTCTCCCTGATGTATGTGACCAGCACCACGAAAGGGACATTAAGTCGCTGGGCTAGTTTCTCCCTGATGTATGTGACCCAGCACCACGAAAGGGACATTAAGTCGCTGGGCTAGTTTCTCCCGATGTATGTGACCCAGCACACGAAAGGGACATTTAAGTCGCTGGGGCTAGTTTCTCCCTGATGTATGTGACCCAGCACCACGAAAGGGACATTAAGTCGCTGGGCTAGTTTCTCACAACAGGCTTGCAAAGTCAAAAATTCTCATTTTTTATCAATTTTGAGTTATGGGTATTTTTGTGCTCTCTAACATCTTATCTTTCATATTTATAAAGGATAATCTTTAATATGGTCTCTATGGTCTTATAAGTGCTTTAAAATGAGAAGGTCAATGCATTTTCTTCAGCTAGGCTAGACTTTAGACTGTTTTTTTCAAAATGGCCGACGCTCACCCTACTAACTTTAAATGCTCATAACTCTGGACAGAAAAAGATACAAGAATGGTTTTTGTATCATCAGAAAGAGAATGATCTGAAGTTTTCAAATGTATAATTCTCTCAGAATGGTCAGTTTGACACTTTTAATGTTCCTTTCGTGGCATTATGTCTTATAAAAAATAAATGCATAAAAAAACTTAATTGACACAAGTTGCAAACATATAAATGCAAAACACATTTTCTTCCCGAATTCAAAGCAGGAATGGGTGTAATCATAATTATAAATAGAAAAACTTGCTTTCAGCACTGAGATCCCATGATTAACATTAAGTATACTTGTGGCAGTACCATAGCCGATTAGGTTTAACCGAGGCGTGGTCACCGCTACACATATCTGCATTGTCAAAAAAAATCGTGGACTTTACTGGTGTTGCACTGCCTCCGGGCATTGCCTCCAGTATTGTTCCCACCATCTTTGTATTTACAAATGTCCCATATGTGTCTATGACCGAGAAGACGTAAAACACAATTTTTCCTTCCTTTAACTTTCAACATTCGTTGTAAAACAATGCTGCCATGTGATTCATTTTCCAAAAATCCTTTAGAACAAATGCATTTGCAAGCAAACTTTGAAAGGCCTAAAAACAAAACTCAAGAACCAAAACTTTGAGGATGAAAATAATACATCAAGAAGCCACGCAGCAGCATTTTCGTCTCCACTGACCTTCAACTTTGATCAATGACCTTCATCTTCGAACTTGGCCTAGATACCCTTACTACTTATCGGCATGCAAAATCTGAGGGTCCAATAGGTCCCTTCGTTCAAACGCAATCGTGGTAACATAGTCAGACACTCAGCCAGGAACAGTCATACAGCGGTGAAAACGTTAAGCAGTTTTTGTTTCACGGCTGATGAATAACATTTAAAAAATTGTTTTAATTTTCGTTGTTGGAAACGCAAAACGCAAAAATGAACTGTGTCCAAAAATAAAGACAACAAATGTAATACAAAAGCTATATAGTACAGCGGAACCTCCCTTGTAAGACCTCCCATTATAAGACTCCCTCCCACATAAGACCTTACTTCTCTGAGACATTACCCTTCTTTGTAAGTATTAAAATTACGTCCCTTACAAGACCCCTCCCTTATAAGACCCCTTATAAGCGCTCCCAGGGACCCCCATTTGGGGGTCTATGAAGCACTAAAATTCTAAAGGACCCTCTAAAAGAATGTGCAGGGGGTCCCAGGGATGCACTAGAAAAAATCTTTTTAGCATTCGCAATGCCACTGGGACCCTCTATCCTGCCTCTAGGACCCTCTATACTGTAAGTGAAGGAGTCCCTGGGACCCCTTGTTTTGGGAGCCCTGACCTCATAAGGGAGCTGGTTCCACTGTACTTATTATGGTGTGAAGATATGTTATAATATGGTGAGTATCCAGCAGCTTTAGGTATATGTGTAAACATAGGCGACAATGCAATCTGCAAGCAGTATCGCTTTTTTTTTTATAAAAACAGCATAACAAAGTATCACTTTTGAAAAAAATAGCATAACAACTACAATACAGCATTTTTTTTATATAAATAAAGCATAACAATAATAGCAAATCGTCAGAAGTACAAAAGCACAAAATCCTGTAACTGGCATTGACCTTGACCTTAAAATAAAACTGAAGCAATCAGATGATATCTAATACATTGTCGAACTTGATTTCCAAAATTGATCAAAATAAACTTAACCGGTTATCGAGAAAAACGCACACGGACGGACGCACGGACGCATGCATGAAACAAAAACAATACTTCCCAAAGCTTCGCTCTGGAACTAAAAATCACAACAAAAAAACAAAAAAACAAATAAAAAAGAGAGAGAGAGAAAGAGACACAGAGGGAGAAATAACATATAAAGAGACAGAAAGACAACTGCAATTCATATTTTTTGTTAATGGACTGACTTCGGTTCAAACTAAAGTGAAGAGTGCCTGGTCAAAGAAACATCCCCACCCTTTCAAGAGGACTTGAAGACAGTCGTGAGTGAGAATGGTCCCCCTTCAGAGGCCAACTTCTCCCCGAAGCAGCAGCACAGAGAGCTAGAGAGGCAGCGTCTTCCAGTTTGAAAACCACAAGCTGGATGACCCCCCACCCTCACCACCAATCTCTCCCCGTGGGGATACCGGGGGGGGGGGGGGGGACTCTGCCTCTTCCCTTCGCTTTCTATCGTCTACTATCTTTCTGACTTATTGGCCCCATTCTCCTGCCTTTTTTAAAAAAAAAATCTTCCAAATAATTTTATCTCCTTTGAGCTCCTCCGAAATCGGAATGTGTATGCAGCGGGGAGACCAGTGAAAAAATGAAAACGGGACACGTATGTACCTTACCCATTATGGCCATATGGCCTGGGAACGCAGAAGAAGAAGAAGACGACGAGGAAAACCACAAGCATTAGCTTCACAAAAGACTAGAATAGCTAGAAAAGACTAAAACATTTCGAAGTTAAAAAAAAAGGGCAAAGGTAAAGATGTGCCACCCCCCCTGCATTTCTCCGTGAATTCCATTTTTTTCCGTTTTTGCCTTTCTTACCAAACATAAAGCTGTATTTTAGGAACCTTTTCAGCTAATAACCTTTTTGGAAATACTAACCCTAACCTTAGCCCTAAACCTAACCCTACCCCCCACTATGTACTGCAGTACACCGCGATTTGTCACAGTTGTGGTTCATTGCGTTTTCCCGTCTTATAGGAGGGGGGGGGGGGGGGGGGGGTAGGGTTAGGGTTATTATTCCAAAAAGATAATTAGCTGAAAAGGTTCCTAAAATACAGCTTTATGTTTGGCAAGAAAGGCAAAAACGGAAAAAATGGAATTAACCGAGAAATGCAGGGGTGGTGGTGGCACATCTTCACAATTTGCACATCTCTGTATAGCCAGACAAAACTCGTTCATCAGTAGGTTTAGAAAAAACAACAAACACTTTTTTGTGTGGGAAATATATTGCAGGACAACTGACATTTTCTGGAAAAGTTTTTTAAAAAAATTAAGAAGTACTTTTGGGGGGGGGGGGGGGGGGGGGGTGTTCATAAGAGGGTTGCTACATATGGAAACCATAAAAATAATAATAATGAGAGCAGTCTTGTACTTTAGACCCCCTCCTTGTGTTTACGACCCTCAATCTCAAAGTCTGCTTCTTTCAGTTTTATGAAAATAACCCTAGGCTGATCCTAACCCTATCCCCCAAACGGCAGAATGCTACTTCTCAGTGAGTTTGTTCAATGCGAAATTTTGAGGGGGGGGGGGGGGGGGGGGGGGGGGGGGGGTGGGGGGGCGGGGGGGGTGGGGTACAATTAAGTTCAAGACAGCCGAACAGTCTTACTGATTTTTTTTTTTTAATTAGCCAAAAATTGGCTAATTGATTTTTTAATTAGTCCCAAACTCTTATTGATTCTTCTTAATTAGCCAAACAAATCTGATGACTTTTGTTTATAATTAACTATAAAAAAAGGTCTTATTGATTTTTTAAAATAATTAGTCCAAAAGTCATTGATTTTTTAAAATAATTAGTCCAAAAGTCATTGATTTTTTTTAATTAGTCCAAAAGTCATTGATTTTTTAAAATAATTAGTCCAAAAGTCATTGATTTTTTTAAATTAGTCCAAAAGTCATTGATTTTTTTTAATTAGTCCAAAAGTCATTGATTTTTTTTAATTAGTCCAAAAGTCATTGATTTTTTTTAATTAGTCCAAAAGTCATTGATTTTTTTAAATTAGCCCCAAAGTCCTTGATTCTTTTTAATTAGCCCAAAAGTCTCATTGATTCTTTTTAATTAGCCCAAAAATCTGATTTTTAAAAATAATTAGCTAAAAAAGTCATTGATTCTTTTTAATTAGTCCAAAAGTCATTGATTTTTTTAAATTAGCCCCAAAGTCATTGATTCTTTTTAATTAGCCCAAAAGTCTCATTGATTCTTTTTAATTAGCCAAAAGATCTGATTTAAAAAAATAATTAGCTAAAAAAGTCTTATTGATTCTTTTTATTTAGCCAAAAATTCTCATTGATTCTTTTTAATTAGCCAAAAAGTAACTGATTTAAAAACAAACAAAATTCACCAATAATTGCTAGACAATTATCCACATTTACCACATTTAGAGAGGATCTGACTCCACTGACTGAACGAGCAAGTTGTCGAACTTCATTCCGTCAGCAAACTATCTCCCTTGTGTGGTGTGGTGTAGAGTGGCACAGTGGTAGCGCGTTCGTTCGCTTCGTGTCAAGTAAACCCGAGTTCGAACCTGGGTACAGGGGATTTTTCCTCTCACTTTGCACTAGGCCTTACGGTCTGAACGTGGAGTCTTTCGGATGAGACGATAAACCGAGGTCCCATGTGCCCATGCACTTACCATACGTTAAACCCAGTGGCAACGAAAAAGTTTTGTCATTTGGTAAAAATTTACACCCCCCCACCCCCCATCATCAGTCACACAAAAATCACATGCAAAAAACAAAAACAAAGAAATTGGGTGGCGCGCCTCTGGCTGCGACGCGCTCTCCATGTGGGAGCAACCCGAATTTCACAGAGACAGCTCTGTGACTATAAAGTACCTAATACCTACATAACCACGGCAGCAGCTGCCCCACCAACTTGGCGGAAGAATGATCCAGAACCGAGACAGCATTCAAGTCATTTCTTTAACCCCTTGACTGCCAGAGAAAATGAAACAAAAAAAAATTTGGGCAAATCATGCCATGAAAAAGATAAACTCACAGAGCCAATCCGGCAAAATGGTCTGGGGGTATAACTCTCTTGACTGTGTTAGAAAAAAAGCCAGCATATCAGTTATTCCTCTTCATCTGATGACATCATCAGTGATGTCATCAGGTCAGTACGTAATACGTTGGTGGCAGTCAAGGGGTTAAAACCTTTTTCAAGTCATGAGCCACTGCGGGTTAAACCCTATCTTTTTCAACAGTTCCAGAATGAAGTTGAAAATCTTCCGGAAAAGACTCTCGCTTTCTGGCTTCCCTCCATCCTCCTCTTCGTTCAACATCCCCTTTTTACCCCGGAACGTCCCAAACCTCTTGATGCGACGCTTAATCTCGGCCTCTAGCTCTTCCTTCCGCACGGAAAACAGCTTCAAGTCGGACGGCGGAGACTCACGATCCCTGATCATAATTTCCAGAATCTTCTCCTTCAGCTCGAAGATCTGCCGCTCGTTCTTGCCTTCGTCGGTGTTGTCGAACGCGACGTATCGCCCGCCACATTCGCTCAGGACTTTCTTGAACCTGTAATGATAATAATTCATCCATTTACATACCGGTAGTTAACCCTTTCACCGCCAAAGTCACATTTTAGCACCACAGTGATCTCCCACCCATGTCACTAAAAGGCATCAAATTGGGGTCTATTATTCAAAGACCCTATTGTCTTAGTTTCGGGAAGTAAGGATAGACCTTATGTTATATATGTCACAGAAGAATCCCCAATACTGCAGATGGATTTTGTTCTCTACCCAGGTAATTTTAATGGAATTTTTTGGCTGAAATATGGCTGGCGGTGAAAGGGTTAAACACATGCATTCAATAATACTAGAAGATAAAGGCAAGACGGAAAAACGCAATGAACCAGGGCCTGTATTCATGTCGAGATAGCATGAGACTTAGCATGATGCTAACTTAGAAGCTCTTCCAAAAGTCCTATTAAATCCTATGGAACATTGGAAGAGCTTCTAAGTTAGCATCATGCTAAGTCTCATGCTATCTCGACATGAATACCGTCCCAGGACTCTGTTAGGCTGTTATGTGTACTGCACATGGGGGGGGGGGGAGGTGGGGGGGGGGGGGGGGGGGAGGGGGTGGGTGGGGGGGGAGGGGGTGGGGGGGGGGGTCTATTAGATAATGGCCTTTATCATGACTGCATACGATTAATTATTCAACAAAGATAATTAGCTGAAAAGGTTAATAAAATACAGCTTCATGTTTGGTAAGAAAGGCAAGTGTAAAAATGCGTGAAAAGCTGAGAAATGTAGGGGGGTGGCACATCTTAATCTTTACCGCATTTCTTATACGCTTAATCTTATAGAATCCCTAAGCGCTTACAATAATAAATGAATAAACTGAACAAACCAGCAAGCAATAGAAAACAAATTAGTGTCGAAATTGTATTACAGTACTCCCCGTTTATAGTAAACTCGGTTATAAGAAATTTCGGTTACAGTAAAGGAAAGCACTGGTTCCCGGCCAAAGGTCTACTGTTTTATTACTAAACAGACCTCGGATAGTAGCAACTCGGTTATAATAAAAAAAAAACACACCCTGCTATAGTAAAGTTACTTTTGGTTCCCAACAGAACTGGCTCCTCGGTTACAATAATAAAGAAAAGATTGTCCTCTTCGTGACCTTTGTAAATACGTCACCAATGTATGCGTCACAGTCTCACCACTCCCTCCACCCACCCATAATAACAACTGGGTTATAATTAAAAAATTTTTAAAACTCCTATAGTAAAGTCATTTGTCAGGTTCCTCCTCGTTACAATAAAAAAAAATTGTCCTCTTCCTGACCTTTGTAAATACGTCATCAATGTATACGTCACAGTCTCACTACTCCCTCTACCCACCTTCATCAACGAAATTGAAAGGCACTCAAAAACATGTTTCTTTCCCCTCATTACTTAGTGGAAAAAAATGAATCGGGAAAAAAATATATATACAGCCGAATCCGCTTATAAGAAACTCGCTTATAAGAAAACTTGCTTACAATGAAGCAAAAACAATTTCCCTGCCGAACTTCTTCTTTCTTATCTATGATCAAAACTGGGATATAAGAAACTCGCTTATAATAAAACTCGGTTATAAGCAAGCAAATTTTTTCTCCCATCGGCAATGGAAACTTGGATATAAGAAAATTATGTCATACAAGCGAGTTGGTTTGCAGTTCATTTTCTTATAAGCGAGTTATATTTACTTATAAGCGAATTACCATTGACAACAATGCGCACGCACACAAACACACATGCATGGAAAGAACACAGTACTTTGAAAGGAAATGAAGCAGGCTATGATTTGAAGAGAGTAGTTTTGAGAGAAGACTTAAATGAAGAAAGTTTGCAGAACGGAGCAGTGACCTTTCAGGGGCTTTTTGGACGTATTCGTCGATGGTCATCCCGTCCTTTTTCAGCTCGTCAGCTCGCGTGAAGACGACGATGATGTAGCGGCGGATCTCTTTGCCGAACAAGGTGGTGAGTCGGCGGTAAGTCTCAAACTCTTCGTCCGTGTAATGGTCGCCGATCTTAATAATAATAATAATAATAATAATTTTATTTATATAGCGCCATGATCCATTGATAAATTCTCTATGCGCTTTACAATGACCAGATAGGAAGACAACGTAAAGCACTGAAATTAAAAATTAAAAATTAAAAACCAACCGTATTTTTCGGACTATAAGGCGAAAAATTTGCATAAGTCGCACCCCCAAATATTACCATTTTTCAGATTTTGTTATAATATTTTCCTTGCTATTTTATTAGTCACATTATAAATCACATTATTCGCTTAGCGTGGCAGTACCATAGCCGATGAGGTTTAACCGAGGCGTGGTTACTGCTACACTTTATCTGCATTGTTAAAATTCGGGACTTTACTGGTGTTGCACTGCCTCCGGGCATTGCGTCCAGTATTGTTCCCACCATCTTTGTATGCACAAAAATGTCCCATATGTGTCTGTTCCAGACTGAGAGGACGTAAAACACCATTTGTCATTCATTC
>CM065712.1:15998988-16008988 GCA_017654935.2 Phymorhynchus buccinoides | reverse complement strand
TGTAAAATATAAATTGGACTAATATAAACTGCCAATGGCTGTGGATCGGTTTAGTCTTAACTTACAAGTTACATCCTGGATTAAGTGTTTTAGCTGCACACGTGACTACAAGGCTGGGTGAAGATGCATAACTGGTGACTGGGTGTGGTGGAACCCATAGACAGCACAGCGCTGAATTTCCCCATATATTTTTGAAAATTATAATAATAATAATAATAATAAAATAATAATAATAACATTTATAGAGCGCCCTTTCTCTCTTGAGCTCACGGCGCTTCACAATTGTTTAAATAAATACATAAATCATAAATAAGCTACTACAATATCAACTATCACAAACATGCACACAGCCACAACACGCACGCACGCACACCCACATACGCGGGCACACACACCCACCCACAATGTGGGGAACATAGTTTTAAGGCAGGAAACAGGACAAGGAAGAAATCAGAGGTATTGCCGGAAGAGGTGAGTTTTAAGAGCGGTTTTGAAAGACTGGAAAGATTTAGCAGAACGAAGTTCATATGGTAGGGTGTTCCAGACAGAAGGGGCGCTGAAAGAAAATGAACGTTCACCATTTGTCTTAGTGTTTGTACGAGGAATAGAAAGGATAAGTTTGTCAGAAGAGGAACGGAGAGACCTGGAGGGTGAGTACAGGTCATAGGACCTTCAGCAAAATCATCCAAAATGAGGTCTTATGAGGGAGGGGTCTTAAAAGGGAGGTAATTTTTAATACTTACAAAGAAGGGCAATGTCTCAGAGAGGTAGTTCTTATATGGGAGGGAGTCTTATAATAAGAGGTATAATTATATAAGGGAGGGGTCTTTTAAGAGAGGTACTTTTAAATACTAATTACTTACAAAGAAGGTGCAATGTCTCAGAGAGGTAGGGTCTTATATGGGAGGGAGTCCCGTCAACAACTATGGTTATCCCAGGACTGTCACCACGTAAAGTTCGACCACATATATAGCAAAACACACATCAATGATTCTTAACAACGTCCAAAAACCTCAGAAAAAAAAATATATAAACAGTTACAATTCCCGACATGGCATCTTCATCACTGTCAAGTATGCTCTTTCTTTTCTTTTTTCA
The DNA here is from genome assembly GCA_017654935.2 of Phymorhynchus buccinoides. Lineage (NCBI taxonomy): Eukaryota > Metazoa > Mollusca > Gastropoda > Neogastropoda > Raphitomidae > Phymorhynchus > Phymorhynchus buccinoides. The sequence goes on along the minus strand of CM065712.1, from coordinate 16,007,890 downwards.
CCTCCACTTTGTGATCGGGCGAAGAGGCGTACTGGTAACTGCATGTGGTGAAAGCTATGCCAAGTATGGTTCTGAATTTCTTCAATGAATAAATAAACGCATTAATGAACAGTCAAATAAACAATCAAGTTAGTAAGCTCTTTTTTTTCACCTCCACTTTCTGATTGGGCGAAGAGGCGTATATATTGGTAAATGCATGTGGTGAAACCCATACCAAGCATGGTTCTGACTTTCTTCAATGGATAAATAAACGCATTAATGAACAGTCAAATAAACAATCAAGTTAGTAAGCTCTTTTCTTTTAACCTCCACTTTCTGATTGGACGAAGAGGCGTATATATTGGTATATATTGGTAAATGCGTGTGGTGAAAGCTATGCCAAGTATGGTTCTGAATTTCTTCAATGAATAAATAAACGCATGAATGAACAAACAATCAAATAAACAATCAAGTATGCTCTTTCTTTTTTTTTCACCTCCACTTTCTGATCGGATGAGGAGGCGTACTGGTAGCTGCGCGTGGTGGAGGCCATGGACAGTCCGGTGCTGAACTTCTTCTCACCTAGCACCGTGTTTCCGCTGGAGCTCTTCCCCACCCCCGTCTTCCCCACCAGCAGTAACCGCACCTTGTCCTCCACTGGGAACAAAGCGACAAAAACAAAAATAACTGTTTGCCTTTGAGAGCAAACATGACAGGATTATCCCCCTAAACAGCCATTTGCAAGTTATTCGATACTACAATTATTGCCATATTTGGCAATTTTTCGTCACCACTTCCGGTTGGCACTTCCGGTTCGAATTTATAACAAAAGTATTGCACTGTTACTGTTTAGTAAGCACTGAAAAAATGAAAGTATTCCGAGCAGCCATTTTCAAATCATTGAAGATTAAAGTTTTGCCCAAAATTGCCAATTTGGGCCATATTTCAGCCAAATTTGGGCCAATCGGTTTAATATATGGCACTCTAGCATTAGAATAGGATCCTTCGATATTTTCCTGCGAATTTCATCGAAATCGGATGAAAAAATAAAAAATCCATAAAATTATATGGGAATTGGTGAAAGTGACACAACCAACTCACATATATTTGAATAACTTCCAAACTATTTAACATATCGTCAACAAACTCCTTTTTAAAAAAAAGAAGAAGAAATATCCATCTTGTACTTCACGCTCTACCACGCCCCCTCCATGAGTCTCTCCCCATCGGGATACCGGGGTGGGTGGGGGGGGTCTTTCGCAAAAATAGTTCCCCCGCCTTCTGGCTTTTCCCTTTGCTTTCTATCATCTACTATCTGCTGACATATTGGCCCATTTCTCCTGCCTTTTAAAAAAAACCAATCGTCCAAATAATGTTTTGGACTCCTTTGAGCTCCTCTGAAATATGCTGTATGCAGCAGGGAGACCAGTGAAAACAGAAAACCAGACACATATGTACCTTACCCATTATGACCATATGGCCTGGGAACGCAGAAGAAGAAGAAGAAGCACCCTCTCCCATTTTTGTTTGGAAAAGTTTCTCTGAGAAGCAAACTTCTGCTATTTCCTGGAAAGAGATAGGATCAGGACACACACACAGCAGATCCAGAATCCGCACGTTCCGTACTGAAACCCATACACTTATATAAAAAATAAGCGGATTGGATTACGGATGTGTTTCCGTGTATAATGGGCACACTCTTTCATATTTCTTGCTTCCAGTTGTTGTTTTTGTCGGATTGCGCATGAGTTTCCTGCGCGGAACTTGCGTGTATATGCGTATCTCCCTTTCAAACGCTTTAAGAAAAAATCAGAATAAATAGATTCCATGCCACCAGACAACAATGTGCTCTTTAAAAGTTGGGGAAATTCACAACATTACATATCATCCAAACCAATCATTGTTGCTGTTCCATTTCTTTTCCAAGTTTTTCTGCTTCTTCTTCTTCGATCGCTCAGACAGTTGCCTGTCAATTATGAGCGCAGATGCATCATGCTGCTGTTATGCGCCTAACCAAGAAATAGTTAGTCCCAGCAGGTCTGACTTCGGCTGGAGGAAATCTTTTTGAAAGCGTTTCTTAAAAAAAGGCAGGAGAATGGACCGGTAAGGTAGAAAGATACTAGATGACAGTAAGCAAAGGGAAAAAAAGGCAGAGTTAAAGAGAGTGGCAAATTAGAGGAAGTTACAAGCACAGAACTTCCAGAAGGTGGGGGAACTATTTAGACAAAAGACCCCGGTATCCTCATGGGGGGTTCCAAGTTTTTTAAACAAAAATAAAGAAAACAAAACAAAATTTTTTTATCATCAACTCACGCTCAGCAGGCAGAAGTTGGCTCAGCCCAAGCACTTGTGGTGAGGGGGGAGGAGGTGGGGGTTCAGGTTGTTCCTCCGTTTTTCATCGCCTCTTCTTCTTCTTCTTCTTCGTCCTTCTTCTTCGTCTTCTTCGTCTTCTTCTTCTTTCAGTTCATCAGTTCCCTCCCCCTTGGTCATCACTGTTCCAGCGGCGGGCAGACGTTCTTCCATTTCCAGCTGCACCGCCTTGACCAGTTTCTTCAGGAGCAGACGCTGCTTCCCTTTGGGAAGACAAAAGAATAAGTAATAGTAGTAGTAGTAGTAGTAGTAGTCGTAGTCATAGTAGTAGTAGTAGTAGTAGTAGTCGTAGTCATAGTAGTAGTAGTAGTAGTAGTAGTAGTAGTAGTAGTAGTAGTCGTAGTAGTAGTAGTCGTAGTAGTAGTGTAGTAGTAGTAGTCGTAGTCGTAGTCGTAGTCGTGGTAGTGGTAGTGGTAGTAGTAGTAGTAGTAGTAGTAGTAGAAGTAGTAGTAGTAGTAGCAGTAGTAGTAGTAGTAGTAGTAGTAGGTAGTAGTAGTAGTAGTAGTAGTAGTAGTAGTAGTAGTTTTTATCGTAGTAGTAGTAGTAGTAATTAGTTCATAGTAGTAGTTCGTAGTACCTAGTTAGTAGTAATCTAGGGCTATTCGTACTTTATAGTCACAGAGGCGTCTCTGTGAAATTCGGGTTGCTCCCACCTGTGGAGCCAGAGGAGCGCCACCCATTTGTTTGTTGTTTTGGTGGGTTTTTTTGCATGCGATTTTTTGTGTGACTGATGAGGAAGGAAGGGGGGGGGGTTAAATTTTAACCAAATTGACAACTTTTTCGTTGCCACTGGGTTTAAACGTGTGCTAAAAGTGCATGGGCACATGGGACCTCGGTTTTTATCGTCTCATCCGAAAGACCGTAAGGCCTAGCGTGCAAAGTGAGAGGAAAAATCCCCCTGTACCCAGGTTCGAGCTCGGGTTTACTTGACACGAGGCGAACGCGCTACCACCACTGTGCCACTCTACACTCTACACTTAGAAGTGGGCCTCGCGGCCCTTTTACGCCCACGACACAACACAACAATGCACTACAATACAACAACATACAGTATTTATACGGCGCTGAATCTTGATAGAAATCACATCAAAGCGCACACACACGTTAGCATTCATAACGCATTCAAACAAAAAAAACGCAATACAAAGCGAACACACACTGGATGACATAAATGGAATACAGCAGAAACAGACCTAAAAGGCAAGAGAGAGAGAAGAAAAAGAGAGCGGAGCTTGAATGACGGGGGGAACAGGTGGCTTTTGAGGTTAGCTTTGAAAGCAGAGAGGGTCGGTCGCTGACGGAGGGAGAGAGGAAGTTTGTTCCAGGAGGTCAGTCCTGAGACAGCAAAAGAGCGCCGACAAACAGTTGAAAGCTTATACCTAGGGATCTGGAGAGAAAAGAGGGTCAGAAACTGAATACAAAGTGTGAGCTGGCGCATAGATGGAAATATTGTCGCAGAGATAAGATGGAGCAGCTTGATGGATAGATTTATAGCAAAAGCACACAGTACACTCCACCACACCACCAGGCAGGGTTGTGTCCTGCTTATATGTTAGCAGGCTCCACCTAACTCCATAGAAACGACTCAGCAGCAGCAGTGCAGTGTCTCCTCTCTGATGGATCGCCTCCTGACGACCTAACATAAATTCCGCCCCCCCCTGTGGACTGGAAATGGCTTCCGGTACGCCTGCAACCTAGCAAACCAGGGTGTGGCTGCGAGTTGGTACTGGGAATGAGCAACGCGGGGCCCAGAAAATGGGACAAGCAACAAAATGAAATAAAACTGGACGATGAAAACGCTAGATCAACCATCCGCGCGGCAGTATTTTCGGGTCCAGTGACCTTGCAGGAATAATCATCAACAGACACCCCTGACACTAAAGTCCAGTCAAGCAGTCTACACCTGCACTTTACAGTACCCCCTGCGTCAGCGAGGATCTCAATTGTAGCTCGCCGCACTATTGACAGCTAGAGAAAAGCAGGTGCACTGCCAGCATTTTCGGCTCCAGTGACCTTGACCTTTGACCCAATGACCTTCATTTTCAAGCTTGGCCTAGATATCCTAAATGCCTACCGGCCATGCAAACATTCAGCCTCCTGGGTCCCTCTGTTCACACGCTGTCATGTTCACATAGACAGACAGATCGTCAGACAGATAGATAGTCAGAGAGACAGATAGTCAGACAGGTAGATAGTCAGACAGATAGATAGTCAGACAGATAGATAGTCAAGCAGATAGTCAGACAGATAGATAGTCAGACAGATAATCAGACAGATAGTCAGACAGATAGATAGTCAGGCAGACAGGTAGTCAGACAGATAGTCAGACAGATAGATAGTCAGACAGATAGATATATCAGACAGATAGTCAGACAGATAGATAGTTCAGACAGACAGATAGTCAGACAGACAGATAGTCAGACAGATAGATAGTCAGACAGATAGATAGTCAGACAGATAGATAGTCAGACAGACAGATAGTCAGTCAGACAGGTAGTCAGATAGATAGATAGTCAGACAGACAGATAGTCAGACAGACAGATAGTCAGACAGACAGATAGTCAGGACAGATAGACAGATAGTCAGACAGGTAGTCAGGAGCAGATAGGTAGACAGACAGATAGACCAGATAGACAGATAAATAGACAGACAGATAGTCAGACAGACAGATAGTCAGATAGATAGATAGTCAGACAGATAGATAGTCAGATAGATAGTCAGACAGACAGATAGTCAGACAGACAGATAGTCAGACAGACAGATAGTCAGACAGGTAGATAGTCAGACAGATAGATAGTCAGACAGGACAGATAGTCAGACAGATAGATAGTCAGACAGGTAGATAGTCAGACAGATAGTCAGACAGACAGATAGTCAGACAGATAGATAGTCAGACAGACAGAATAGTCAGACAGGATAGATAATTCAGACAGATAGGTAGTTAAATACATATCTGGATCTGGTTTGATACGACGTCGCACACGCCACTTCTGACGATAAATCGCAACAGAACTAGGAGGTCGCATGCACCCAGTACAGTGGAGCCTCCCTTATAAGACCTTCAAAAATCATCAAAATGAGGCCTTATAAGGCCTAAGGGAGGGGTCATTATAAGGGAGGGTGTCTATAAGGGGGGGTTTATAGGGAGGTCTTATAAGGGGGGTAATTTTAATACAAAGAAAGGGCAAAGTAGGTCTTATGTGGGAGGGAGACGTATAAATGGGAGGTCCCGATATAAGGGAGCTTCTCCAAAACAGAACAATAACAACCATTTCATTCATCTGCATTGCTAAAAATTCAGGACTTTCCTGGTGTTGTACTGCCTTCCGGCATTGCCTCCAGAATCATTCCTACAATCTTTGTATCTACAAATGTCCCGTGTGTACCTGTTTCGGGCAGGAGGACGTTAAACAAGATTTTCAGGGAGGTTCCACTGTAGAAAGATTAGAGAGAAGGAAGAAAAGACCCTACATCTCTACCCTGGCGTTAAGCCCATACCCCCCACCCCCACCCCCCCACCCACCCTCTCGTAATAGTCCGGTAGGACAGTCCGGAACAAACAGAAAGACCTGGGAAAACATGAAACAGCTGTGGCTTCTCAGCGGCGTTAATTAAACCAGAGATGAGATTCTCAGAAAACCGAAAAGGAGTAAAAAAGAAGCCGGGGGGTTCGGGGTCCGGTGTAGGCTACATCAGAAAATGGATAACAACTTCCGTTTCTCAGTTCTTGCAAACTGCAGAGTAATGATGAAACAGAGCAGTCTTGGCTGCCCCCAAGCAGTACCCGGAAAATGGCCCGTTGAGAATGAACCAATCTGAGAACAAAATAGCAATCAAAATTCTTGCCGCATTTACGGATTCAACACAGTGGAACCTAAACACCCTACCACACCACCTCCCTCCCCATTTCTCAGTGGATTTACACTGATCTAAAAAATGGCCTCTGGGGCCATCAAAAAGGAGGAAATCTTCTAATTGGAGGAAAAATCTCATCTCTGATAAACCCTACCAGGCAGGACGAGGAGCTGGGGCAGATCCTTCTCCAGCGAGTGGCCCTCCAGCAGCTTCAGGTGTTCCCTGGAGGTGAACTCTTCCCGCAGGAGCATCTTGAAAGTGGCCTCCGACAGGCCTTCCCCCCGGGCCCACGACTCGAAGCCTGGGTCTGCGAAAGGGAAAACAACAAGAGAAAGAATCATGTTAAGAATATCAATAGGAATTGTTCGGAAAAAAAATGAAGGGGAGTGTGTGGGAGTTGATCTTGCCTATTCAATCGGTCAAACAGGGGAAGTCACCCTAACATCAGGTATAGATCCACAGCTCTGGACCTCATCGTGTCTTGAGTAGACACACAGCATGTAGAACGCAGTGCTTCATTCTGAAACTTGATGTCATTTATAATTATTTTTCCGTCACATTTCGCAAGTTCTATCAGTTTGTGGATACTGGCCACCCCTCATTTTTCCATAAAAATTTGTTTTGCAAGTCGCTGGACTCGCATCCTGCACGGGTTTCAAGTTTTGACGCCATGCCATCCATGGTTGCTATTGGTTTTGATTGAGTAAGTCGAGGTAATTAACTCTAGTTTTTACCGAAAGTGCTCTCCCCTAGGTTTTTTTTTTCCGAAAATCGATGCAAGGACAAGTGGAAATAAGGTTATTTTAAAAAGTGGCTCGGGCCAAACTAAGTCTATCTTTACTGGAAAAGGGACGAGGGCAGCTAGAGAGTATCTATGTCGAGAGTTGAGTGTGGGTGTGTGTGTGTGTGTGTGTTGTGTGTGTGAGAGAGACGAGGATGTGTGTGTGTCTGTGTGTGTGTGATTGTGTGTGGTGGTGTGTGTTCGGGTGTTGAGAGAGAGAGTGTGTGTGTGTGCGTCTTGTGTGTGTGTGTGTGCACGTTGTGCGTGGTGTGGCTATGAGTGTGTGAGAGAGGGAGTGGTGTGTGTGTGTCGCGTGTGCGCATTTGCGTGTGCGTGGGTGGTGTGTGTGTGTGTCTGTGTTGTAGAGTCGTGTATGTGTGAATTACATCTGCGTGTGTGAATGTGCATATGTGTATATTGTGTGAGCGTTGCATATATTGTGTGCCTGCAACAGCATAATGCTGTGTGTGTGTGTGTGTGTATGTGTATAAATACATGCATGTGACTCTATGTGCGTGTATGTGTATCTGTGTGTGTATGTGTGTATGTAAGTACATGCATGCGACTCTGTGATTGCGTGTCTGTGTATAATACATACATGTGTGTGTGAATATGTTTGTGTGTGTGTGCGAGTGCCTCTGTATGAATACATGCAAGTCGATGCTGAAAGAGCACCACAAATTGAACTGCATCTGTCATGTCTGTTCTGTCTGTCTGTCTGTCTGCACGCAAACACTAACACCAAACTGACAATGCAGGGGCAGTTTGAAGTCGGAGCCAATCACTGCCCAGGTACTGGAACCCCGGCATCCATGGCAATCGACTGAAAAACGGTCTGCTGCCGTCCCACTTGAGAAGAGGGACAACTGTACACCTCCCCCTCTCCCCTTCTCCCCACACGGTGGACCCTTAGTTTCAGGACACACCCAAACGCAACGTATTCTTCAATCCAAACTCTCATGTCCCACTGTCTTGCGCTTACATATATGAACGAATTCAGCGTGACCCAGCACCACGAAAGGGACATTAAGTCGAAGGGCTAGTTTCTCACAACAGGCTTACAAAATACTTAATTGTTTCTGTCAATTTTGAGTTATGGGTACTTTTGTGTTCTCTAACATATTATTTTTCATAGTTATAAAGGATGACTCTTTAATAGGGTCTCTAAATGGTCTTATAAGTGTTTTTAAAGCGAGCAAGTCCAATGCAATTTCTTTAGCTAGGCTAAACTTTAAACCGTATTTTCTCAAAATGGCCGACGCTCAACCTACTAACTTTAAATACTCATAGCTCTGGAACGGAAAAAAATACAAGAACGGTTCTTGCATCATTAGAAAGAGAATTGTCTGAAGTTTTTAAATGTATAGTTTTCTCAGAATGGTCAGTTGGACACTTGTCATGGTGATGGGTCACATGATAGACGTACGTCGAAGCACGTCGCTTCACTTGAGGGAATCGCTATTTCGGTCATTTCAGGTCACATTACGTCATTTTGTCTCCATGGAGTCACTGTCAGTTATTTATTTTGTAAAAAAAAAATTTTTTACAGATTTGTAGATGATGCATATTTGCCATTGGAAAGTGGTAAGTCCAACACACAGAAGTTGACAATTTGACATACAGTACAATAGTTAATTTCCGTGCGGCGACGAATGCTGTTATCAAATTTTAGAAAACAAAAAAAAGATACATACCTTTAACAAAACTGGTATAAAAAAATGAATCTCATCATGTCTCTTAAAATGGTAAACGATCAATGCTCAGTACTTTAAGCAAGAGGAACAGCTTGTATCTTGGGGCCATGTGCAATGTGTGATGGTGCATGGGAAAAACCCTACACACGTCGCTCAGAAGGTTTTGAGCAAAAGCCCAATCTAGTCAACAACCCCCCAAAATATCAATCAATTCACAATCAAT
>CM065712.1:15947071-15998488 GCA_017654935.2 Phymorhynchus buccinoides | reverse complement strand
ACGGACACGACAACGACGGCAAAAGCGACAATGACTATAAAATTATGTTGTGTTAATCGCTCAAACTAAATTTCTACTCCATGAACCCATAAAACATGAACCGTCAACATCGACGGCACGAGGTTTCGGAGCATGAAGCAAATTCTGCCGTTGCCGTCCAGAAATAGGGACGGCACCATGAAACCTGAGAAGAAAAATGCCTCGGTCAGCTATATATGGAAAGAAGGGGTTTCGGTCAAGGTTGTGTTTGGATAAGTTAGGGCGACATCTCTTACAAACAGAAAAGGCGACGGTGGATTCAAAACTTTGGGTTTTGTCACGGAGGAACCTTAAGATGGCAACGACAAAACAAACTTGCTGTCGGGGAAAATGTTTAGAAGGAATTCCAGCTTTAGGGAATTGCACCAGAGATGGGGAGAACGGGGCAGGTTCGCCTATTTTTTTCAGCTTTTCTCGTTATAAATGACAAGCCAACTCAAGTAGAAGCTCCGCTTAAAAAACTAATAGTTAGGTAAATATATGGACAGCAATCCGAGAGGAATCCGCTGAATCGGCCACTTTGGGGACCAGGAAAAATATGGCCGATAAAGCGAATCGGACGATAAAACGAACATCGAGATACTGTATGACGCAATTATGCAAGTCAAAAGCAATGACGTCAAAATTAAATGTTGCAGTTCAAATTCAAATTCTTTCCCTTTTTGTGATGTGTGTGTGTGTGTGTTATTAATCCTACAACTTGACAGAAGCACGAGTAAAAGACAATGATTTTGTTTTCTTGAGTGATTTTAACGCCATGCAGGGTCTTTCAATTGACAACAGCTCACCTTCCAACTTCACACTCAACCATGTAAACGTCAAAAGCGTGTTGTCAGTTTGTCTGCCTCTGTTGTTCTCCCTCTCAAAAAGGGGTAAAGAGGAAAAATTAGAGAGAAAAAGTGGCCAATAAAGCGAAATTGAAGATTTCAGCTTTGGCCGTAAAAACGAACAAAATAACACATGCTTAAGAAGAAAAAAATCTGTTCCAGAGGAAATTGGCCGATTAAGCGGCTTTGGCCGATTATCCGATGGCCAATTAAACGGATTCCACTGTATGTAGACAATTCAGTTCCAGCACAAAAAGACTATTTTTGCATGCTGCTTGAGCGGTCGTGCATGACACTCTACATGCATCATGTGGGGCCCGGGGGTCCCTGGCCAGTCTGGGTACATTTAACGGTCGGGCATGACCTTTATCTCGTCTTTCCCTCTAAGTCACACCCACCCACCCCAACCCCCCTCCATCCCCCCTTCCCAAATCAAATCCTCACATATTTAACTTAATTCTTTCTACATGGTAAACTGTGTATCTGTGAATACTCAGTTATTTCCTGACTGTCTTGCAATCATTTCATTTCTTTCTTTCTATTTCCCCATAATGTTATTATTTCGCTTTGTACTCTATCTCTTGCTATTTTTCTCTTTTTCGTACTACCCCCTAAAGTGCAGCAGAACCTTCAGCGTGTTGAAGTTGGCTGCCTAAGGAGAAGAAGAAGAAGAAGAAGAAGAAGAAGAAGTGCACCCCACCTGTAGGTATGTGGATCTGCCCCAAGGCGGGACAAGTCCGCCTACAGGCTGGGAAAAGGCTGTCCTCCTCATGCTTATGTCTAGAAATGCTTCATAAAACCCAGAATCACACACAATTTTCAATTACTAAGCCTCTTCTCATAACCAAAATCCAAAATCTACTTATAAAAAGCATGAAACCCAAAATTAAGTGATGGATTCATTTGTTACCAAAAAATAGCATTTTTGCTCTCAAATTAATGCACACCCTCCAAACTTACACAGGATAAGGTGTGAAGACGGCCTGTGGCTGTCACATGCTCTGAATGATTCCAGAGCAAAGCACTTAGCAATAAAAACAAAATGGCGGATCTGCCCTGGGGGCGGACCTGCCCCGTTTCCCCCTACATGTAAATTGGAATGCAGGAATGACATTGCTTTAACGTTATAAATCTATACCTATACAGTGGAACCTCCCTTATAAGACTCCATCCCACATAAGACCTACTTCTCTGAGACATTGCCCTTTGTAAGTATTAAAATTACCTCCCCTTATAAGACTCCCTCCCACATAACCACCAAACACCTACTTCTCTGAGACATTGCCCTTTGTAAGTATTAAAATTACCTCCCTTATAAGACTCCATCCCACATAAGACCTACTTCTCTGAGACATTGCCCTTTGTAAGTATTAAAATTACCTCCCTTATAAGACTCCATCCCACATAAGACCTACTTCTCTGAGACATTGCCTTCTTTGTAAGTATTAAAATTACCTCCCTTATAAGACTCCATCCCACATAAGACCTACTTCTCTGAGACATTGCCCTTTGTAAGTATTAAAATTACCTCCCTTATAAGACTCCCATCCCACATAAGACCTACTTCTCTGAGACATTGCCCTTTTTGTAAGTATTAAAATTACCTCCCTTATAAGACTCCCTCCCACATAAGACCTACTTCTCTGAGACATTGCCCTTTGTAAGTATTAAAATTACCTCCCTTATAAGACTCCATCCCACATAACACCTACTTCTCTGAGACATTGCCCTCTTGTAAGTATTAAAATTACCTCCCATTATAAGACTCCCTCCCACATAAGACCTACTTCTCTGAGACATTGCCCTTTGTAAGTATTAAAATTACCTCCCTTATAAGACCCTTCATAAGACCTACTTCTCTGAGACATTGCCCTTTGTAAGTATTAAAATTACCTCCCTTATAAGACTCCTCCCACATAAGACCTACTTCTCTGAGACATTGCCCTTTGTAAGTATTAAAATTACCTCCCTTATAAGACTCCATCCCACATAAGACCTACTTCTCTGAGACATTGCCCTTTGTAAGTATTAAAATTACCTCCCTATAAGACTCCATCCCACATAAGACCTACTTCTCTGAGACATTGCCCTTTGTAAGTATTAAAATTACCTCCCTTATAAGACTCCCTCCCACATAACACCTACTTCTCTGAGACATTGCCCTTTTTGTAAGTATTAAAATTACCTCCCTTATAAGACTCCCTCCCACATAAGACCTACTTCTCTGAGACATTGCCCTTTGTTGAAGTATTAAAATTACCTCCCTTATAAGACTCCATCCCACATAAGACCTACTTCTCTGAGACATTGCCCTTTGTAAGTATTAAAATTACCTCCCTTATAAGACCCTTCATAAGACCTACTTCTCTGAGACATTGCCCTTCTTTGTAAGTATTAAAATTACCTCCCCTTATAAGACCCCTCCCTTATAAGACCTACTTCTCTGAGACATTGCCTTCTTTGTAAGTATTAAAATTACCTCCCTTATAAGACTCCATCCCACATAACACCTACTTCTCTGAGACATTGCCCTTTTCGTAAGTATTAAAATTACCTCCCTTATAAGACTCCCTCCCATTATAAGACACCTACTTCTCTGAGACATTGCCCTTTGTAAGTATTAAAATTACCTCCCTTATAAGACCCCTCCCTATAAGACCTATTTCTCTGAGACATTGCCCTTCTTTGTAAGTATTAAAATTACCTCCCTTATAAGACTCCATCCCACATAACACCTAACTTCTCTGAGACATTGCCCTTTGTAAGTATTAAAATTACCTCCCTTATAAGACTCCCTCCCATATAAGACCTACTTCTCTGAGACATTGCCCTTCTTTGTAAGTATTAAAAATTACCTCCCTTTGAAGACTCCCTCCCTCATAAGACCTACTTCTCTGAGACATTGCCCTTTGTAAGTATTAAAATTACCTCCCTTATAAGACTCCATCCCACATAACACCTACTTCTCTGAGACATTGCCCTTTGTAAGTATTAAAATTACCTCCCTTATAAGACCCCTCCATAAGACCTACTTCTCTGAGACATTGCCCTTTGTAAGTATTAAAATATACCTCCCTTATAAGACTCCATCCCACATAAACACCTACTTCTCTGAGACATTGCCCTTTGTAAGTATTAAAATTACCTCCCTTATTAGACTCCCTCCCACATAAGACCTACTTCTCTGAGACATTGCCCTTCTTTGTAAGTATTAAAAATTACCTCCCTTATAAGACCCCCTCCCTTATAAGACCTACTTCTCTGAGACATTGCCCTTTGTAAGTATTAAAATTACCTCCCTTATAAGACCCTTCATAAGACCTCAATTTGGATGATTTTTGAAGGTCCTTATATTATAAGGGAGGTTCCGCTGCATAATAACATTTATTGTCAGGTCCAAATTGTATTTCCAGATGGACATTGAATAAGCATTGCATTATACAGTATGCTTTTAAGCATTACAATACAGTGTGCATCTCTGTGTGTGTTTGTTTGCCCTGTAACTCCTGAACCGGAGGACAGAATCACTTCAAATTTTGTATGGTAGTGCATCATGATACACAGACGGTCCCATATAAATTTTGAACCTCCAGTGCAAATCTCCGCCAAGGAAATATCACCTTTTTGTAAGATCGTAGTTGTAAAGGTTAGTAACTCATGGACTGGATGGGCTGGCAGTGCTTACTTCCCTTGGACTTTAAACTCTGACTGAATGAGAGAGGGAGAGAGTGTGTGTCTGCGAAGCGTAGCAAGCGGGTTTGCTAGTAACAGGATACAGGATACAGAGATGCAAACAAGATAAAATGCTACAGAGGTGCTTTACCTTTTGCTGTTGTCAGAGCGTGACAACCCAATTGTCTCGATTTGTTGATCATGATAATTTAGATGAGGATTTTGATGAGGATGAGGATTTTGCATAGGATGATGATCATAGTGACACTTTTTTGCTGCTGATGAGCATAATGATTTTGACGATGATGATAATGTATTTGTCAAGTTAACGAAAATAATCTTCATTTCCCCCCTGACAGATCCAGAAGGCATGGACCAAACTTCCTCCGTCTCGGAGGCAACCTCCCCCCCTCCCTACCCCGTACCTCCTCCACCACCCACCTCCTCTCCCCCCCCCCCCCCAGCCTCCCCCTCGCCCTCACCCTCCTGCTTCCTCCCCACCCCCACTCCCTACCCCCTTACCCCAGCCTAAAGTGGATGCGAATGAGGGCCACACCGCGCCGCCTGTTTGCAACCTACCCCAAGGTGTCTGATCTGGTTTCTATGTCTCTTTCTCTCTGTGTGTCTCTCTCTCTCTCTCTCTCTCTCTCTCTCTCTCTCGTCTCTCTCTCTCTCTCTCTCTCTCTCTTATTCTCTCGCTCTCTCTTTTTCTGTTGTATGCATGTGTCTGCTGTTTGAGTCTGTGATTTATACTTTATGATAAGTATCAGAATTGTTTCAATCATTGCTATGGTGGTTTTTTTTTAATATGTTTTCGTTCTACTCTGTTTTCAGTGGATTCCAGCTAGCTCAAAAACGGATAACTCACAATAGTTTTTGGGTCCCAGTTTAATCATCTTTAGGCCAAACAAAAAAATATATCTGTTTCCGGGAACATGGCCCCCAAAAAAATAGGGTAGGTAGGTAGGCTTTCAATTTCAATTTTTTTTTTTTTTTTTTTCTTCGCGGTGCAAGATTTTTGCCGTATTTGCTGAAACATGTGAATGTGAGTATCAATCAACAGGTTATCTTTACCACTTGACTGTTTTTCACATAAGCATGTTGCAGCAAGCATAGCAGTGATATTGTACTGCGGGAAATCGCGTGCCTTACGCCCGCCATTGTGTTGGCGGATGTTGATCACGAAAGTCTGCGCGAGTAACGGTCCTTGACTACGCCGAGTGAGAGTGCAATGGTTGTTTCCCTTGCATCGTCTGCTCAAATTGCTTCTTTTTTTTGTTTCTTTTTTTGGGGAAACTCGTCAACAACAAAAATTAGGGTCGGCAGCAAAAACTAGGCTCGGTCGGGTTACCGGAAACAGACATATTTTTTTGTTTGGCCTTATGATAAAAGGTCTTTTTAACTCCAAATATAATGTTGGTCCCTTCAGTTTTGACTTAGGCAATTTTCACTGTCATTTATTATGTAGTAAAATGTGTATTTTGTTTCGTCTGTTTGCAGTGACTTATAGTATTAGTGTATCCGCCGACATTGTCCGCTGCATTATTAGTTCTTTTAACTGAGCACGCCATGTGGTAGCGCGTTCGCTTCGTGTCAAGTAAACCCGAGTTCGAACCTGGGTACAGGGGATTTTTTCCTCTCATTCTGCACTAGGCCTTAACGGTCTGAACGTGGAGTCTTTCGGATGAGACGATAAACCGAGGTCCCGTGTGCCCATGCACTTAGCATACGTTAAACCCAGTGGCAACGAAAAAGTTGTCATTTGGTAAAAATTTCCCCCCCCCCCCCCCCCCCCCCCACCTCACAGTGACAAAAATCGCATGCAAAAAAAAAAAAAAAAAAATTGGGTGGCGCGCCTCTGGCTGCGACGCGCTCTCCAGGTGGGAGCAACCCGAATTTAACAGAGACGCCTCTGTGACTATAAAGTACCTAATACCTAATGAGCTCACACTTGCTTGTGTTGCTTCAGACATCTTGTACAGTGTGAGAAATCCTTATTAACAGCACCCCCACCCCCCACCCCCCCGCCTTATAAGACTCCATCTCTTCTCTGAGACATTGCCCTTCTTTGTTAGTATTAGAATTATCTCCATTATGCAACTCCCTCCAACTTAACTCATGATTCTGGACGAATTCTGAGTATTCTCGGAACAGCGATTTATGAGTCTAAAACTTGTCTGAATCCACGTTTTTTTTCATTCCAAACCATGTTTTTGTAGTTGGGTATCTTCATCACTCTTCCTGGGCCTGTATTCACGTTGAGATAGCATGAGACTTAGCATCATGCTAACTTAGAAGCTCTTCCAAAAGTCCTATTAAATCCTATAGGACATTGGAAGAGCTTCTAAGTTAGCATCATGCTAAGTCTCATGCTATCTCAACGTGAATAACAGGCCCAGCATGATGCTAAGTCTCATGCTATCTCAGCGTGAATACAGGCCCAGCTTTCGTTTCAGGTATGTTTAGCACTTATGTTTCAATTTTTAATGTTGAGAATGTAGAACAAATCGTCCCTACACGAGTCTCAGAAAATACTCCAATATATTTTCATGAACAATGATTGTAGTAAGGAGACTAATGATTCAGATTATAATGCAAGTAACTACGATTTCAAAGTGAAAAATAAACTTGGATCAACCAGTAATGTTGTCAAAACTGAATCATTGACAGTGTTGAGTTTTGTTGCGCTTCTTATTTGTTATATGGTAAAGGTAAAGATGTGCCCCCCCCCCCCCCCTGCATTTCTTCGGTTAATTGTATTTTTCCGTTTTTGCCTTTCTTACCATACATAAAGCTGTATTTTAGGAACATTTTTAGCTAATAACCTTTTTGGAATACTAACCCTATCCCTAACCCTAGCCCTAAACCTAACCCTACCCCCCACTCTATAAGACGGAAAAAACGCAACGAACCACAACTGTGACAAATCGCGGTGTACTGCAGTACATAGTGGGGGGTAGGATTAGGTTTAGGGCTAGGGTTAGGGATAGGGTTAGTATTCCAAAAAAGGTTATTAGCTAAAAAATGTTCCTAAAATACAGCTTTATGTATGGTAAAGAAAGGCAAAAACGGAAAAAATACAATTAATCCGAGAAATGTAGGGGGGGTGGCACATCTTGACCTTTACCTGTTTTTTCTAGGCAACCCCCAGGCTAGTCATGATGTTTGTCTAAGGCAATGATGTCTTGAAGTGGTTAACTCATTCGCATCGCAATGATTTTTAATTATTTCACAAAAAAACTCACAAATCACTCCAGCCATACACACAAACAAAACATACATAAACAAAAGGAGAAATGAAAGAAGATTACAGGTTTTTACTTCAGGTTTAGACATAGGGAAGTGGTAGATCAAACTTTTTTTTATACATAGACTTTATATAGAAAAACTCTCTACACCGATTGGTTTCCCCACAACAAACCACTAAAAAAGCAAAGTCAGGCAAAATTGTGGTCTAAGAGAGCGAAGCAAGTTTAGAATTCACCAAGGTATGGTGTGCACACAGATTTATTTCCCTTGAAGCAAATGCATCAAATTGACAGCTATCTAATTAATTCTGGACATAATATGGCTGGAACGACTTGAATGAGTGGGGTGATTTTTTAAGGTCTTAAAAGGGATGTTTCCACTGTATGTTCATTGTTGTGTTATGGCATGGGTGCTACTACCTTCCGTATAAACGGAAATCCGTAAATTAAGTTTTCTGCTGAGACGGAAATTCCGTATTTTTTGAAATTTTGTCCCCCCCCCCCAAAAGTTGATCTGTTAACTGTGGTTGGGGGCATTTTGAATCTGGGTCTTCCAACCACCGGAAGTGAAAATACAACAACAAAAATGGCGGCCGAGTCATATTCACACATACTTATTTGAATTAAATTCAACATTATCAGCATGAATTTTGTGTCATGAAAGCTACAAACTTCACAGAAAGGTAAGTTACAACTATATTTCAATTCACCAAATGATATTTATGATGTTAAACGTATGAATATGTTAAAAATGTTGCTTAGAAAAACTCAATTGAGAGTCATGTTTGGATCCACTGACATCGTATTTCACTTATGATCTAATTATTATCTTCTATTTGAACGGCTTTATAACTTTATAGTTGTGTTTCTGAAATGCCCCTGTACCCCGCCAGGCGCCTGGGCGGCCCCTGGACCCCGGCCTTTCAGTATTTTTTTCATTTCTGGGAGTAGCACCCATGTTATTGGACAATAAAAATGTCTAAACCAGGTGTCCGGGGATAGAGAAGCGCCCAGAATCAACGCCATCATCAGCCTTCCGGACGACCGACTGGTCATGACCGACTACAACAACAACAAGGTGCATGTGCAGGGCTCCCAGGGACCCCCATTTGGGGGTCTATGAAGCACTAATATTCTAAAGGACCCTCTAAAAGAATGTGCAGGGGGTCCCAGGGATGCACTAGACAAAATATCTTTTTTAGCATTCGCTATGCCACTGGGACCCTCTATCCCGCCTCTAGGACCCTCTATACTGTAAGTGAAGGAGTCCCTGGGACCCCTTGTTTTGCGGGACGATTGGGAGCCCTGGTGTGTGTGTCTGTGTGCGTGTGCAGGGCTCCCAATCGTCCCGCAAAACAAGGGGGTCCCAGGGACTCCTTCACTTACAGTATAGAGGGTCCCAGTGGCATTGCGGAATGCTAAAAAGATTTTTTCTAGTGCATCCCTGGGACCCCCTGCACATTCTTTTAGAGGGTCCTTTAGAATTGTAGTACTTCATAGACCCCCAAATGGGGGTCCCTGATGTGTTTGTATGTGTGTGTGTGTGTCTGTTCGCGTGTGTGTGTGTGTGTGTGTGTTTGTATGTGTGTGTGTGTGTGTTCTATCAAGATTAAGCTCAATACAAAATTAATACTGCATGTTGTTACGTTGTTGTTGTCATGTGTGCTGTGGTATGGTATTTTACCGGGTTTGATACGGTATGACTATGGTATTAGTACTGAATTACTTTTCTCTTTTTTTCTTTTTTTTTTGCTGTCCCATCTTCTGGGCCGTACAGTGGCGTGGCTCCCACGCCACTCATTCCGAGTCCCAATTCGCAGCCACACCCCGGCTCGTTCAGATCGCAGAATCCGATACCAGCATTCCAAGGGGAGCGAATCTCTGCTGCTGAGTCACTTCGGTGGAGTTCAGTGGAGCCTGTTCAGGACACCACCTACTAAGCCCCCTACTGACGACACTATTCTCTTAGTCGCAGAGCCAGCGTGAGTGAGGTCCTCCTCTGAGGGCGCCACCACGACCGTCCACATACAGCTCCCCAGAACACACTGATCCCCATGACTTTTCTAGTTACACAGACTTGTCCCTGCAAAACTCATCTGTAAAACTCACATCTCTGTGAAAATGAGCGTGTACACGACGTGTTTGTGGATTTGTTAGTCCTTATTTTTCAAAATACCATACCATATTTTTCCGAATGAATGAATGAAAAATGGTGTTTTACGTCCTCTCGTTCATAGACACATATGGGACATTTGTAAATACAAAGATGGTGGGAACAATACTGGAATTCCCCCCAGCGGGCTTCCACCTATCATGGTGGGGGGGGCTTACGGAGAGTAGCCCAACAGCCTCCTAAAGTCCAACCACATGTCCTCGTCGTAGGAGGCGGGCAACGGCTTAGGCTGGCTTATGTGGTTATGGCCCTCCCGTGGGGATACTGGGGGGTCTTTCAGCATAAATAGTTCTCCCTTCTTCTGGAAGTTCTATGCTAGTAACTTCCCCTACTCTATCACTCTCTTTGACTCTGCCTTTTCTCTTTTTTTTGCTTTCTGGCGTCTACTTTTTTCTGCCTTGTTGGTCCATTCACCTGCATTTTTTCTATATAAAACCCTTCCACGTTTTTTCTTTTTTACAATTTATGACATGCCAGGTTTTTTTTTAATTGTACACTGGCATCCACGCGTGATACTTGCGCACTTGAGTGGGCACCTGTTGTCTATTCGGCAGTGCATATTAGCTTATATAGCTTTTTTATGTATTTTAGCTTACTAGTATGTATTTGTTATCCTTTTTTACTGTTTTTTTTAACCTGGATCCGATAAATGAGAGTAGAGTAGCTCCACGTTTCCAGCACTGTGTGGACTTATGAGCTATAGGGTATAATGATGGAAGTGTCATGTTATGAAATGTACTACATTTTTTGTCTTCAGTTTTTGTACGTTAAGATTCATGGATTTGTGTTTTGCTATACGTGGTAGATTTTTATGTGGTGACAGTCCTGAGGTAACCATAGCTGTTGACGGGACTATAACAGACTAACTAACGAACAGTACTGGAGGCAATGCCCAGAGGCAGTGCAACACCAGTAAAGTCCCGATTCTTCAACAATATAGATAGGTGTAGTGGTAACCACGCCTCGGTTAAACCTCATCGGCTATGGTACCGCCACATTGTCTGTTGAGTATGAATAGAAATATTTTTCCGACTATTAGCAAAGACTGTATAAGGGAAGATAAGCATCCAGTCTCTTTTCCCTATATGAGTAGTGAGGACAGAAACACTGGTTATGTCCCTTTTAAACAGGACACATTTTACACGTCGATAGGCCAGTTGAATTCTCCGTTCAAATTCCAGTCTGAGTTTTTGGATAGCCTCCACTGTGAATGGTGTACTGTCGCCACTAACGATAACTCTATCAGCCCGGTTCGCCGAGCTCTTAAGTAATCCATCTTACCCTTTTAGAACATCTTTGCTATTAGGCACACCTTTTTATAAAGCTCACCCCCCCAACAAAAAAAATTGTACACAAAATTCAGGTTTTGTTATTACACTTTTTTATTACTTGCTATGGGTCTCAGTCTGGAGAGAAACAAATATCGCCTTACGACTACTATACAGTCTGTAAAATATGGTTTTAAACTGCCTGTGTGTTTTACTAAAATCCTTGTTATAAATGAAAACCACAAATGTTAATATTATCATTATTACTACCAGGTCAAGGTAATGGACATGGCTTCCCCGGACAAAGTCTCCTGCTGGGTGGCTGTGCGGGACACCCCGAAGCGTCTGGCGCTGCTGTCGGACGGGCTGGTCGCCGTGACGACGGACATGCCCGCCATCTACCTCCTGCGGGTGTCGGGGTCGGGCGACCAGGTGGAGGTGACCTCGCGGATCAAAACCGCGCGCCAGTACAGCGGAGTGGCGGGCCTTCCCGACGGACTTCTGCTGGTGACGTGTCGGAAAACACTGTTCACCCGCGCCGCCCTGCAGGTGCCCGGTTCAGTTTACCGTGCCATGATCATCAGGCCTTCTGATCTGTTCCCCTCTTAGCCCTTTCACCGCCAATGTCGCATTTATGCACCACAATGGTTCAACACCCGTGTCACTAAAAGGCATCAAATCAGGGCCTGTTATTTGAAGATCTTATTTTCTTCATTTTGGGAGATAAGGATAGGCTTAATGTTATACATGTCACAGAGGAATTCCCAATATTGCAGATTTTTTTTCTCTCTACCCCGTTAAGTTTAATGATATTTTGGGGCTGAAATATGGCTGGCGGTGAAAGGATTAAGCTGGAGACAGACTATGCGACTGCCTCATATGACTCGATCAGGTCGTGACGTTGACTAAATTTTGCTTCCTGCACAGAAGAGGTCACAAGCCATCTGACTCGATCAGTGAAATGTAGAACCCGCCCTATTCAGCCCTGTCACCTGACTGGGCCCGACTGAGTCAGACTGATCGAGCAGCATGGTATGCAAATGTGATCGAGTCACATGAGGCAGTCACATATAGTCTGTCGCCGGCTTTAAAGGTGGACCCTGACGGATTAGTTTTTGTTGCAAGAAACACTTCCCTAGCTACGACTATCCACACCCAAGAGTTAAGGTGACAACTCTGATGACTAGGGTTATTAACGCTCTTGATGGCAAGAGTTAAGCCATTTTTGATCAGTATCCAAAAGGGCATTCACTCTTGCAAAAGGCAGCCATTAAGTGGCCTCAAATAGGGTTATTGGTGAGAGTTATGCCCTTGGTTGGTCTGTACTCAACCATATCTTCCCCCACCCACCAAGGGCAGTCACTCTTGCAAAAGGCAGCCATTAAGTGGCCTCAAATAGGGTTATTGGCGAGAGTTATTCCCTTGTTTGGTCAGTACTCGACCATCTTCCCCCACCCACCAAGGGAATTCACTCTTGCAAAAGGTGTTCTTTGCAGTAGCCAATTGGAGTGAGCTTGGTTTCCGCTGTATCACGATCATGTGAACAGACATTAACCCCTTGACTGCCACCAACGTATTAGGTACTGACCTGATGACATCGCTGATGATGTAATCAAATGAAGAGGAATAACCCTGATACGCTGGCTTTTGTTCTTGCACAGTCAAGAGATCTATATCTTCAGACCATTTTTCCAGATTGTCTCTATCAGTTGTCTTTTCTATGGCATGATTTGCCCAATGATTTTTTCTTTAATTTTCTCTTGCAGTCAAGGGGTTAATTAGATTAAATCAATTAACCAGTTAACTCAATTGAGTCGCATACAAAATGACGTAGTTTCTCCCTCAGATCGCAATATTTTTTATCATTTTCTAAAAATCGCCCAAAATCAAGTGCACATCATACAAACATGCAACATGTACCGAGTGAAAGATAAATCAATGTATTTTTGAAGACTTCTTTATGCCCCACATGGCCGAAAGGCCAAAGAGGGCGTAAAACATTATTTCTTCTTTGAAGACTTCTCACTTCGAACGAGTGAACCGCGCATATTTCACAATGTAAATAATCTGATGAAATGCGCTATTGTTTGGAAAACAAACACTTCCTACTCCATGGGCTGACCACTTTGTTATGATCTGGATCTAGTATCACAAAGCCACTCAAGTTTTGATAGACTTGGTTTAGTATATGAATAAAAAAGTATTGTAAAAAGCAAAATATAAACATAAACATTTGTTTATTTAATGAGCGAACGAGCGAAAATGGTGTTTTACGTCCTCTTGGTCTGAATCAGACACATATGGGACATTTGTAAATACAAATATGGTTGGAACAATACTGGAGGCAATGCCCGGAGGCAGTATGAAACCAGTAAAGTCCCGATTTAAAAAAATTAATACAGATAGCTGTAGCGGTGACCACGCCTCGGTTAAACCTCATTGGCTATGGCACCACCACAAGTAGTTGAATTAAACGATGCGATGACTTCTTGTTTATTTAATGTTTGAATAACGTGAGCTATATGGTCGCTGCCATATTGAATGAAGCAAATTTGAAGATGATGACTAGTTCAAGTTAAAGAAGTAAAAAACGAAAATAGGATACACTGGAGACAGTCTAAGGGAAGCAACTACAATGGGAAGGTCTCAGGATTTAATAGGAACATCGAGTTATTTCCCTTTTTTTGGGTTTCGCTACAGTCAAAATGTATCGGAAAAAATCCTCTGACGTGACTAAAATGGGAACAGTGTCGGAGTGACGTCTCCGACTTGGCTCCATTGAGTTAACCCTTTCACCGCCAATGTCGCATTTTTTCACCAAAATGATTTAACACCCATGTCACTAAAAGGCATCACACCAGGGTCTGTTATCCAAAGACCCTATTTTCTTAATTTTGGGAGGTAAGGATAGGCCTTACTTTATGCATGTCACATAGTACCCCCCCAATATTGTAGATGATTTTGTTTTCTCTACCAGGTAAGATTAATGGAACGTTTTTGCTGAAAAATGGCTGGCGGCGATAGTGTTAAACAATCCAGCCTTTAGGTTAGGTTGGGATATAGGGACTAAACATAGCCGTTAGGCTTTCAAACATCCCAACCTTGATAATATCATTTATTATGTACAAGGTTTATCGTGCACTCAGGTTTTTGACAATATTTCATTATATTCATATGTCAAATTTTTATAATATTCCCAGTCTAATATTTTTTTGAAAATGTTAGCATTAGGTGCTTGTTTAATATTAGTTGATAACGTGTTCCACAAAGGTGCAGTTCTGTTAGTAAAACAGTGTTTTCTAAGATTAGTCTTGCTATATTCAATAAATATTTTGTCAACACTGTTTCTAGTTTTGTCCACATTTGATAATATAAAGAAATCTTGTATGTTTAGGTCATCAATATTGTTACATATTTTGAAGCATTGTATTAAATCACCCCTGACTCTTCTAGCCTTTAAAGAAGGTAATTTAAGGAGCTCTAGTCTTTCCCTGTAGGAATAATTTTGGAATCCTCTTATTAACAGAGTGTAGAGTGGGCACAGTTGTAACGCTTTCACTTCGTGTCAAGTAAACCCGAGTTCGAACCCGGGTACAGGGGATTTTTCCTCCTCTCAATTTGCACTAGGCCTTACGGTCTGAACGTGTAGTCTTTCGGATGAGACGATAAACCGAGGTCCTGTGTGCCCATGCACTTAGCACACGTTAGACCCAGTGGCAACGAAAAAGTTGTCATTTGGTCAAAATTTACCCCCCTTCCTCTTCCTTCCTCATCAGTCACACAAAAAATCGCATGCAAAAAAAAAAAAATTTAAATGGGTGGCGCGCCTCTGGCTGCGACGCGCTCTCCAGGTGGGAGCAACCCGAATTTCACAGAGATGCCTCTGTGGCTATTAAGTACCTAATACCTTAATTTTGTAGCCCTTGTTTGCACTCTCTATCATCGCTGATTGCAGGTGATAAACCGACAGGGGAACGTGGTGAGGACCGTCACTGACAGCTCCAGGCTCTCAGGACTCAACACGCCCCGCTTCCTGTTCCTGGACAAAGACGGCAGCGTGTTGGTGGCCGATCTCATGAGGCACGTGGTGCACAGGGTCCATCTGAACTCCGGAGACGTCATCCACACCTACGGGCATGCAGACATCAGGTAGTCTTCTTCTTCTTCTTTTGCATTCCCAGGCCATACGGCCATAATGGGTAAGGGATGTATGTGTCAGGTTTTCAGTTTTCACTGGTCTCCCCGCTGCGTACAGCCGACACATTCCGATTTCGGAGGAGCCCAAAGGACACAAATTATTTGGAGGATTTTTTTTGGGGGAAAAGGCAGGAGAATGGGCCAATAAGTCAGAAAAATAGTAGATGATAGAAAGCAAATGGAAGAGTCAGAGAGTGGCAGATTAGGGGAAGTTTCAAGCACAGAAATTCCAGAAGGTGGGGGAACTATTTTAAGAAAGACCCCCCCCCCCCCCCCCTTTTCCGTTATCCCCACAGGGAGACCTCAGGTATAATGTTCTGGTCTTAACTTGATGAAAATAGTTGTCTAGTTTCTGTGCTTTCTTTTGTCAGTCAGTCATGGAGAAACGCGTAGCGCACGAGTGAGTGGCTATAGCGGCTGAGATTGTTTTGGGGTGGGTTTTTGTGTCGGAAATATTTTACCGTTGCTGGCAAAACTTTACCGATAGCTCCACTTTTTCCTGTATTCTGCTTTCACAATCGGTACTATACCAATATATATATTGGTAATTGTGATCACTGGACTATATCAGTCTTTTCAGTCTTTTTTATTTTCCAAAGGAGCCAGAATGGTCAACATACTGACCGTGGGCCCTGAAGAGAAGATATCTCTCAATCGGTCCTCTCCCTCTCTCTGTATATCTCTCTGTCGGTACGCTCTCTCTTGATTTCTGTCACACACACTCCCACTAACTCCCTACTTCTCTCTTTTTGTATCTGTCTCTGTCTCTCTCTGTTATGTGCATGTCTGTGTCTGTGCATTGAACTGTATGAGGAGTGTTTCTGACCCTCTTTCTCTCCAGATCCCTAGGTATAAGCTTTCAACTGTTGGTCGGCGCTCTTTTGCTGTCTCAGGACCGACCTCCTGGAACAAACTTCCGCTCTCCCTCCGTCAGCGACCGACTCTCTGCTTTCAAAGCTAACCTCAAAACCCACCTGTTCCCCCGTCATTAAAGCTCCTCTCTCTTTATCTTCTCTCTCTTGCCATTAGGTCTGTTTCTGCTATATTCCATTTATGTTATCTGTGTGTGTTCGCGTTGTTTTGTGTTTGAATGCGCTTTGAATGTTAACGTGTGTGTGCGCTTTGATTTGATTTCTATCAAGATTCAGCGCCGTATAAATACTGTATGTTGTTGTTGTTGTGAATACTCTCTCTCTGTGTTGTGTGCATGTCTGTGTCTGTGCATTGAACTGTATGAGGAATGTGAGAATACTCTGTGTTGTGTGCATGTCTGTGTCTGTGCATTGAACTGTATGAGGAATGTGAGAATACTCTCTGTGTTGTGTGCATGTCTGTGTCCGTGCATTGAACTGTATGAGGAATGTGAGAATACTCTCTCTCTGTGTTGTGTACATGTCTGTGTCTGCATTGAACTGTATGAGGAGTGTGAGAATACTCTCTGTGTTGTGTGCATGTCTGTGTCCGTGCATTGAACTGTATGAGGAGTGTGAGAATACTCTCTCTCTGTGTTGTGTGCATGTCTGTCTGTGTCTGTGCATTGAACTGTATGAGGAGTGTGAGAATACTCTCTCTCTGTGTTGTGTGCATGTCTGTGTCCGTGCATTGAACTGTATGAGGAGTGTGAGAATACTCTCTCTCTGTGTTGTGTGCATGTCTGTGTCTGCATTGAACTGTATGAGGAGTGTGAGAATACTCTCTCTCTGTGTTGTGTGCATGTCTGTGTCTGTGCATTGAACTGTATGAGGAGTGTGAGAATACTCTCTCTCTGTGTTGTGTGCATGTCTGTGTCTGCATTGAACTGTATGAGGAGTGTGAGAATACTCTCTCTCTGTGTTGTGTGCATGTCTGTCTGTGTCTGTGCATTGAACTGTATGAGGAGTGTGAGAATACTCTCTCTCTGTGTTGTGTGCATGTCTGTCTGTGTCTGTGCATTGAACTGTATGAGGAGTGTGAGAATACTCTCTCTCTGTGTTGTGTGCATGTCTGTCTGTGCATTGAACTGTATGAGGAGTGTGAGAATACTCTCTCTCTGTGTTGTGTGCATGTCTGTGTCTGCATTGAACTGTATGAGGAGTGTGAGAATACTCTCTCTCTGTGTTGTGTGCATGTCTGTCTGTGTCTGTGCATTGAACTGTATGAGGAGTGTGAGAATACTCTCTCTCTGTGTTGTGTGCATGTCTGTATCCGTGCATTGAACTGTATGAGGAGTGTGAGAATACTCTCTGTGTTGTGTGCATGTCTGTGTCTGCATTGAACTGTATGAGGAGTGTGAGAATACTCTCTCTCTGTGTTGTGTGCATGTCTGTCTGTGTCTGTGCATTGAACTGTATGAGGAGTGTGAGAATACTCTCTCTCTGTGTTGTGTGCATGTCTGTCTGTGCATTGAACTGTATGAGGAGTGTGAGAATACTCTCTCTCTGTGTTGTGTGCATGTCTGTGTCCGTGCATTGAGCTGTATGAGGAGTGTGAGAATACTCTCTCTCTGTGTTGTGTCTGTGTTTCTGTGTTTAATTATGTGTGTGTGTCCGAAGTTTGCACTTAGGCATGCAGGCATTATGTGTATGTTATATTCTAATGACATGTGGCTTGCTTTTTTAATTTCTTTTGACCCTTACTAAATTAGGTATTAGGTACTTTATAGTCACAGAGGCATCTCTGTGAAATTCGGGTTGCTCTCACCTGGAGTGCGTGTCGCAGCCAGAGGCGCACCACCCAATTTTTGTTTGTGCATGAGATTTTTGTGTGACTGATGGAGTTACTCTCGAGTTCACATGAGAAAGAGCCCTATATTTCTTCTTTGATTGCTCAAACAGTTTCCTGTCAATTATGAATGCAGACAGATGCGTCATGCTGCTGTTATGCGCCTAATTAAGAAATAACTAGGCCCAGTATGTCCGACTTCGGCTGTAAGAAATCTTTTTGAAAGTACTTCTTGGAAAAAAGGCAGGAGAATGGACCGGAAAGGCAGAAAGATAGTAGATGACAGTAAGCAAAGGGAAAAGGCAGAGTCATAGAGAGTGACAGATTAGAGGAAGTTACAAGCACAGAACTTCCAGAAGGTGGGGGAACTATTTGTACAAGACCCCCCCCACCCCAGTATCCCCACAGGGGGGGGGGGAGCCCTATATAAATGTAATGGAAGCCTAGTAAGTCAACATTGAAAGGACTTAATTTTATTTTGAGATTGTCGATATTTTGATATACAAAAATGTTTAACCTTTTAACCCCTTCAGTACCACTACCAGAGAAAAATTGAGAAATTATCGATTTTCATATTATAAAATTTTGAAAGACTCTCTCTGAGAAAATGGTCTAGAGATAATATATCTTTCCTGACTTGTCTAAACCAAAGACCAGGGCCTGTATTCACGTTGAGATAGCATGAGACTTAGCATCATGCTAACTTAGAAGCTCTTCCAAAAGTCCTATTAAATCCTACAGGACATTGGAAGAGCTTCTAAGTTAGCATCATGCTAAGTCTCATGCTATCTCAACGTGAATACAGGCCCAGGGCAGGATGGACCAAAGCTGAAGCTAATATCAAACAACGATAAATAAATAAAAAAAACTTAGTAGTCTATGAGCAAAAATGCCCTGGGCCTGTATTCACGTTGAGATAGCATGAGACTTAGCATGATGCTAACTTAGAAGCTCTTCCAATGTCCTGTAGGATTTAATAGGACTTTTGGAAGAGCTTCTAAGTTAGCATCATGCTAAGTCTCATGCTATCTCAACGTGAATACAGGCCCTGGTCTTTGGTTTAGACAAGTCAGGAAAGAGCATTTTCTCAGAGAGAGTCTAACAGGTCTCTTTCAAAATCTTATAATATGAAAATCAATAATTTCTCAATTTTTCTCTGGTAGTGGTACTGAAGGGGTTATAAGTGCTAAGTCGCATGCTATCTCAACGTGAATACAGGCCCTGCATTCCAGGACTATGATATCAAAAGTGATGACATTGTCAATGACATGACATGTCCCGTAGTAGACACTGGGCAAGCAGCGAAGGGGTTAATTAAAAGGGATTAAATCAGGATAACAGTAAATTGCTGTGAATGATCCTTTGTGTGTGTGTGTGGTACCCATTTTTGAGTTAGCTGTTTTCTACTATACAGTGGAACCTCTCTGTTAACCCTTTCGCCGCCAGCCTTTTTTTAGCCAAAAAATACCATTAAACTTACCTGGGTGGAGATAAAAAAAAGTATCTGCAATATTGCGAGTTCCTCTGTGACATGCATAGCATTAGGCCTATCCTTACCTCCAAAAATTACCAAAATAGGGTCTTCATATAACAGGCCCTGATTTGATGCTTTTTAGTGGCATGGGTGTTAAACCATTGTGGTGCAAAAATGCGACATTGGCGGTGAAAGGGTTAAGACCTTAAAAAATCATCCCAAATTAGGTCTCAAGTAGGAGGGAGTTGTATCAGGGAGGTAATTTTAATACTTAAAGGGCAATGTCCATGGATGCAACCTTGCCTCGGATACAAGGCAGCGTTTGTTTTTCAAAATTTTGACGACAAAAATAAATTGGATTCAAAGTTCAAGGGGAGAAAAGTGTTGAATTCTCACTGTACAAGCCTGGAATAAGCTTCAAAGTGAGTATAATTTTGCTTTTTCTTCAGCTTCAGGGGGGCGTTGACCCCCCAACAGGGCCCTGGACCCCAGCCTTGCCTGTTTTTGGATTTTTTCCAGTTGCATCCATGAATGTCTCAGAGTGGGAGGGATTGAGTCTTATAAGGGGGGGTCTTATAAGCAGTGATCGGGCTGGCTTTTGAAACCAATAAGTCCTGGGACTGATTGACCAAAAAATCAATCAGTCCTTTTGACAACCAATAAGTTCCTTTTTTTTTCCTAATCACAATGTCACTCCACCGGAAGAAGTTTGACGCCACACACTGTGGATCGGGAAATAACTGAGTCTCGGAGATCTCTCGCAATCGGGTTTTTCCGTATGCATGGGTTAAACCTCTTCCGTTTTAGGATGGAAATCCGTCCATGAAAAAATCAGTAAAGACGGAAATCCGTTTTTTTCTAAAATTTAAAAAAAGAAAGGAAAACAGCTTGCCGGTAAGCGAAAACGTGATTGCCGCATTGAAACCAGTTTCACTTTAACGGAAACGGAAGTGATTACCGATCCGTGTTCGGCCAAGCGTAAACCCCGTAGGAAGCGCAACTTCCTTTCATTGAAAGTTTCAACGTGAGATGCGAAACTTGTCTGCGAGTTTAGTTGTGAAAAGAAAGGGAGGAAAAAAGATAAGAAAGAAGAGACCGTACTGGAGTTCAGCTTCGCCTGCCGAAGATGCCATTCGTTCAAGAAAACACGGATGTGTCTGCCATTGACGCTAAGGTTAAAAACAAATGGCAGTGGCCCAGTGAGTGGGACTGGCTAGACAGTAAAGACACGGGAGGAGTGGAGCATCATGGGACTGGCTAGACAGTAAAGACACGGGAGGAGTGGAGCATCATGGGACTGGCTAGACAGTAAAGACACGGGAGGAGTGGAGCATCATGGGACTGGCTAGACAGTAAAGACACGGGAGGAGTGGAGCATCATGGGACTGGCTAGACAGTAAAGACACGGGAGGAGTGGAGCATCATGGGACTGGCTAGACAGTAAAGACACGGGAGGAGTGGAGCATCATGGGACTGGCTAGACAGTAAAGACGCAGGAGGAGTGGAGCATCATGGGACTGGCTAGACAGTAAAGACACGGGAGGAGTGGAGCATCATGGGACTGGCTAGACAGTAAAGACACGGGAGGAGTGGAGCACCATGGGACTGGCTAGACAGTAAAGACGCAGGAGGAGTGGAGCATCATGGGACTGGCTAGACAGTAAAGACACGGGAGGAGTGGAGCATCATGGGACTGGCTAGACAGTAAAGACGCAGGAGGAGTGGAGCATCATGGGACTGGCTAGACAGTAAAGACACGGGAGGAGTGGAGCATCATGGGACTGGCTAGACAGTAAAGACTCAGGAGGAGTGGAGCATCATGGGACTGGCTAGACAGTAAAGACGCAGGAGGAGTGGAGCATCATGGGACTGGCTAGACAGTAAAGACACGGGAGGAGTGGAGCATCATGGGACTGGCTAGACAGTAAAGACACGGGAGGAGTGGAGCATCATGGGACTGGCTAGACAGTAAAGACACGGGAGGAGTGGAGCACCATGGGACTGGCTAGACAGTAAAGACACGGGAGGAGTGGAGCATCATGGGACTGGCTAGACAGTAAAGACACGGGAGGAGTGGAGCATCATGGGACTGGCTAGACAGTAAAGACACGGGAGGAGTGGAGCATCATGGGACTGGCTAGACAGTAAAGACACAGGAGGAGTGGAGCATCATGGGACTGGCTAGACAGTAAAGACACGGGAGGAGTGGAGCATCATGGGACTGGCTAGACAGTAAAGACACGGGAGGAGTGGAGCATCATGGGACTGGCTAGACAGTAAAGACACGGGGAGGAGTGGAGCATCATGGGACTGGCTAGACAGTAAAGACGCAGGAGGAGTGGAGCATCATGGGACTGGCTAGACAGTAAAGACGCAGGAGGAGTGGAGCATCATGGGACTGGCTAGACAGTAAAGACGCAGGAGGAGTGGAGCATCATGGGACTGGCTAGACAGTAAAGACACGGGAGGAGTGGAGCATCATGGGACTGGCTAGACAGTAAAGACACGGGAGGAGTGGAGCATCATGGGACTGGCTAGACAGTAAAGACACGGGAGGAGTGGAGCATCATGGGACTGGCTAGACAGTAAAGACACGGGAGGAGTGGAGCATCATGGGACTGGCTAGACAGTAAAGACACGGGAGGAGTGGAGCATCATGGGACTGGCTAGACAGTAAAGACACGGGAGGAGTGGAGCATCATGGGACTGGCTAGACAGTAAAGACACGGGAGGAGTGGAGCATCATGGGACTGGCTAGACAGTAAAGACACAGGAGGAGTGGAGCATCATGGGACTGGCTAGACAGTAAAGACACGGGAGGAGTGGAGCATCATGGGACTGGCTAGACAGTAAAGACACGGGAGGAGTGGAGCATCATGGGACTGGCTAGACAGTAAAGACGCAGGAGGAGTGGAGCATCATGGGACTGGCTAGACAGTAAAGACACGGGAGGAGTGGAGCATCATGGGACTGGCTAGACAGTAAAGACACGGGAGGAGTGGAGCATCATGGGACTGGCTAGACAGTAAAGACACGGGAGGAGTGGAGCATCATGGGACTGGCTAGACAGTAAAGACACGGGAGGAGTGGAGCATCATGGGACTGGCTAGACAGTAAAGACGCAGGAGGAGTGGAGCATCATGGGACTGGCTAGACAGTAAAGACACGGGAGGAGTGGAGCATCATGGGACTGGCTAGACAGTAAAGACGCAGGAGGAGTGGAGCATCATGGGACTGGCTAGACAGTAAAGACACGGGAGGAGTGGAGCATCATGGGACTGGCTAGACAGTAAAGACACGGGAGGAGTGGAGCATCATGGGACTGGCTAGACAGTAAAGACACGGGAGGAGTGGAGCATCATGGGACTGGCTAGACAGTAAAGACGCAGGAGGAGTGGAGCATCATGGGACTGGCTAGACAGTAAAGACACGGGAGGAGTGGAGCATCATGGGACTGGCTAGACAGTAAAGACACGGGAGGAGTGGAGCATCATGGGACTGGCTAGACAGTAAAGACACGGGAGGAGTGGAGCATCATGGGACTGGCTAGACAGTAAAGACACGGGAGGAGTGGAGCATCATGGGACTGGCTAGACAGTAAAGACACGGGAGGAGTGGAGCATCATGGGACTGGCTAGACAGTAAAGACGCTGGAGGAGTGGAGCATCATGGGACTGGCTAGACAGTAAAGACACGGGAGGAGTGGAGCATCATGGGACTGGCTAGACAGTAAAGACACGGGAGGAGTGGAGCATCATGGGACTGGCTAGACAGTAAAGACGCGGGAGGAGTGGAGCATCATGGGACTGGCTAGACAGTAAAGACACAGGAGGAGTGGGAGGAGTGGAGCATCATGGGACTGGCTAGACAGTAAAGACACGGGAGGAGTGGAGCATCATGGGACTGGCTAGACAGTAAAGACGCAGGAGGAGTGGAGCATCATGGGACTGGCTAGACAGTAAAGACGCAGGAGGAGTGGAGCATCATGGGACTGGCTAGACAGTAAAGACACAGGAGGAGTGGAGCATCATGGGACTGGCTAGACAGTAAAGACACGGGAGGAGTGGAGCATCATGGGACTGGCTAGACAGTAAAGACACGGGAGGAGTGGAGCATCATGGGACTGGCTAGACAGTAAAGACACGGGAGGAGTGGAGCATCATGGGACTGGCTAGACAGTAAAGACGCAGGAGGAGTGGAGCATCATGGGACTGGCTAGACAGTAAAGACACGGGAGGAGTGGAGCATCATGGGACTGGCTAGACAGTAAAGACGCAGGAGGAGTGGAGCATCATGGGACTGGCTAGACAGTAAAGACACGGGAGGAGTGGAGCATCATGGGACTGGCTAGACAGTAAAGACACGGGAGGAGTGGAGCATCATGGGACTGGCTAGACAGTAAAGACACAGGAGGAGTGGAGCATCATGGAGCATCATGGGACTGGCTAGACAGTAAAGACGCAGGAGGAGTGGAGCATCATGGGACTGGCTAGACAGTAAAGACACGGGAGGAGTGGAGCATCATGGGACTGGCTAGACAGTAAAGACACGGGAGGAGTGGAGCATCATGGGACTGGCTAGACAGTAAAGACACGGGAGGAGTGGAGCATCATGGGACTGGCTAGACAGTAAAGACACGGGAGGAGTGGAGCATCATGGGACTGGCTAGACAGTAAAGACACGGGAGGAGTGGAGCATCATGGGACTGGCTAGACAGTAAAGACACGGGAGGAGTGGAGCATCATGGGACTGGCTAGACAGTAAAGACACGGGAGGAGTGGAGCATCATGGGACTGGCTAGACAGTAAAGACACGGGAGGAGTGGAGCATCATGGGACTGGCTAGACAGTAAAGACACGGGAGGAGTGGAGCATCATGGGACTGGCTAGACAGTAAAGACACGGGAGGAGTGGAGCATCATGGGACTGGCTAGACAGTAAAGACACGGGAGGAGTGGAGCATCATGGGACTGGCTAGACAGTAAAGACACGGGAGGAGTGGAGCATCATGGGACTGGCTAGACAGTAAAGACGCAGGAGGAGTGGAGCATCATGGGACTGGCTAGACAGTAAAGACACGGGAGGAGTGGAGCATCATGGGACTGGCTAGACAGTAAAGACACAGGAGGAGTGGAGCATCATGGGACTGGCTAGACAGTAAAGACACGGGAGGAGTGGAGCATCATGGGACTGGCTAGACAGTAAAGACACGGGAGGAGTGGAGCATCATGGGACTGGCTAGACAGTAAAGACGCAGGAGGAGTGGAGCATCATGGGACTGGCTAGACAGTAAAGACACGGGAGGAGTGGAGCATCATGGGACTGGCTAGACAGTAAAGACACGGGAGGAGTGGAGCATCATGGGACTGGCTAGACAGTAAAGACGCAGGAGGAGTGGAGCATCATGGGACTGGCTAGACAGTAAAGACACAGGAGGAGTGGAGCATCATGGGACTGGCTAGACAGTAAAGACGCAGGAGGACTGGAGCATCATGGGACTGGCTAGACAGTAAAGACGCAGGAGGAGTGGAGCATCATGGGACTGGCTAGACAGTAAAGACACGGGAGGAGTGGAGCATCATGGGACTGGCTAGACAGTAAAGACGCAGGAGGAGTGGAGCATCATGGGACTGGCTAGACAGTAAAGACACGGGAGGAGTGGAGCATCATGGGACTGGCTAGACAGTAAAGACACGGGAGGAGTGGAGCATCATGGGACTGGCTAGACAGTAAAGACACGGGAGGAGTGGAGCATCATGGGACTGGCTAGACAGTAAAGACACGGGAGGAGTGGAGCATCGCGAATGGTGCAAGAAAGTTGACTGACCTGGTGTGTTCAGTACAGAAGGAATTCCTTTTTTTTTTAAAATTTTCAACAACAACAAAATAATATAAACTGGGAAAAAACCAGCTTTGCTGTAAGCGAAAACCTGGGTCTGTATTCACGTTGAGATAGCATGAGACTTAGCATGATGCTAACTTAGAAGCTCTTCCAATGTCCTATAGGATTTAATAGGACTTTTGGAAGAGCTTCTAAGTTAGCATGATGCTAAGTCTCATGCTATCTCAACGTGAATACAGACCCTGATTGCCATTGTATAAGAGCCCCGATTATGCATCCAAATTGCTTTAGATTGTTAAAAGTGCTCAGCTGCACGGGGGGTAGGGGGGGGGGGGGGGGGGGGGGTTGTCACATTTCCGTTTTTTGAAAATTGTCAGGTTTAACCCTTGCGTATGCACTCGGAACACAGTTGTAAGTAACATGTTAGAAACGACTTCGATTCTGTTTCGTTCTTCCCCCACCCCACTCCACCCCCGAGTTATACGTCACTAGAAAGTTTGCGCTGACCTCTTGTTTGAATCGAAAACGGTGTCGGTGAAATTCTTTAATTCAGCTTGAAACAAAAACGACCAGTGACGGGACCGAGTGCCTGGAAAATCAATAAGTCCCCGGACCGGTTGGATAGTAAAACGATCGGTCCCACAGAAAATCAATGCGTAAAGGACCGAAAACCAATCAAGTTCCTGATCCCTGTATAAGGGGGGTGTAGAGTGGCACAGAGGTAACGCGCTTGCCTTGTGTCAAGTAAACCCGAGTTCGAACCTGGGTACAGGGGATTTTTCCTCTCACTTTGCACTAGGCCTTATGGTCTTTCAGATGAGATGATAAACCGAGGTCCTGTGTGCCCATGCACTTAGCACACGTTAATCCCAGTGGCAACAAATTTGTCATTTGGTCAAAATTTACATCCCCCCCTTTTTTTTCCTTCCTCGGGCACGGTGTACATTGCGTCCATATTGAAATTACCTCCCTTATAAGACCTCATTTTGGGTGATTTTTGAAGGTCTTATAAGGGAAGTTCCACTGTAATACCTAAGGGAGGTTTCACCGTACTGTGGAAACATTTGCCCCAGGTACCCCAGGCAGGTGTGCGCGGACGACTCGGGCACGGTGTACATCGCGTCCAGCGAAGAGCGGGGCTGGGTGCTGGTCAGGAGCCAGGGCGGGCAGTGGAGGCGCCTGCTGACCCCCGACCTCAGCACCGACCCAGACTACATCTACGTCTACGGCCTGTGTCTCACCGCCAAGAGCGGGCGCCTGGTAGTGGCCTGGAGGCACTCCAACTATGACGACAGTCTGGTCGCTTGCTACGACCTGCTGTGAATTACGCGGCAGTGGGTGGACGACGCAGGCATCAGAGCTGTCAGAGGATCAGCTCATTTCAGAGGATTGGGAATTTTTGACACAGGATTGGCCTCTTCTGTCAGAGGTTTTGACTTTAAATTGATGAGAATGAAAAACGGTGTTTTACGTCCTCTTGGTCTGGAACAGACACATATGGGACATTTATAAATGCAAGGATGGTGTGAACGATACTGGAGGCAATGCCCGAAGGCAGTGCAACACCAGTAAAGTCCCGAATTTGGAACAATACATATAAGTGTAGCAGTAACCACGCCTCGGTTAAACCTCATCGGCTATGGTACCGCCACAGTGTAGATGACTATAAATTGAGTGTTATCTTTTCTGTGAAATAGCATTTTAAAGTGATTTCTCACTGCATAAAGCCTTTTTGGTGATGTTGGGAATTGATTTCAGCGTTGTCCCACTATAGTCTGGGGAATTGATGGCCCTTGGACCGCGGTTTTCAGAGGATTGGACTTCAGACTTTTCTGATGCCTGATGACGCCTCGTGCCTCCACGCGGGGGAGCTGGATGACCCCGTTACGCCCTCTTTGAGTCACTCCCTGTGGGGATACGTCTCCTTCTGTGTTGGTGACCAACTTCTTTATACAGAAGTAACTGTACACACTTAACAGGGGGGGGTCTTTCATAAAAATAGCTCCCCATTCTGTGCTTGTAACTTCTTCTAATCTGTCACTCTCTTTGACTCTGCCTTTTCCCTTTGCTTTCTGTCATCTACTGTCTTTCTGACTTATTGGCCCGGTCTCCTGCCTTTTCTCCTTTGAGCTCCTCCGAAATCGGAATGTGTCGGTTGTACGCAGCGGGGAGACCAGTGAAAACTGAAAACTGGACACATACGTAGCTTACCCATTATGGCCATATGGCCTGTAGCTAGGAACGCAGAAGAAGATGGGTAAAAGCCGTGGCTGACTTGGCTAGAATCACAGAATAGGCATCGCCTAAAATCTTTATCCTTAAAGACACACTGACGCACCACGATTAAGTCCCTTGGGTTCTTTTCTGGCTAGCTGTGACCCACATACAAAATAATGCATCCCCAACTTCAAGTTGAGGCTGCTCTTTAAAATGATGTTTCTGTTTGAATTTGGGGGCATTTGTATGGGCGTCAAAGTTAAGTTGTTATGATACAGTACATATCATGTGGTGCAAAATATTCGCTGACACACAACTGCTGTTATGTTTGTTTTTGTTGGGGTGGGGGTGGGTTTTTTTTTTTAGTTCCTTGCTTGTTTACCCTCTTTAAAGGTGATGGAGTAATGTGATCATTATTTGCTCTTTGGTTTTTGTTTGTTTGTTATTTTTTTAACCCTTTCACTGCCAGATACATTTTGAGAAACTATCGTCATTATTATTATTGTTAAATGACAAAAAGAAACCTGTTGGACTCAATCTGATACAAAATGGTCTAGCTATGTATATTTCCTTGCTTAAATAAAAAAAACATCATTCCAGGGCTTTGACATCCAAAGTGCTGACATCATTCACACACACCCCGTAATAGACAGGCAAGGGGTTAACCCTTTCACCGCCAACCATATTTCAACCAAACATTTCCATTAAATTTACCTAGATAGAGAACAAAATCCATCTGTAGTATTGGGGATTCTTCTGTGACATATATTAAATAAGGTCTATCCTTACTTCCCAAAACTAAGACAAAAGGGTCTTCGGATAATAGACCCCAATGTGATGCCTTTTAGTGACATAGGTGTTAAATCACTGTGGTGCTAAAATGCGACTGTGGCGGTGAAAGGGTTAATCTGTAGAATATCTTGTGAACCATCATTTGGTTTAAACATTTTTATTGTTCGTGGTCGAGCGGTTAGAGCGCTCGGCTGCGGTGCGGAAGGTCGCGGGTTCGAGTCCAGCTTGGAGTCGGATTTGTCTGGCCTGAAAACCCTCTCTGTCCACCCAGCAGTGAATTGGTGGTACCTGATTCGTTCATGAAAGGCGGCGGAAGGAGAGGGATGGGCTCCGCCTTCCATGATGCCGTGCCCTTGACACGGTGAACCTCTAACAGTTCATTGCCCCAACGGGCGATAGGCTATGGGACACTTTTTGTCCCAAAACAAAAGATCACACAATACAAAATAACTGAAGCAGCAAAACAAGCAGAGCTCATGGTGTGCTCAGTTCGAAAGACATATTACAGCGGACAAGGTTGGCGGACATGCAATGCAATAGGGCATTTGCCACGAGATTTTGAACTCTATACAAGACCACTAACTTGCCCGAGCTCTTTCTGCCCGAGTTGCGTTGACCTTTCTACTTCAGCTCTCTAAATTCAACTCGGTGAAATTCAAGGTCGCTGGCATGCGGCGAATGCCCTATTGAATGAATGTAAAATGAAACGAAATAGAATTGTACTACATACATTATGTATGATGAAAAACGATAAGCTGAAAATAGAGGAAGACTAAAGCATAACATAATGAGGAAAATAGCGTTGAAATGGTTTACACATTTCCCACAAAATGCAGATGCATACACACAAACACGGACACAGATATCAACACATACACTTCTACACACACAAAATATAAAAGAAAGAATGAAGAAGGGGGGGGGGGGGGGGGGAGAAAAAGAAGAAGAAGAGAGAGTGAGAGAAAGAGACACTATGTCCACCCAGTAAATTACCAGCTGGAGTCCATCATTTCCAATAGGAATTGTTCGGCAATAATTAACCCTTTCACCACCCAAGTCGCATTTTAGCGCCACAGTGATTTAACACCAATGCCACTAAAAGGCATCGAATTGGGGTCTATTATCCAAGGACCCTATTGTCTTAGTTTTGGGAAGTAAGGGTAGACCTTATTTTATATCTGTCACAGAAGAATCCCCAATACTGCAGATGGATTTTGTTCTCTACCCAGGTAAATTTAGTGGAATTGTTTTGCTGAAATATGGCTGGTGGTGAAAGGGCTAAGGGGAGTAATCTCATGGTGTGTGGGAGTGATCTTGCTTGGCAGTGAGTAAAAATACATGACGAAGAATACAGTGCGTCATTTTAAAGTTGGCATCATTTATATATGTGACCTAGCACCATGAAATGAACATTGTCAATATGACAATTCTGAGAAAATTATGCCTTTAAAAGTTTCAGACAATTCTCTTTCCATTGATACAAGAACTGTTGTTTTATCTTTCTGTTTTCCAAACTTATGGGCATATAAAGTTAGTAGGGTGAGTGTCTGCCATTTTGAGAAAAGTCTAAATTCTAGCCTTGCTGAAGAAAATGCATTGACCTACTCGTTTTAAAACACTTATAAGATCATTTAGAGACCATATTAAAGATTGTCCTTTATGAATATGAAAGATAAGATGTTAGAGAGCACGAAAATACCCATAACTCAAAATTGATAAAAAGTGAGACTTTGCAAGCCTGTTGTGAGAAACTAGCCCAGCGACTTGATGTCCCTTTCGTGGTGCTTGGTCACATATTTTTACATCACATTTTGCAAGTTCGATCAGTTTTTTTGCCACTGTCCACTGCTCATTTCTCTATAATAAAAAAAATAATTTGCAAGTTGATAGGTAAACTGCTGATCCTGACATAAAACAAGTTTTGATTACCAACTTGTGCTGTGAACAGTGTATGTAATTTGTTGCACATCGCTCAAATGCTTTCAGTTATTTTCATGCTTTGCGTTTTGAGGAACATAAATTCAGTTGCAATTAACTTTTCATTATGATTCGTTTAATCAGCACAAAATACTTTCCCTAGTATTTTTGTTATCATGTATATCGATAAAATGTATGTAAA
Organism: Phymorhynchus buccinoides; assembly: GCA_017654935.2. Taxonomy (NCBI): domain Eukaryota; kingdom Metazoa; phylum Mollusca; class Gastropoda; order Neogastropoda; family Raphitomidae; genus Phymorhynchus; species Phymorhynchus buccinoides. The sequence goes on along the minus strand of CM065712.1, from coordinate 15,967,921 downwards.
ACGTAAATTTAAGCTTTACGTCCTCTCGACCTGGGAAGGCATAAAATGTGAGAGAAAATGGAGTTTTACGTCCTCTTGGTCTGAATCAGACACATATGGGACATTTGTAAATACAAATATGGTGGGCACAATACTGGAGGCAATGCCCGGAGGCAGTACGAAACCAGTAAAGTCCCGATGTTTAAAAATTAATACAGATAGCTGTAGCGGTGACCACGCCTCGGTTAAACCTCATCGGCTATGGCACCGCCACAAGTAGTGAATTAAATATAAGGGTACGACAAGGCATAAAATGTATGTAACATAACTGGCAATATTGTTACATGTTTATCATTATAGCATTGACCAAATGACAACTTTTTCGTTGTCACTGGGTTTAACCCTTTCACCGCCAAAGTCGCATTTTAGCACCACAGTGATCACCTATGCCACTAAAAGGCATCAAATTGGGGTCTATTATCCAAAGACCCTGTTGTCTTAGTTTTGGGAAGTAAGGATAGACCTTATTTTATATTTGTCACAGAAGAATCCCCAGTACTGCAGATGGATTTTGTTCTCTACCCAGGTAAATTTAATGGACATAGTTGGGCTGAAATATGGCTGGCGGTGAAAGGGTTAACGTGTGCCGCTAAGTGCATGGGGCACACACAGGGACCTCGGTTTATCGTCTCATCCGAAAAACTCCACGTTCAGACTGTAAGGCCTAGTGCAGAGTGAGAGAGAATCCCCTGTACCCAGGTTTGAACTCGGGTTTATTTTACACGAGGCGAACGCGTTACCTCTGTGCCGCTCTACACCACATTTGCGCTTTATCCACTGTATCTGTGAACGAAAGACTTTTTTCTTTAAATACTGGGGGGGTGCACTGTAGCGTCTTATGGGACGGAAATTGTATATGTTTACACTTCAAGTACATTTGTTTGTTATTTTTAGTAAATTTACATCACGTTATTGTTGTAAAGTAAAAAGTATGCAATTGAGCTTGAACTTCAAAATCATGACATTTTGTGTCAACTTCTCAAACATTTTTATTGCAATGTCATGCTACATATCAGCGTTCATTTGTATACACATCGATTACGAATCTTAGCTTTACTTACTTAAAAACTGAGTATGTATTATACTATACATACTGTGGATTTTGTATAACTGTTGTTATTATCATGATTAAATATGTTTTTATAATCATGTCCTAATATCATTATATCTGGATCTGGATGTATACGTCACAGACGCCACTTCTGACGATAGACGCGACGGAACTAGGAGGGCGCATTCCTTATTAGAATTAAAAGAAAAAGATGGAAAGGAGAAAGACCTACAGCTTACCCTGGGTTAAGACCACTAAACCCCCCAGTTCAGCCGGAAGGGCCCAGGCCCCACTTCCAGAAGCAAGCAAAAACACACAAAAACAAAAAACTAATTCAAACGGCTTGTATTGTTACTCATTTGTTTGCAAAGAGAATTGTTATTTGACTAATCAGACCGATTAAATATTGAAAGCTTTAAAAACCCTCAGCCAAAATCTACCATTAACCCTTTCACCGCCAAAGTCGCATTTTAGCACCACAGTGATTTACCACCTATGTCACTAAAAGGCATCAAATTGGGGTCTATTATCCAAAGACCCTATTGTCTTAGTTTTGGGAAGTCAGGATAGACCTTATTTTATATGTCACAGAAGAATCCCCAATACTGCAGATGGATTTTGTTCCCTACCCAGGTAAATGTAATGGACATTTTTGGCTGAAATATGGCTGGCGGTGAAAGGGTTAAACCTTACCCGGGTAGAGAAAAGATTCCGTCTGCAATATTGGGGATTCCTCTATGACATGCATAAAATAGGGCCTGTCCTTACCTCCCAAAATGAAGAACATAAGGTCATTGGATACCAGACCCTCATTTGATGCCTTTCAGTGACATCATATAGTAAAAAGCCAAGTGTCTGTGTGTCTGAAACACAAAACGGGCCTTATAACTCCGCCGTTTTTCGACCGAATCGCTTCAAATTTGCTGTGAGCCCTAACGGGGCGATGGCAACTGCAACTGGGGCAGCCGTGTCATTTGCGCGGTTTCGCAAATGCGCGAAACGCGTATCCGCCGGACTCTCGGCGCCCGTATCTCCGGCATTTCTGGACCGATTGCCTTCAAATTTGGCAGGTACATGACCGGGGACGGTGACTATCGGTGCGCCAAACCGGAAGCGAATCGGTTCAGAAACGCGCGCGCTATACGCCGCTTCACCTTTTCACGAATAACTCCGCCGTTTCTTAACCTAATCGCCTCAAATTTGCTGTCAGGCTTGCTATGGCCCGGGCAAAGCCTGGCAGTAAATTGGAAGAGAATCGGGAGAGCGCGTCACTCTCAGAGCAGCGCCAACGGGAAACGGGGCCTTATAACTCCGCCGTTTCTTAACCGAATCGCTTCAAATTTGCTGTACACTCAGCGTTACCAGTACTTGACGTTACCGTTACTAGGCGTTACCAGTACGGTGTATTGCCAGTACTAGGCGTTGCGCTAGTGGGTGTTAAATCATTGTGGTGCCAAGAGGCGACAGTGGCGATGAAAGGATTAAGTACATGTAAGAAGTCATGGATTCAAATTTGTCTGACCATTCCTGAAGACTCCTGTCGGCTTTTTCATTCCTGGATTCAGGAGCATCCCCCACCATCTTGCACAAATAGTTCCCCACCTTCTGGAAGTTCTGTGCTTGTAACTTCCTCTAATCTGTCACTCTCTTTGACTCTGATTTTTCCCTTGGCTTCTTCTTCTTCTTCTTCCTCTTCAATCGCTCAGACAGTTTCCTGTCAATTATGAGCGCAGATTCGTCATGCTGACGTTATGCACCTAAGAAATCTTTTTGAAAGTATTTCTAGAAAAAAAAGACAGGAGAATGAACCAATAAGGCAGAAAAATAGTAGGTTAGCAAGCAAAGGGAAAAGGCAGAGTCAAAGAGAGTGACAGATTCGAGGAAGGTACTTGTAGCACAAAACTTCAAGAAGGTGGGGGAACTATTTATGCAACCAACCCCCCGGTATCCACACAAGGGGTTCCCTTTGCTTACTGTCATCTACTATCTTTCTGCCTTACTGACCAGGGCCTGTATTCACGTTGAGATAGCATGAAACTTAGCATGATGCTAACTTAGAAGCTCTTCCAATGTCCTGTAGGATTTAATAGGACTTTTGGAAGAGCTTCTAAGTTAGCATGATGCTAAGTCTCATGCTATCTCAACGTGAATACAGGCCCTGTTCTCCTCCTGCCTTTGTTCTAGAAATTCCTTCAAAGATGGAGGTTGGGGTGTGGTCAGGAAGAAAAAGCGTTTGACTAGAAGCAGAAGTAAATGCTAAATTTCACTTTTTAAAAACAAAATGATCTTTTAAAGAAAACGTTCTGCCATACAAAGAGGAAAGACAAGGAAGGGCCTATGGGATATGACTTTTAAAATCTTTTTCCAGTGTTGGCTACAGGAATATGGGTACACCTTGCCATACCAAGGGAATGAGTGCGCGCTGGCGCATGTGCGTGTGTGTCTGTGTGTGTAAGCCTGCAAGTGTGTGTGTGAGCATGTGTGTGTGCGTGCATGCTTGCATGTGTGCATGCATGAGTGTTTGTGTGTCTGGCAAAAGATAACAGCTGCACAGCCAGGCTTCCCACTCCACACATATTATGCGAGCTTTCGCTTTACTCAAAGAGAAATCTCAAGTGAATAGTTGAGCTCTGTAGCCCTTCTCTGAAGCACTGAAAAGTTGGTGTATTTGAAATGCCGAATTGATACAACTTTTCTGTGTCTAATGTCTGTATTTGTGAACCTCACAAAAACCAGTTAACGTTAACTCTATGAAATGTTCTGTGTTCTCAAAACAAAACAAAAGTGCTCATTTCCTTTTTCTCCCAATGGGGGAGAGACAGTGCCTTGTGCACAGACCTGTTTTCCCTTCCGGATTATTCCGGAAATTTGCTAAAATTCCGGGTAAAATAGTAAATTCCGGGTGAACGCTGAAAATTCCGGGATTTCGAAAAAACGTCTATTATTTGTTTCCGTTCGTATGAAAAGACAAGGGTTGACCGAAACCGAATGCAAATGGCGGCCAGGCTTTTACTGTCGTTTCGAAGAGCTTTCCGGGCAGTATTTTTAATGGTAGAGATTGTAATTAGGGCTTGAAATGAGTCCATTTAAATTATATTATCACTGGAAAATACGATGATGTGAGAATTTTGAACTTTTCAATAGAAAATGAAGTGAAAATTGATCGCGATGGCGCCGAGTTGAATCAGTGTTTTATCACGAGTCGTGTACCGATGTGAATTCTGTTTTTTTTTCTTCTCAAATTCCGGGTTTTTGTGTGGCAAATTCCGAGTTTTTTTATTATTAGGGTAAACAGGTCTGATATATATATATATATATATGGGTATGAAAAATTTCAGTTTACTGCTGGCACCGTTCCTCCAGCCTACAGGACTCCAAAGTTAGAGCATTTGAAATGCAATAGTAGGAACATTGTTTAAAACTTTTTTGTCCCAATTTTCCTATATATATATATATGTATGCGTGTGTGAGTGTGTGTGTAACTGTGTGCGTGTGTGTGTGTCACTATGTGCATGTGTACTTGCGTGCTAAAACTACCAAACCGATCAAGGCGAAAATAGGCAGAATTGTCCTGGAAATATTACAAGACAAAATGCAAGACAAAGGTGCTTCACAAACACCAGCAGTGCCACAATCAGGTCTATTTAAAAACATTTTAAAAGGCTAAACGAAATTTTAAAAAGACTCAGCTCATCAAACAAGCTCTCTAATTTGCAACTTTATTTTCTTTGTTTGAAGTGCTGTAATCATTATACAATTTCAGCCATGTTGTAAATTTTGGCCAAAGTAAAATTTTCTTCTTTAAAAAAAAAAAATACTAAATTGAATTTCATACAAATAAATTTGTATCAAATGGTTTTTTTTAAATCCTTCAGTTTAAAAAATGGACAGCACAGCATTTTTAAGTAGAAACAAACTTCTGTTTAATTGTTCAATAAATTGTAAACAAAATAAATCATTTTACACACATCAAACGTTTTTGTGTTTCATACACCATAAAATGAAAAAAATTTTTGCTTGCATAAAACAATAGTAAAAAGTTCACATTATTATCTTCATCGATTAAAAACTGGGGACTTTCCAGGGTCGTGATTCTCTAGACGACGGTCACTGTGCACATTATCAGTTATTGGGATTTGGGAGTTAGATATTGCTTTTATCCTATCTCGAGAGGCTTGCTGTTTATCACACGAAGTCGGAGACTGAGTGTGATAAACAACAAGGCTCGAGTGTGATAAACAACAAGGCTCGAGAGATAGGATAAAAGCAATATCTAACTCCCAAATCCTAATAACGGATATATACTGATGTGCATCAACAGAAAAGCAAGAAAAAGAAACCGAGACCGAGTCAATTCAGCACACCGTAAAAAAGAGGGGAGTCAGCTTTGACCAGAACGATCACAGGCCCCGAAAACACGCTTCTTTTCTTCTTTTTTTAACGGAGGTGCGGTAGCTCTCGCACAGGTTCAGTCGGCTCATTTTTATTTCCGGACTGAAGATGAATTTGAGCTGTTTTGCAACAGTACTGCGTCTACATTATCAACATGGACTCTCCCTGTGCCAAAATTGCATAGCTCGAATCGTCTGCTACTATCGACGGTCATGGAGTTGAGAAGCCTAGGCCTTGATTCACAGCTACTGAGCTAGACGTGTCAAGTGGCACGCACAGAATGGCTTGTGTAGATCTGTGACAGCTGATACTTTTGATTCAGTCGAACCATGAATTTATCGTTGTGTGCCAGCATTAAATGTTGTCAGCGCTGACTGAATCCTAGGGGTAGCACTGCACAGCTTGTCAAATTCTGGGTTTGGTAGGAACAGCTCGCGTTGACAAGACGGTAATGATATGTCAAGATAAATGACTGACATCAAGTTTCTAATAGCAACGGTGTATTCTTACACCTTTTCTCACGCGCGGTTACACTAAGCCTATGGGTTAATATATGCAAATGATATGTCAAGACATTGTTTTATATCACACGGTTCCAGGCCTCTTTAGCGCTACTTGAAGATCGGTATATACATAACTGTTACGCCAAAAGCGGTCTAAGAACACTTTAGAAAACGTTTGCGGAAGAATATTACAAGCTCTTGTCTGATTGGTAAAAAAAAAGTATTATTTTAACCAAACTTTAATGGACCAATCAACAACAAGAAATGTATTCACCCCCTACTAGTTCCGGATAGTTCGCCGCTTGCTCGGTGTTTGGCAAGAACAAAACGTCACGCGAACTATCGGCAAACGAAGGGTGTTTCTTAGACCGTTTTTGCCGATTTGAGTGAGCGCAACGTAACGTTAGCCCTTGTGAAACAGCCCCCAGGTATGCTGTTCTACGCCGGAGGACGTTAATCGGGTTTTCAAAACGTTCTTCATCAGCAGTAATCAATAAATGCTCCACCTAAAACAGTTCTGAAAAAAACACCTGACTAAACAACAAAAGTACAAAAAACTATAAAATAAAAAGAATAAAAAAAGAGAAGGAACAAGGGGGAAAAAAAGGAAGGAAGAAAGAAAAGACAAGGTTAAAAATGAAGGCGGAAGTGGTGGTGGGTTGCATGATGAGTGAGCAAGAGCGGATGAATGATTGGGTGTGGTGTGAGATTTAATGCAAATTTATCTCATATTTTTTATTTAATATTTTTATTTTGATACATCTCATCTTATTTTACACGGTGGAAGACGAGTTTCCATGTGCGTTGTACAATGCCAATGGACAACAATAAAGAAACTGACGACTGATGAACAGTGACAGAAACTGACGACTGATGAACAGTGACAGAAACTGACGACTGATGAACAGTGACAGAAACTGACTGATGAACAGTGACAGAAACTGATGAACAGTGACAGAAACTGACGACTGATGAACAGTGACAGAAACTGACGACTGATGAACAGTGACAGAAACTGACGACTGATGAACAGTGACAGAAACTGACGACTGATGAACAGTGACAGAAACTGACGACTGATGAACAGTGACAGAAACTGACGACTGATGAACAGTGACATAAACTGACGACTGATGAACAGTGACAGAAACTGACGACTGATGAACAGTGACAGAAACTGACGACTGATGAACAGTGACAGAAACTGACGACTGATGAACAGTGACAGAAACTGACGACTGATGAACAGTGACAGAAACTGACGACTGATGAACAGTGACAGAAACTGACGACTGATGAACAGTGACACTGAAACTGACGACTGATGAACAGTGACAGAAACTGACGACTGATGAACAGTGACATAAACTGACGACTGATGAACAGTGACAGAAACTGACGACTGATGAACAGTGACAGAAACTGACGACTGATGAACAGTGACAGAAACTGACGACTGATGAACAGTGACAGAAACTGACGACTGATGAACAGTGACATAAACTGACGACTGATGAACAGTGACATAAACTGACGACTGATGAACAGTGACATAAACTGACGACTGATGAACAGTGACATAAACTGACGACTGATGAACAGTGACATAAACTGACGACTGATGAACAGTGACATAAACTGACGACTGATGAACAGTGACAGAAACTGACGACTGATGAACAGTGACATAAACTGACGACTGATGAACAGTGACAGAAACTGACGACTGATGAACAGTGACAGAAACTGACGACTGATGAACAGTGACATAAACTGACGACTGATGAACAGTGACAGAAACTGACGACTGATGAACAGTGACAGAAACTGATGACTGATGAACAGTGACAGAAACTGACGACTGATGAACAGTGACAGAAACTGACGACTGATGAACAGTGACAGAAACTGACGACTGATGAACAGTGACATAAACTGACGACTGATGAACAGTGACAGAAACTGACGACTGATGAACAGTGACATAAACTGACGACTGATGAACAGTGACAGAAACTGACGACTGATGAACAGTGACATAAACTGACGACTGATGAACAGTGACAGAAACTGACGACTGATGAACAGTGACAGAAACTGACGACTGATGAACAGTGACAGAAACTGACGACTGATGAACAGTGACAGAAACTGACGACTGATGAACAGTGACAGAAACTGACGACTGATGAACAGTGACAGAAACTGACGACTGATGAACAGTGACAGAAACTGATGACTGATGAACAGTGACAGAAACTGACGACTGATGAACAGTGACAGAAACTGACGACTGATGAACAGTGACAGAAACTGACGACTGATGAACAGTGACAGAAACTGATGACTGATGAACAGTGACAGAAACTGACAGTGACAGAAACTGATGAACAGTGACAGAAACTGACGACTGATGAACAGTGACAGAAACTGACGACTGATGAACAGTGACAGAAACTGACGACTGATGAACAGTGACAGAAACTGACGACTGATGAACAGTGACAGAAACTGACGACTGATGAACAGTGACAGAAACTGACGACTGATGAACAGTGACAGAAACTGACGACTGATGAACAGTGACATAAACTGACGACTGATGAACAGTGACAGAAACTGACGACTGATGAACAGTGACATAAACTGACGACTGATGAACAGTGACAGAAACTGACGACTGATGAACAGTGACAGAAACTGACGACTGATGAACAGTGACATAAACTGACGACTGATGAACAGTGACATAAACTGACGACTGATGAACAGTGACAGAAACTGACGACTGATGAACAGTGACAGAAACTGATGAACAGTGACAGAAACTGACGACTGATGAACAGTGACATAAACTGACGACTGATGAACAGTGACAGAAACTGACGACTGATGAACAGTGACATAAACTGACGACTGATGAACAGTGACAGAAACTGACGACTGATGAACAGTGACAGAAACTGATGACTGATGAACAGTGACAGAAACTGACGACTGATGAACAGTGACAGAAACTGATGACTGATGAACAGTGACAGAAACTGATGACTGATGAACAGTGACAGAAACTGAACAGTGACAGAAACTGACGACTGATGAACAGTGACAGAAACTGACGACTGATGAACAGTGACAGAAACTGATGAACAGTGACAGAAACTGACGACTGATGAACAGTGACATAAACTGACGACTGATGAACAGTGACATAAACTGACGACTGATGAACAGTGACAGAAACTGACGACTGATGAACAGTGACAGAAACTGATGACTGATGAACAGTGACAGAAACTGACGACTGATGAACAGTGACAGAAACTGACGACTGATGAACAGTGACAGAAACTGACGACTGATGAACAGTGACAGAAACTGACGACTGATGAACAGTGACAGAAACTGATGACTGATGAACAGTGACAGAAACTGATGACTGATGAACAGTGACAGAAACTGATGACTGATGAACAGTGACAGAAACTGATGACTGATGAACAGTGACAGAAACTGATGACTGATGAACAGTGACAGAAACTGACGACTGATGAACAGTGACAGAAACTGACGACTGATGAACAGTGACAGAAACTGACGACTGATGAACAGTGACAGAAACTGACGACTGATGAACAGTGACAGAAACTGACGACTGATGAACAGTGACAGAAACTGACGACTGATGAACAGTGACAGAAACTGACGACTGATGAACAGTGACAGAAACTGACTGATGACTGATGAACTGATGAACAGTGACAGAAACTGACGACTGATGACTGATGAACAGTGACAGAAACTGACGACTGATGAACAGTGACAGAAACTGATGATGAACAGTGACAGAAACTGATGACTGATGAACAGTGACAGAAACTGATGACTGATGAACAGTGACAGAAACAGTGACAGAAACTGACGACTGATGAACAGTGACAGAAACTGACGACTGATGAACAGTGACAGAAACTGACGACTGATGAACAGTGACAGAAACTGATGACTGATGAACAGTGACAGAAACTGACGACTGATGAACAGTGACAGAAACTGACGACTGATGAACAGTGACATAAACTGACGACTGATGAACAGTGACAGAAACTGACGACTGATGAACAGTGACATAAACTGACGACTGATGAACAGTGACATAAACTGACGACTGATGAACAGTGACATAAACTGACGACTGATGAACAGTGACATAAACTGACGACTGATGAACAGTGACATAAACTGACGACTGATGAACAGTGACATAAACTGACGACTGATGAACAGTGACAGAAACTGACGACTGATGAACAGTGACAGAAACTGACGACTGATGAACAGTGACAGAAACTGACGACTGATGAACAGTGACAGAAACTGACGACTGATGAACAGTGACAGAAACTGACGACTGATGAACAGTGACAGAAACTGACGACTGATGAACAGTGACAGAAACTGATGACTGATGAACAGTGACAGAAACTGACGACTGATGAACAGTGACAGAAACTGACGACTGATGAACAGTGACAGAAACTGATGACTGATGAACAGTGACAGAAACTGACGACTGATGAACAGTGACAGAAACTGACGACTGATGAACAGTGACAGAAACTGACGACTGATGAACAGTGACAGAAACTGACGACTGATGAACAGTGACAGAAACTGACGACTGATGAACAGTGACAGAAACTGATGAACAGTGACATGACGACTGATGAACAGTGACAGAAACTGAACTGATGAACAGTGACAGAAACTGATGATGAACAGTGACAGAAACTGACGACTGATGAACAGTGACAGAAACTGACGACTGATGAACAGTGACAGAAACTGACGACTGATGAACAGTGACAGAAACTGACGACTGATGAACAGTGACAGAAACTGACGACTGATGAACAGTGACAGAAACTGACGACTGATGAACAGTGACAGAAACTGAAACATTGACAGAAACTGACAGAAACTGACGACTGATGAACAGTGACAGAAACTGACGACTGATGAACAGTGACAGAAACTGACGACTGATGAACAGTGACAGAAACTGACGACTGATGAACAGTGACAGAAACTGACGACTGATGAACAGTGACAGAAACTGACGACTGATGAACAGTGACATAAACTGACGACTGATGAACAGTGATGACGACTGATGAACAGTGACAGAAACTGATGATGAACAGTGACAGAAACTGACGACTGATGAACAGTGACAGAAACTGACGACTGATGAACAGTGACAGAAACTGACGACTGATGAACAGTGACAGAAACTGACGACTGATGAACAGTGACAGAAACTGACGACTGATGAACAGTGACAGAAACTGACGACTGATGAACAGTGACAGAAACTGACGACTGATGAACAGTGACAGAAACTGACGACTGATGAACAGTGACAGAAACTGACGACTGATGAACAGTGACAGAAACTGACGACTGATGAACAGTGACAGAAACTGACGACTGATGAACAGTGACAGAAACTGACGACTGATGAACAGTGACAGAAACTGACGACTGATGAACAGTGACAGAAACTGACGACTGATGAACAGTGACAGAAACTGATGAACAGTGACAGAAACTGACGACTGATGAACAGTGACAGAAACTGACGACTGATGAACAGTGACAGAAACTGACGACTGATGAACAGTGACAGAAACTGACGACTGATGAACAGTGACAGAAACTGACGACTGATGAACAGTGACAGAAACTGACGACTGATGAACAGTGACAGAAACTGACGACTGATGAACAGTGACAGAAACTGACGACTGATGAACAGTGACAGAAACTGAATGAACAGTGACAGAAACTGATGATGAACAGTGACAGAAACTGACGACTGATGAACAGTGACAGAAACTGACGACTGATGAACAGTGACAGAAACTGACGACTGATGAACAGTGACAGAAACTGACGACTGATGAACAGTGACAGAAACTGACGACTGATGAACAGTGACAGAAACTGATGACTGATGAACAGTGACAGAAACTGACGACTGATGAACAGTGACAGAAACTGACGACTGATGAACAGTGACAGAAACTGACGACTGATGAACAGTGACAGAAACTGACGACTGATGAACAGTGACAGAAACTGACGACTGATGAACAGTGACAGAAACTGACGACTGATGAACAGTGACAGAAACTGACGACTGATGAACAGTGACAGAAACTGACGACTGATGAACAGTGACAGAAACTGATGACTGATGAACAGTGACAGAAACTGACGACTGATGAACAGTGACAGAAACTGACGACTGATGAACAGTGACAGAAACTGACGACTGATGAACAGTGACAGAAACTGACGACTGATGAACAGTGACAGAAACTGATGACTGAAAGAAACAGTGACAGAAACTGACGACTGATGAACAGTGACAGAAACTGACGACTGATGAACAGTGACAGAAACTGACGACTGATGAACAGTGACAGAAACTGACGACTGATGAACAGTGACAGAAACTGACGACTGATGAACAGTGACAGAAACTGACGACTGATGAACAGTGACATAAACTGACGACTGATGAACAGTGACATAAACTGACGACTGATGAACAGTGACAGAAACTGACGACTGATGAACAGTGACAGAAACTGACGACTGATGAACAGTGACAGAAACTGACGACTGATGAACAGTGACAGAAACTGACGACTGATGAACAGTGACAGAAACTGACGACTGATGAACAGTGACAGAAACTGACGACTGATGAACAGTGACAGAAACTGACGACTGATGAACAGTGACATAAACTGACGACTGATGAACAGTGACATAAACTGACGACTGATGAACAGTGACATAAACTGACGACTGATGAACAGTGACATAAACTGACGACTGATGAACAGTGACAGAAACTGACGACTGATGAACAGTGACAGAAACTGACGACTGATGAACAGTGACATAAACTGACGACTGATGAACAGTGACAGAAACTGACGACTGATGAACAGTGACAGAAACTGACGACTGATGAACAGTGACAGAAACTGACGACTGATGAACAGTGACAGAAACTGACGACTGATGAACAGTGACAGAAACTGACGACTGATGAACAGTGACATAAACTGACGACTGATGAACAGTGACATAAACTGACGACTGATGAACAGTGACATAAACTGACGACTGATGAACAGTGACAGAAACTGACGACTGATGAACAGTGACAGAAACTGACGACTGATGAACAGTGACAGAAACTGACGACTGATGAACAGTGACATAAACTGACGACTGATGAACAGTGACAGAAACTGACGACTGATGAACAGTGACAGAAACTGACGACTGATGAACAGTGACAGAAACTGACGACTGATGAACAGTGACAGAAACTGACGACTGATGAACAGTGACAGAAACTGACGACTGATGAACAGTGACATAAACTGACGACTGATGAACAGTGACAGAAACTGACGACTGATGAACAGTGACAGAAACTGACGACTGATGAACAGTGACAGAAACTGACGACTGATGAACAGTGACAGAAACTGATGACTGATGAACAGTGACAGAAACTGATGACTTATGAACAGTGACAGAAACTGATGACTTATGAACAGTGACAGAAACTGATGACTTATGAACAGAAAACAGAAGAAACATCGCTTGGTTTGTTGCTTCTTGTTGGTTTTTTTTAACTAGAAACTCCACATTCGTAAACCATGGTATTGCACTTCAACAATAAAGAAGAAGAAATATGTGACCCAGCACCACGAAAGGGACATTAAGTCGCTGGGCTAGTTTCTCCCTGATGTATGTGACGAAGCACCACGAAAGGGACATTAAGTCGCTGGGCTAGTTTCTCCCTGATGTATGTGATGAAGCACCACGAAAGGGACATTAAGTCGCTGGGCTAGTTTCTCCCTGATGTATGTGATGAAGCACCACGAAAGGGACATTAAGTCGCTGGGCTAGTTTCTCCCTGATGTATGTGACCCAGCACCACGAAAGGGACATTAAGTCGCTGGGCTAGTTTCTCCCTGATGTATGTGACCCAGCACCACGAAAGGGACATTAAGTCGCTGGGCTAGTTTCTCCCTGATGTATGTGATGAAGCACCACGAAAGGGACATTAAGTCGCTGGGCTAGTTTCTCCCTGATGTATGTGACCCAGCACCACGAAAGGGACATTAAGTCGCTGGGCTAGTTTCTCACAACAGGCTTGCAAAGTCAAAAATCTCATTTTTTATCCATTTTGAGTTATGGGTATTTTCGTGTTCTCTAACATCTTATCTTTCATATTTATAAAGCATAATCTTTAATATGGTCTCTAAATGATCTTATAAGTGCTTTAAAATGAGAAGGTCAATGCATTTTCTTCAGCTAGGCTAGACTTTAAGACTGTATCCTTAAAATGGCCGACGCTCACCCTACTAACTTTAAATGCTCATAACTCTGGAACAGAAATAGATACAAGAATGGTTTTTGTATCATCAGAAAGAGAATGATCTGAAGTTTTCAAGGGTATAATTCTCTCAGAATGGTCAGTTTGACATTTAATGTTCCTTTCATGGCATTATGTCTTTAAAATAAATGCATAAAAAAACTTAATTGACACAAGTTGCAAACATATAAATGCAAAACACATTTTCTTCCCGAATTCAAAGCAGGAATGGGTGCAATCATAATTATAAATAGAAAAACTTGCTTTCAGCACTGAGATCCCATGATTAACATTAAGTATACTTGTGGCAGTACCATAGCCGATGAGGTTTAACCGAGGCTTGGTTACTGCTACACATATCTGTATTGTCAAAAAAATCGGGACTTTACTGGTGTTGCACTGCCTCTGGGCATTGCCTCCAGTATTGTTCCCACCATCTTTGTATTTGCAAATGTCCCATATGTGTCTATGACCGAGAGGACGTAAAACACCATTTTTCCTTCCTTGCTTTGAACATTCGTTGTGATCATTTTCAAAAATCCTTTAGAACAAATGCATTTGCAAGCAAACTTTGAAAGGCCTAAAAACAAAACTCAAGAACCAAAACTTGAGGATGAAAATAATACATCAAGAAGCCACGCAGCAGCATTTTCGTCTCCACTGACCTTCAACTTTGATCAATGACCTTCATCTTCGAACTTGGCCTAGATACCCTTACTACTTATCCGCATGCAAAATCTGAGGGTCCAATAGGTCCCTTCGTTCAAACGCAATCGTGGTAACATAGTCAGACACTCAGCCAGGGACAGTCGTACAGCGGTGAAAACATTAAGCAGTTTTTGTTTCACGGCTGATGAATAACATTTAAAAAATTGTTTTAATTTTCGTTGTTGGAAACGCAAAACGCAAAAATGAACTGTGTCCAAAAATAAAGACAACAAATGTAATACAAAAGCTATATAGTACAGCGGAACCTCCATTGTAAGACCTCCCATTATAAGACTCCCTCCCACATAAGACCTTACTTCTCTGAGACATTACCCTTCTTTGTAAGCATTAAAATTACGTCCCTTACAAGCCCCCTCCCTTATAAGACCTCCATGGCTTCCAGGGACCCCCATTTGGGGGTCTATGAAGCACTAACATTCTCAAGGACCCTCTACAAGAATGTGCAGGGGGTCCCAAGGATGCACTAGAAAAAATCTTTTTTAGCATTCGCAATGCCACTGGGACCCTCTATCCTGCCTCTAGGACCCTCTATACTGTAAATGAAGGAGTTCCTGGGACCCCTTGTTTCGGGAGCCCTGACCTCATAAGGGAGCTGGTTCCACTGTACTTATTATGGTGTGAAGATATGTTATAATATGCTAAGTCAGAGTATCCAGCAGCTATAGGTATATGTGTAAACATAGGCGACAATGCAATATGCAAGCATATAAAAACAGCATAACAAAGTATCACTTTTGAAAAAAATAGCATAACAACTACAATACAGCATTTTGTTTATATAAATAAAGCATAACAATAATAGCAAATCGTCAGAAGTACAAAAGCACAAAATCCTGTAACTGGCATTGACCTTGACCTTAAAAATGAAGCAATCAGATGATATCTAATACATTGTCGAACTTGATTTCCAAAATTGATCAAAATTAACTTAACCGGTTATCGAGAAAAACGCACACGGACGGACGCACGGACGCATGCATGAAACAAAAACAATACTTCCCAAAGCTTCGCTCTGGAACTAAAAATCACAACAAAAAAACAAATAAAAAAGAGAGAAAGAAAGAGACACAGAGGGAGAAATAACATATAAAGAGACAGAAAGACAACTGCAATTCATTTTTTTTTTTAAATGGACTGACTTCGGTTCAAACTAAAGTGAAGAGTGCCTGGTCAAAGAAACATCCCCACCCTTTCACCTTTTCAAGAGGACTTGAAGACAGTCGTGAGTGAGAATGGTCCCCCTTCAGAGGCCAACTTCTCCCCGAAGCAGCAGCACAGAGAGCTAGAGAGGCAGCGTCTTCCAGTTTGAAAACCACAAGCTGGATGACCCCCCACCCTCACCACCAATCTCTCCCAGTGGGGATACCGGGGGGGGGGGGGGGGGGGGGGGGGCTCTGCCTCTTCCCTTCGCTTTCTATCATCTACTATCTTTCTGACTTATTGGCCCCATTCTCCTGCCTTTTTTAAACAAAAAATCTTCCAAATAATTTATCTCCTTTGAGCTGCTCCGAAATCGGAATGTGTATGCAGCGGGGAGACCAGTGAAAATCGGACACGTATGTACCTTACCCATTATGGCCATATGGCCTGGGAACGCAGAAGAAGAAGACGACGAGGAAAACCACAAGCATTAGCTTCACAAAAGACTAGAATAGCTAGAAAAGACTATAACATTTCGAAGTAAAAAAAAAAGGGCAAAGGTAAAGATGTGCTCCCCCCCTGCATTTCTCCGTGAATTCCATTCCATTTCGCCATTTTTGCCTTTCTTACCAAACATAAAGCTGTATTTTAGGAACCTTTTCAGGTAATTATCTTTTTGGAATACTAACCCTAACCTTAGCCCTAAACCTAACCCTACCCCCCACTATGTACTGCAGTACACCGCGATTTGTCACAGTTGTGGTTCATTGCGTTTTCCCGTCTTATAGGAGGGGGGGGGGGGGGGGGGGGGGGGGGGGGGGGGGGTAGGGTTAGGGTTATTATTTCAAAAAGATAATTAGCTGAAAAGGTTCCTAAAATACAGCTTTATGTTTGGCAAGAAAGGCAAAAACGGAAAAATGGAATTAACCGAGAAATGCAGGGGTGGTGGTGGCACATCTTGACAATTTCCACATCTCTGTATAGCCAGACAAAACTCGTTCATCAGTAGGTTTAGAAAAAACAACAAACACTTTTTTTGTGGAAAATATATTGCAAACAACTGACATTTTCTGGAAAAGTTTAAAAAAAAAATTAAGGTGTACTTTGGGGGGGGGGGGAGGGGGGGGGGGGGGGGGGGGGGGGGGGGGGGGGGGGGGGGGGGGGGGGGGGGGGTGGGGGGGGGGGGGGGGGGGGGGCTTCATAAGAGGGTTGCTACATATGGAAACCATAAAAATAATTATAATGAGAGCAATCTTGTACTTTAGACACCCCTCCTTGTGTTTACGACCCTCAATCTCAAAGTCTGTTTCTTTCAGTTTTATGAAAATAACCCTAGGCTGATCCTAACCCTATCCCCCAAACGGCAGAATGCTACTTCTCAGTGAGTTTGTTCAATGCGAAAATTTGAGAAGGAGAGGGGGGGGACCAATTAAGTTCAAGACAGCCGAACAGTCTTACTGATTTTTTTTTTTTAATTAGCCAAAAATTGGCTAATTGATTTTTTAATTAGTCCCAAACTCTTATTGATTCTTCTTAATTAGCCAAACAAATCTGATGACTTTTGTTTATAATTAACTATAAAAAAAGGTCTTATTGATTTTTTAAAATAATTAGTCCAAAAGTCTTATTGATTCTTTTTAATTAGTCCAAAAGTCTTATTGATTCTTTTTAATTAGTCCAAAAGTCATTGATTTTTTTTAATTAGTCCAAAAGTCATTGATTTTTTTAAATTAGCCCCAAAGTCCTTGATTCTTTTTAATTAGCCCAAAAGTCTCATTGATTCTTTTTAATTAGCCCAAAAATCTGATTTTTAAAAATAATTAGCTAAAAAAGTCATTGATTCTTTTTAATTAGTCCAAAAGTCATTGATTTTTTTAAATTAGCCCCAAAGTCATTGATTCTTTTTAATTAGCCCAAAAGTCTCATTGATTCTTTTTAATTAGCCAAAAGATCTGATTTTAAAAAATAATTAGCTAAAAAAGTCTTATTGATTCTTTTTATTTAGCCAAAAATTCTCATTGATTCTTTTTAATTAGCCAAAAAGTAACTGATTTAAAAACAAACAAAATTCACCAATAATTGCTAGACAATTATCCACATTTACCACATTTAGAGAGGATCTGACTCCACTGACTGAACGAGCAAGTTGTCGAACTTCATTCCGTCAGCAAACTATCTCCCTTGTGTGGTGTGGTGTAGAGTGGCACAGTGGTAGCGCGTTCGCTTCGTGTCAAGTAAACCCGAGTTCGAACCTGGGTACAGGGGATTTTTTCCTCTCACTTTGCACTAGGCCTTACGGTCTGAACGTGGAGTCTTTCGGATGAGACGATAAACCGAGGTCTCATGTGCCCATGCACTTACCATACGTTAAACCCAGTGGCAACGAAAAAGTTTTGTCATTTGGTAAAAATTTACACCCCCCCACCCCCCATCAGTCACACAAAAATCACATGCAAAAAACAAAAACAAAGAAATTGGGTGGCGCGCCTCTGGCTGCGACACACTCTCCAGGTGGGAGCAACCCGAATTTCACAGAGACAGCTCTGTGACTATAAAGTACCTAATACCTACATAACCACGGCAGCAGCTGCCCCACCAACTTGGCGGAAGAATGATCCAGAACCGAGACAGCATTCAAGTCATTTCTTTAACCCCTTGACTGCCAGAGAAAATGAAACAAAAAAACATTGGGCAAATCATGCCATGAAAAAGATAAACTCACAGAGCCAATCCGGCAAAATGGTCTGGGGGTATAACTCTCTTGACTGTGTTAGAGCAAAAAAGCCAGCATATCAGGGTTATTCCTCTTCATCTGATGACATCATCAGTGATGTCATCAGGTCAGTACGTAATACGTTGGTGGCAGTCAAGGGGTTAAAAACCTTTTTCAAGTCATGAGCCACTGCGGGTTAAACCCTATCTTTCTCAACAGTTCCAGAATGAAGTTGAAAATCTTCCGGAAAAGACTCTCGCTTTCTGGCTTCCCTCCATCCTCCTCTTCGTTCAACATCCCCTTTTTACCCCGGAACGTCCCAAACCTCTTGATGCGACGCTTAATCTCGGCCTCTAGCTCTTCCTTCCGCACGGAAAACAGCTTCAAGTCGGACGGCGGAGACTCACGATCCCTGATCATAATTTCCAGAATCTTCTCCTTCAGCTCGAAGATCTGCCGCTCGTTCTTGCCTTCGTCGGTGTTGTCGAACGCGACGTATCGCCCGCCACATTCGCGCAGGACTTTCTTGAACCTGTAATGATAATAATTCATCCATTTACATACCGGTAGTTAACCCTTTCACCGCCAAAGTCGCATTTTAGCCCCACAGTGATCTCCCGCCCATGTCACTAAAAGGCATCAAATTGGGGTCTATTATTCAAAGACCCTATTGTCTTAGTTTCGGGGAAGTAAGGATAGACCTTATGTTATATATGTCACAGAAGAATCCACAATACTGCAGATGGATTTTGTTCTCTACCCAGGTACATTTAATGGAATTGTTTGGCTGAAATATGGCTGGCGGTGAAAGGGTTAAACACATGCAATCAATAACACTAGAAGATAAAGGCAAGACGGAAAAAAACGCAATGAACCAGGACTGTGGCTGTTGTGTGTACTGCACTACATGGGGGGGGTCCTATTAGATAAAGGCCTTTATCATGACTGCACGATTAATTATTCAACAAAGATAATTAGCTGAAAAGGTTCATAAAATACAGCTTCATGTTTGGTAAGAAAGGCAAGTGTGAAAATGCGGGGAGAGCCGAGAAATGTAGGGGGGGGGGGGGTGGCACATCTTAATCTTTACCGCATTTCTAGCGCTTAATCTTATAGAAGCCCTAAGCGCTTACAATAATAAATGAACAAACCAGCAAGTAATAGAAACAAATGAGTGTCGAAATTGTATTATACCCACACGCACGCGCACACACACACTGAACAAACACACACATGCACTACACGCGTGCACGCACACACATACACACAAACCAAACTCAACACACATACACACACACACATGGACAAACAATGCGCACGCACACAAACACACGTGCATGGAAGGAACACAGTACTTTGAAAGGAAATGAAGCAGGCTATGATTTGAAGAGAGTAGTTTTGAGAGAAGACTTAAATGAAGAAAGTTTGCAGAACGGAGCAGTGACCTTTCAGGGGCTTTTTGGACGTATTTGTCGATGGTCATCCCATCCTTTTTCAGCTCGTCAGCTCGCGTGAAGACGACGATGATGTAGCGGCGGATCTCTTTGCCGAACAAGGTGGTGAGTCGGCGGTAAGTCTCAAACTCTTCGTCCGTGTAATGGTCGCCAATCTTAATAATAATAATAATAATAATTTTATTTATATAGCGCCATGATCCATTGATAAATTCTCTATGCGCTTTACAATGACCAGATAGGAAGACAACGTAAAGCACTGAAATTAAAAATTAAAAATTAAAAACCAACCGTATTTTTCGGACTACAAGGCGAAAAATTTGCATAAGTCGCACCCCCAAATATTACCATTTTCAGAT
>CM065712.1:15929571-15944571 GCA_017654935.2 Phymorhynchus buccinoides | reverse complement strand
AAAATACAACCACCGATATGCTACGAAAAGACCCCTCTCTCTTGTACTTTCTTTCCACATCTCTCTTTTTTTTCACTCATTCTTTTTGTCCTACACACACACACACACACACACACGCACACGCACACGCACACACACACACACACACACGCACGCGCACGCACACACACACACACACACACTATGTTTAATACTTTGCATTGTTTTGTTTTACACTTTGAGTTACTTTTCGATTTAATTTTCACAAAACGCACACATGTAATTATGCACACACACACACAAAAATACACAAGTTAGGGTTTGAGGTTAGATTGGAAAGCAGAGAGGGTCGGTCGCTGACGGAGGGAAACAGGAAGTTTGTTCCAAGATGTCGGTCCTGAGACAGCAAAAGAGCGCCGACCAGTCAGTCACACACACACACACACACACACACACAGACACACACACAGACACACGTACACACAGAGAGACACACACACACACACACACACACACACACACAGACACACACAGACACACACACACACACACACACACACACACACCTAGATCATGTAGAGCGGAGGGGCGGGGGTACATGGCGAGCAAGGCTCGCACTATAATCATGCACACACACACACACACACAGACACACACCTTGATCGTGTAGAGCAGAGCGGTGGGGCGGGGGTACATGGCGAGCAAGGCTCGCACTATAATCATGCACACACACACACACACACACACACACACACACACACACACACACACACACACTTGATCGTGTAGAGCAGAGCGGTGGGGCGGGGGTACATGGCGAGCAAGGCTCGCACTATAATCATGCACACACACACACACACACACACACACACACACACACACACCTTGATCGTGTAGAGCAGAGCGGTGGGGCGGGGGTACATGGCGAGCAAGGCTCGCACTATAATCATGCACACACACACACACACACACACACAGACACACACCTTGATCGTGTAGAGCAGAGCGGTGGGGTGGGGGTACATGGCGAGCAAGGCTCGCACTATAACCATGCACAGGTCCTCCAAGCTCAAGGTCGTGTCAAACAGCCCGGGACAGTCCATTACCTGCAAGGGGGTGTAGGGTCACGTAAGTCTAAGTCAACAACCAAGTACCGCATCGTACACACTATAAGGCAATAACAACATTGAACAAAGGGAGAAAACTCTCTTTCTAATTAACTCCCCTCATCCACCAAAGTTGATTACGATACCAATCATCTAGCAATGCGTGGATCAGAGCCAAAGTGAGACAAACAAAAAGCATCATTCTCAAAAAAGAATGTGCCAAGTTCGCCTTTATGACCCTTCACCCACACGGTACGCATCAACAATGGTGGAGAGGACCTTTTCCCTAGACTGAGACCCCTGCGCCTTATAACGTGGACTGACAACATAGTAAGAAACCACAATGAACAAAATCTGATTGTTGTGTCAAAATTTTGGCGGGTGCGCCATATAATCAGGTGAGCCTTGTATTCTTCTTCTTCTTCTTCTTCTTCTTCGTTCGCTCAGACAGTTTCCTGTCACATGAGCGTAGATGCACCATGTTGCCGTTATGCGCCTAACTAAGAAATAGTTTAGGCCCAGCATGTCCGACTTCGGCTCTTGAGTGAAATCTTTGTAAGAATGCATAGAAGAAAAGGCAGGAGAATGGACCAGTGAGATAGAAAGATAGTAGACGACAGTAAGCAAAGGGAAAAGGCAGAGTCAAAGAGAGTGAAAGATTAGGGGAAGCTACAAGCACAGAACTTCCAGAAGGTGGGGAAACAACTGTATGAAAGACCCCCCGGTATCCCCATGGGGGGAAGCAATGTAGTGAATACGGTAATGTTCTGACCTCCATTTCTCACATGGGCACTGCAGTCACGAGTGCCGTCTAAAACAACTTAATCCGGGATGCAAAATGTAAATTGGACTAATATAAACTGCCAATGGCAGTGGATCGGTTTAGTCTTAACTTACATTTTACATGCCGGATTAAGTGTTTTAGCTGCACTCGTGACTACAAGGCTGGGTGAAGATGCATAACTGGTGACTGGGTGTGGTGGAACCCATAGACAGCACAGCGCTGAATTTCCCCATATATTTTTGAAAATTATAATAATAATAATAATAAAATAACATTTATAGAGCGCCCTTTCTCTCTTGAGCTCACGGCGCTTCACAATTATTTAAATGAATACATAAATCATAAATAAGCTACTACAATATCAACTATCACAAACATGCACACAGCCACAACACGCACGCACGCACACCCACATACGCGCGCACACCCACCCACCCACAATGTGGGGGACATCATTTTAAGGCAGGAAAACAGGACAAGGAAGAAATCAGAGGTATTGCCGGAAGAGGTGAGTTTTAAGAGCGGTTTTGAAAGATTGGAAAGATTTAGCAGAACGAAGTTCATATGGTAGGGTGTTCCAGACAGAAGGGGCTCTGAAAGAAAATGAACATTCACCACATTTTCTCTTAGTGTCTTAGTACGAGGAATAGAAAGGATAAGTTTGTCAGAAGAGGAACGGAGAGACCTGGAGGGTGAGTACAGGTCATAGGACCTTCGCAAAACATCCAAAATGAGGTCTTATGAGGGAGGGGTCTTTATAAGGGAGGTAATTTTAATACTTACAAAGAAGGGCAATGTCCTTAGAGAAGTAGGTCTTATATGGGAGGGGAGTCTTATAATAGGAGGTCTAATTATATAAGGGAGGGGTCTTTTAAGAGAGGTACTTTTAATACTAATTACTTACAAAGAAGGGCAATGTCTCAGAGAGGTAGGTCTTATATGGGAGGGACAGTCCCGTCAACAACTATGGTTATCCCAGGACTGTCACCACGTAAAGTTCGACCACGTATAGCAAAACACACATCAATGATTCTTAACAACGTCCAAAAACCTCAGAAAAAAAAATATATAAACAGTTACAATTCCCGACATGGCATCTTCATCACTGTCAAGTATGCTCTTTCTTTTCTTTTTTCACCTCCACTTTGTGATCGGGCGAAGAGGCGTACTGGTAACTGCATGTGGTGAAAGCTATGCCAAGTATGGTTCTGACTTTCTTCAATGAATAAATAAACGCATTAATGAACAGTCAAATAAACAATCAAGTTAGTAAGCTCTTTTTTTTCACCTCCACTTTCTGATTGGGCGAAGAGGCGTATATATTGGTAAATGCGTGTGGTGAAACCCATACCAAGCATGGTTCTGACTTTCTTCAATGGATAAATAAACGCATTAATGAACAGTCAAATAAACAATCAAGTTAGTAAGCTCTTTTCTTTTAACCTCCACTTTCTGATTGGACGAAGAGGCGTATATATTGGTATATATTGGTAAATGCGTGTGGTGAAAGCTATGCCAAGTATGGTTCTGAATTTCTTCAATGAATAAATAAACGCATGAATGAACAAACAATCAAATAAACAATCAAGTATGCTCTTTCGTTCTTTTTCACCTCCACTTTCTGATCGGATGAGGAGGCGTACTGGTAGCTGCGCGTGGTGGAGGCCATGGACAGTCCGGTGCTGAACTTCTTCTCACCTAGCACCGTGTTTCCGCTGGAGCTCTTCCCCACCCCCGTCTTCCCCACCAGCAGTAACCGCACCTTGTCCTCCACTGGGAACAAAGCGACAAAAACAAAAATAACTGTTTGCCTTTGAGAGCAAACATGACAGGATTATCCCCCAAACAGCCATTTGCAAGTTATTCGATACTACAATTTTTGCCATATTTGGCAATTTTTCGTCACCACTTCCGGTTGGCACTTCCTGTTCGAATTTATAACAAAAGTATTGCACTGTTACTGTTTAGTAAGCACTGAAAAAATGAAAGTATTCCGAGCAGCCATTTTCAAATCATTGAAGATTAAAGTTTTGCCCAAAATTGCCAATTTGGGCCATATTTCAGCCAAATTTGGGCCAATCGGTTTAATATTGGCACTCTAGCATTAGAATAGTGTCCTTCGATATTCCTGCGAATTTCATCAAAATCGGAAGAAAATTTTTAAAAATCCATAAAATTATATGGGAATTGGTGAAAGTGACACAACCAACATCACATATATTTGAATAACTTCCAAACTATTTAACATATCGTCAACAAACTCCTTTTTAAAAAAAAGAAGAAGAAATATCCATCTTGTACTTCACGCTCTACCACGCCCCCTCCATGAGTCTCTCCCCATCGGGATAACACGGGGTGCGGGGGGGGGCATCTTTCGCAAAAATAGTTCCCCCGCCTTCTGGCTTTTCCCTTTGCTTTCTATCATCTACTATCTTTGACATATTGGCCCATTTCTCCTGCCTTTTAAAAAAAAAAAAAATCTTCCAAAATAATGTTTCTCCTTTGAGCTCCTCTGAAATATGCTGTATGCAGCAGGGAGACCAGTGAAAACTGAAAACCGGACACATACGTACCTTACCCATTATGGCCATAATGGCCTGGGAACGCAAGAAGAAGAAGAAGAAGCACCCTCTCCCATTTTTGTTTGGAAAAGTTTCTCTGAGAAGCAAACTTCTGCTATTTCCTGGAAAGAGATAGGATCAGGACACACACACAGCAGATCCAGAATCCGCACGTTCCGTACTGAAACCCATACACTTATATAAAAAATAAGCGGATTGGATTACGGATGTGTTTCCGTGTATAATGGGCACACTCTTTCATATTTCTTGCTTCCAGTTGTTGTTTTTGTCGGATTGCGCATGAGTTTCCTGCGCGGAACTTGCGTGTATATGCGTATCTCCCTTTCAAACGCTTTAAGAAAAAATCAGAATAAATAGATTCCATGCCACCAGACAACAATGTGCATCTTTAAAAGTTGGGGAAATTCACAACATTACATACATCCAAACCAATCATTGTTGCTGTATCCATTTCTTTTCCAAGTTTTTTAGCTGTGCTTACTTCTTCTTCGATCGCTCAGACAGTTGCCTGTCACTTCACACATCACAGATGCGTCATGCTGCTGTTTTATGCGCCTAACCAAGAAATAGTTAGGCCCAGCAGGTCCGACTTCGGCTGGAGGAAATCTTTTTTTTAAAGCGTTTCTTTAAAAAAAGGCAGGAGAATGGACTCAGGTAAGGTAGAAAGATAGATACAGAAGCAAAGTAAAAAAAAGCAAAGAGAGTGACAAATTAAAACAAGGCAGAACTCCAGAGTTTTAAAAATGATCATTTTTTTTCTTTAGAGGAGGTTTGGTCTATTCACATAACTTCCGGAAGGGGGGGTGGTTTTTTTTTTTTTTTTTTTTTGGTGTTGCGGGACTATTTCAGACAAAAGACCCCGGTATCCTCATGGGGGGTTCCAAGTTTTTTAAACAAAAATAAAGAAAACAAAACAAAATTTTTTTATCATCAACTCACGCTCAGCAGGCAGAAGTTGGCTCAGCCCAAGCACTTGTGGTGAGGGGGGAGGAGGTGGGGGTTCAGGTTGTTCCTCCGTTTCCATCGCCTCTTCTTCTTCTTCTTCGTCGTCTTCTTGTTCGTCTTCTTCGTCTTCTTCTTCTTTCAGTTCATCAGTTCCCTCCCCCTTGGTCATCACTGTTCCAGCGGCGGGCAGACGTTCTTCCATTTCCAGCTGCACCGCCTTGACCAGTTTCTTCAGGAGCAGACGCTGCTTCCCTTTGGGAAGACAAAAGAATAAGTAATAGTAGTAGTAGTAGTAGTAGTAGTAGTAGTCGTAGTCATAGTAGTAGTAGTAGTAGTAGTAGTAGTAGTAGTTGTTGTAGTAGTAGTAGTAGTAGTGGTAGTGGCAGTAGTAGTAGTTAGTAGTAGTAGTCGGTAGTAGTAGTAGTAGTAGTCATCCGTTAGCATTAGTCGTAGTCGTGGTACCTCAGTGGTAGTAGTAGTAGTAGTAGTATAGTAGTAGTAGTAGTAGTAGTTGTAGTAGTAGTTGTAGTAGTAGTCGTGAGTAGTAGTAGTTGCGTAGCATGTTGTAGTGGTAGTAGTAGTAGTAGTAGTAGTAGTATCCTAGTAGTAGTAGTAGTAGAGTAGTAGTAGTAGTAGTAGTCATAGTAGTAGTCGTAGTAGTAGTAGTACTAGTAATTAGGTATATTTGGTACTTTATAGTCACAAAGGCGTCTCTGTGAAATTCGTGTTGCTCCCACCTGTGGAGCCAGCAGGAGCGCCACCCATTTGTTGTTGTTTTGGTGTGTTTTTTGCATGCGATTGTTGTGTGATTGATGAGGAAGGAAGGGGGGGGGGGTTAAATTTTAACCAAATGACAACTTTTTTCGTTGCCACTGGGTTTAACGTGTGCTAAGTGCATGTGCACATGCGACCTCGGTTTATCGTCTCATCCCGAAAGACTGTAAGGCCTAGTGCAAAGTTAGAGGAAAAATCCCTTGTACCCAGGTCCGAACTCGGGTTTACCTGATCACGAAGCGAACGCGCATACCACTGTGCCACTCTACACACTCTACACTTAGAAGTGGGCCTCGCGGCCCTTTTATGCCCACGACACAACACAACAATGCACTACAATACAACAACATACAGTATTTATACAGACACTGACTCTTGATAGAAATCAAATCAAAGCGCACACAAACGTAAGCATTCATAATGCATTCAAACAAAAACGCGATACAAAGCGAAAAAACAACCGTGGATGACATAAATGGTATACAGCAGAAAAAAGACCTAAAGGCAATAGAGAGAAGAGAAAGAGAACGGAGCTTCAATGACGGGGGGAACAGGTGGCTTTTGAGGTTAGCTTTTGAAAGCAGAGAGGGCCGGTCGCAGACGGAGGGAGAGAGGAAGCTTGTTCCAAGATGTCTGTCCTGAGACAGCAAAAGGGCGTCGACCGACCGTTGAAAGCTTATAACTAGGGATCTGGAGAGAAAGAGGGTTAGAAATTGAACGTAAAGTGCGAGCTGCTGGTGTATAGACCGAAATATTGTCGCAGAGGTAAGATGGAGCAGCTTGATGGATAGATTTATAGGCAAAAGCACACAGTACACTCCACCACCCCACCAAGCAGGGTTGTTGTCCTGCTTATATGTTAGCAGGCTCCACCTAACTCCATAGAAAAGACTCAGCATCAGCAGTGCAGTGTCTCCTCTGCTGGTTGCCTCTTGACGGACTAACAAAAATTCGCCCCCCCCCTGTGGAATGGCTGGCTTCCGGTACGCCCTGCAACATAGACAAACCAGGGTGGGGCTGCGAGTTGGGACTGGGAATGAGCAACGCGGGGCCCAGAAAATGGGACAGCAACAAAATGAAATAAAACTGAACCATGAAAACGCTAGATCAACCATCCGCGCTGCAGTATATTTGGCTCCAGTGACCTTGACGAATCAAATCAACAGACAAACACCCCTCCCCCCACCCCCTTCTCATGACAAGAAAGTCCAGTCAAGGTCTACACCCTGCACGGCTACCGTGCACCCTTCTGCGCAGCTGAGGATCTCAAATGTAGCCCGCCGCACTATTTTGACAGCCTAGAGAAAAGCAGGTGCACTGCAGCATTTTCGGCACCAGTGACCTTGACCTTTGACCAATGACCTTCATCTTCAAAATTGGCCTAGATATCCTAAATGCCTACCCGCCAGGCAAACATTCAGCCTACCGGGTACCTCTGTTCACACGCTGTCATGTTCACATAGACCAGAACAGAATCGTCAGACAGATAGATAGTTCAGATAGACAGATAGTCAGACCCCAGACAGATAGTCAGACAGCGTAGATAGTCAAGAAAGATAGATAGTCAAGCAGATATTCCAGAAGGGGGGTAATTAAGGGGGATTTAGTTCGAAAGATAATCAGAATGGATAAGAAGTCAGGGACAGATAGATATTAAGGCAGACAGATAGATAGATAGACAGATAGTCAGACAGATAGATAGTCAGGACAGACAGATAGTCAGACAGGTAGATAGCCAGACAGATTAGGACGTCAGGCAGACAGGTAGTCAGACAGACGATAGTCAGACAGATAGATAGTCAGACAGATAGATAGTCAGACAGATAGATAGTCAGACAGATAGATAGTCAGACAAACGGACAGGCAGACAGATAGGATAGGAAGACAGGACAGAGAGTAAGACAGACAGATCAGTACAGACAGACCAGAGAGTCAGACAAGATAGTTCAGACAGGACAGATAGTAGACAGACAGTAGTCAGATAGTCAGATAGGTCAAGATAAATAGTCAGACAGATAGTCAGACAGACAGATAGTCAGATAGATAGATAGTCAGACAGATAGATAGTCAGATAGATAGTCAGACAGACAGATATGTCAGACAGACAGATAGCCCACCCCCCACCCACCACCTACCATTCCCTCAGACAGAAGATAGTCAGACAGGTAGATAGATAGATAGAACTAGTCAGACAGGTAGATAGTCAGAACAGGTAGATAGTCAGACAGGTAGTATAGTCAGACAGATAGTCAGACAGACAAATAGCCAGTACAGACAGATAGTCAGACACACAGAGAGCCAGACAGACAGACAGACAAACAGATAGGTAGTTAAATAACATTATCGTGGATCTGGTTTGATACGACGTACGACCACACGCCACTTCTGACGATAAATCGCAACAGAACTAGGAGGTCGCATGCACCCAGTACAGTGGAGCCTCCCTTATAACAACCTCCAAAAATCATCCAAAATGAGGCCTTATAAGAGAGGGATCTTGTAAGGATGTAATTTTAATACTTACAAAGAAGGGGGCAATGTCTCAGAGAAAGCGTGAGGAGTCTATAATGGGAGGTCTTATAATGGGTGCCCTTCCACTGTACTGTAAAAAAGGCCATGGTTATAAATAATGTGAGAGGGAGTAATAACTCATGGTCTGCGTGAGATTATTGCGAATCCGCGAACATAACAAAAAAATGATTTCTCGCATCTGTGGGGGACAAAAGGCCGATCGTTCCAGGGAAATTGAACTGCCTCGCAGTCAGTCGCCTCCGTGCTCTGCATCCAGGATCGCTGAGGTTTTTTTTGAAAGTACTAATTAATGTCACACAGTTTGTGTTTCTTCGAGTCGGTCTCTATCATAGTAACAAGCCAACAAGGGAAATCTCCAGTTTGAGAGGAAATATAGAAGTCGTTCGCGCGAAGTTCAAAGTTCTCCAAGTTCCGAATCAGTTTGTCGCACCGTGTGACCACCAACCCCCCACCTCCTAAAAAATATTTGCAAGTCGGACACTCGCGTGGTAGTTTCACCTTTTGAGCGCCATAGGTACACTACTCAGGGCTCCCAATCGTCCTCTCATGCATTAAACCAGAGATGAGATACTCAGGGACTCTTCACTTAGGAGTATAGGAGGCGTCCCTAGTGGGGAGAGGGCCCGATGTGTTCCACAGTGGGCAGTTGGATGGCACCGGGGAAAGAAAAAGAAGAATACTAAAAAGAATTGTTTTACAGAGCAGTCATCCCCGCATCCCTGGGGGACCAGGAAATGTCCCTTGCAACTTGCACCATTCTTTTAGAAAATATCCTTTAGAATTTTAGTGCTCTCATAGACGATTCAACACAAAACCAACCAGGGAAAGACGGAGCCCCTGCTACTTAATTTTCGGCGTAGATTTATTACGTAGGTCAGTAGTGCTCTCTGAGGCCATCATATTGGAGGAAATCCTCCAATTGGAGGAACCGTCTCCTCTCTGAGCCACCTTACTTGGCATTGTCGTTATGCTGTCTCAGATCGTTTTCCAGCGAGTGGCAAGCTAGCTTTTTTGGGCATTGTTTTTTTTTGCACTCGACCCGCAGGACCATCTTGAAAGTGACCTCCGACAGCCCCCCCAGCCCCCGCCCTCCTCTCAGAGCGTGGGTCAAGGAGGGGGAGCAGGCCTTCCTTGCAAGAATCATGTTAAGAATATCAATAGACATTGTTCAGAACAAATTAAGGCGCCTGTGAGGGTGATCTTGCCTAATTCAAACCTGTACAAAGTGCGTTTTGTGGTTTTTCTTTTTCCCCTTTCCCCTCTGGGACCATACGGGGGCTTCATGTATAGATCTCTAGCTCTGGGACAGGTGGGCTTGAGCAGAACTTTCAGTTGTTTGGGATAGGATATGTGGATATAGTAATGGGTACCATGTGTGGTTGTACGTCACATTTAGCAAGCGCCGCCACAGTTTGACTCCTTAGCTACGCTCATGTTTATGTGAGAAATGTGTGCAAGTCGCTGACTAGCGTCTTGCTTGTCGTATGTTGTGGGAGGGACGGCATCAGGGTGGAGGTGGTGGTTGATCGTTTTGTTGAGGGATGGGAATTATGATTTGCAATTGGTTTTGTTGTGATGAGTGTGTTTCTGTGTATGTCGATTGAGGAGAGAGAGAGAGAATGAGAATCGAGGGGAGATCAGAGATAGAGTTTGTTGGTTTGTACTGCATTGTTCTTGCGTGGTTTTTTTGTGTAATTCTTAAATTGACTATTTTTGTATCTACTTGTTTTTTTTTTTTGTGATGAATTAGCGAGATTGGTTTTTTAAAGCGCCTTTGGCGCTCATTTGCAGGGTTATAACGTAGTACAAGCGCTGCTATCGCTTTGGGCTCATTTTGAGAGTTTATCGTGGTTGGTTTTAAAGCGCTCCTATATCTCTCTGAGCCTCTGTGCTTTATATAAAATGTACTATTATTATATGTATGTTTTTAATAGTGTGAAAAATGTGCGGGTTTATTTTTTTTTTTTTAAGTTGAGAGTTTTTGTGATTTGCAAAGCGAGGGAGCCTTGACAGTGAGCAGCGCCAAAATGAGGTTAGGTTTCACCAGAATGGCTGCCCAATATAAGTATCCATATTATTATTAAAAGGCCTGTAGAGGGGTTTTGGGGGTGAGAGGGAAAGTGAAGGGAAAGGGAGGGTTGAGGGGTGTAGTGGGCAGGGGTGTGGAAAATAAGTGTTTTTGTGGTGTGAATGTAGGGGGGTTAATGCTGTAGTCTGGGATTGAGAGGAAGGGAACAAGAGGTTAAAGAGAGTGTGAAGAAGCGGGGGTGTGTGTCGTGGGTGGGTATTTATGCATAGATGATCGTGGGGGTGGAGGCGAAGACACATGACTGGGTCGGTGTGTATAGTAGGAGAGAACGAAAAAGGGGATCGATTCAGGTTGTGTTTCACTTGGCGGATAGAGGGGGTGTGTGGAGTCGGAGCCATCACTGGCCAGGTGGGGGGGCCATGGCATCTGGAATGGGGTGGGAGTGGGTCTGCTGCCGTGAGGGGCGGAAGAGGGGGTCTATTTGCATGGTGACTGATAGAATTAGACACAGTGACACGCATGGTGGGATCAATGAGGGGGGTGATGTCAGTGGGAGCTCCTGGTATGAGGGGGAGGGGATGTCTTGTAATTGGTTTTTTGGGGCTGGGTTGGGTTTTTGTTGTTTGGGTTGTATAATTTTTTTGTTTGTCCATTGTTAAGTTTTTGTTATTCGTTTGTGTTCTGTATCGGTTGTTTTCTTGTTGTGTTTTCTGTAAGTAAACTCTTAGGTGAGGTCTATGATTGCCCTCATGTGCGTATGAGAGAGAGAAGGACCATTTGACCATAGACATCATGCTAAGCTACACTCTAGACTGTATTCCTTTGAACTGACCGACGGCTCACTTTAGTTACTTCACCTGATCGACAAACATACAGATGATGAAGAGGTTATAACCCTGAGCCTGATTCTGTGGATTTGATATGTTTGGCTTTTGCTCTAACACAGTCCAAGAGTAGAGATTTTAGAATTAAAATTCCCCAGACCCAGACCATTTTTGCCAGATTGGCTTCTATCAGTTGTCTTTGATTTCGGAACATGTCGCTTCACTTGTGGACAATCGATGTTTCGGTCATGTCTGGGAACATTACGTCATTTTGGGCAGTCAAAGGGGTTTTTTTTTGTTAGGTATTTTTGTAAAACAGTTTTTTTTTAAACCTCTCTAAGCTCACGCCATATTGCGCCAGAGAAAAGGGCAAAGTTGATGAATAAAAAACTTTATCGATTTTGACATACAGTACTTTTTTTTGTTTTTTGTTTTTTATTGAATGTTGTTACATTAAAATTTAAAAAAGAGACCTCAAAAAAGAAAAAGAGACCTGTTTAGACTCTCAATTGAGGGAGGGAAATCATCCATGTCTAAACTTCCTGACTTGTCAATCCACTAAACACAAAGCCCAAAACAGCATGCCAGCACAGTTGACTATGGACAACAAAAGGTGATGACATCATCAATGACAATCACCACACCCAAGTAGTATAAAGTACAATAGAAGAGTAGTCAGTAGACCCAGACAGGCAGTTTGTGGGTTGAAAAGGGTCATTGAATCACGGGTTCATTGTTTCAATCAAAAATGTACTTTTTTGTTACACATAGAGGGTTCTTAGTATTGTATCCTGATAAAAACTTTTATTGATTCTAAAACATAATTGTTTTTCATACTCTATAACTAGCATCGGGTATTGAGTGGCAATAAAAGTAACGCGCACGCCTTCACATATACCACACACACACCACACACACACACACACCAACACCATACACAGAGCTCGGTACAACCAATTTGTATAAAAGTAATAACAGGACAACAAACAAAATGGTATAAAAGGGGAGTACATAAAAACAAGGTTTAGATCATAAAAGCCAATGCTGAATACTAGGGCAATGTAATGCAATGTATGCTAAAGTTCAACACAGCATCCCCTGTCTCTCTCCCTCCCTCTCTCTCTTTTTTCCTCTTCTCTCTCTCTCTCTGGTCTCTCTCCCCCCCTCTCTCTCTCCCCTTCTCTCCCCCCTTCCCCCAATCTCTCTCCCTCTCCCCCCCCCTCTCTACTCTCTCCATCAAGTCACACACACACACACAACAGCTTAAACAAACAATAATGGGACAATATGCATAAAACAAAAATTAAATGAATAGTATCAATTGTCTCTATTTAGAGGCATTATTATGAGACGACAACTAGTGACGACACTCATGCCCACTTGTCTTGGCGCATATCGTCCATTGTGTCCAGGCCCCCTGTGGACCCCCTTCTCTGTTCTTGTTGCCCTGTCCATGATTCACTCTTGTGGACATGTAGTATTCATAGTCCAAATACATCAAATTGGGGAAAAATAGAAAAAAAGCAGAAAAAGAGAAAAAAAAAAAAAAAAAAAAAAAATTAAAAAACAAAACATAAAAGAAAAATAATGGAAAAAAAAAAAAAAGGAAAAGAAAATAAAAAAAAAAAAAAAAACAAAATAAAAAAAAAAGAAAAAAAAAAAAAAAAAAATTGAAAAAAAAAAAAAAAAAAAAAACCAAAAATAAAAAAAGAAAAATAAGAAAGAAAAAAAAAAAAAATTGTAGATGAGGATAAGAGTTCAGATTGCTAGATTAGAGTAGGGAGAGAAAGAGACGATGCTGGAGTTTGTAGAAAAAAAAAAAAAAAAAAAAAATGTTAGAAGATTGTATCTGTAGCATTTCGTTAGTAAAAAAAAAAAAAAAAAAAAAAAAAAAAAAAAAAAAAAAAAAAAATAAAAAATAAAAAAAAAAAAAAAAATAGGGGGATTATCATTTCAGATTTGCAAATTTTTAAGCCTTAGTATTAACTCTGTTTTGATGGCCAATTTTAGTAGCATAGCCACGCCTACCTCCCGCCACTAATCTGATTCAAAGATTTCCCCAAAACCTGTCCATTAAAGTCAACAACCACCAACCAAAATATCAAGGTTCTATTTCGGGCATATTATTGGATATTTTATGTGTTCTACCAGCAATCCACAACATGAAATTTTTTGAATGATTCCTTTTTTATTTCATGTTTCTGGAATCAAGTCAATAGGAGAAAACAAAGAGGCAAAAGGTATCTTCTAGCCCGATTTATGCAAATGATTTTATTTCGAATGCCAAACTTCAAATAATTATAAAATAAAAACTAGACAGATAATCCAATTCGGTTTTCTGTGTATTAACAAGGAATCTGTATCCACCATGACAATTTGCAAATATCGGACATTAGAAGGTTCCAATTTTGCTCTTGTTTTGATTGACTTGATTTAGAAAACGATTCAAATAAACAAAGAAATCATTCAAAATTGATACTTTGGGGGTTGTCGACTAGTTTTGGCTTTGCTCAAAACACTATGAGCGATCCTGTCGGTTTTCCATGCACCATCATATTTACAAAAACTTCAGGATGAAAACCCCATGCACAATCAGTGTTAAAACAAAACTGGAAGTAAGGAAAGATGAAGGAAGTGGAAACCCATACACATATCATCCTTATTCTTCTTCGTTCCTGGACATATTGAATAAGGTATGTATGTGTACGCGTTTTCAGTTTTACTAGTCTACCGATGCGTACGCCGACCCGTTACGATTTCAGAGCTCACCACCAGCGTGGGAACCGGGGGGTCTTTGTATAAATAGTTCCCCCACCTCTGGAAGTTCCGTACTGTAGCTCCCTAATCTGGTCACTATCTTGGACTTCTGCTCTTTCCCTTTGCTTGCCGGTCATTCTACTATCTTCTGCCTTACGCTTTTGTCACAAAAAAACACTTTTCAAAACGATTCCTCCAGACGAAGGCGGAATTGCGGCCTGACTATTTTCTTAGTAACAAACGGCCAGCATGACGAATCTTCGCTCATAATTGAAAGGAAACTGTTGAGCAACGAAGAAGAAAGAAGAAGAAGATTAGATGAGAAACAAAGTGAAAAAAAATATTTGGAAAAAACTTTTTTTTAAAGAAGAAAAAAGGCAGGAGAAGGGCCAATAAGTCAGACAGATAGTAGATACAGAAAGCAAAGGGAAAAAGGCAGAGCAAAGGAGAGTGCAGATTAGAGGAAGTTACAAGACAGAACTCCAGAAGGTTGATGAATTTTTCTACAAAAGACATGCTTTCGCATCTCAGGCACGAGCAGGGGCAGGATTTTAGATAAAGCGTCATTGAGATGAACCCAAAAGATCACCTGTATAATAGGGAGGGCCTCCAGGAGGCAGTTAAGGGGGTTGCAGTCACACGTGCAGGGCACGCCAGACTTGATATGCTACGCCAAATGGGCGGGTGG
>CM065712.1:15911368-15929071 GCA_017654935.2 Phymorhynchus buccinoides | reverse complement strand
AGTACTGCAGATGGGATTTTGTTCTCTACCCAGGAAATTTAATGACATAGTTGGGCTGAAATATGGCGTAGGCGGTGAGGGTTTAAACGTGTGCCGCTAAGAGGGGGGGGGGGGGGGTGCATGGGGCACACACAGGGACCTCGTTTTATCGTCTCATCCGAAAGACTCCACGTTCAGACCGTGTAAGGCCTAGTGCAGAGTGAGAGAGAATCCCCTGTACCCAGGTTCGAACTCGGGTTTATTTTACACGAGGCGAACGTGTTACCTCTGTGCCGCTCTACACCACATTTGCGCTTTATCCACTGTATCTGTGAACGAAAGACTTTTTTCTTTAAATACTGGGGGATGCACTGTATTGTCTTATAGGACGGAAATTATATATGTTTACACTTCAAGTACATTTGTTTGTTATTTTTAGTAATTTTACATCACGTTATTGTTGTAAAGTAAAAAGTATGCAATTGAGCTTGAACTTCAAAATCATGACATTTTGTGTCAACTTCTCAAACATTTTTATTGCAATGTCATGCTAGATATCAACGTTCATTTGTATACACATCGATTACGAATCTTAGCATTACTTACTTAAAAACTGAGTATGCATTATACTATACATACTGTGGATTTTGTATAACTGTTGTTATTATCATGATTAAATATGTTTTATATTATTTATGAGTTTTTATAATCATGTCCTAATATCATTATATCTGGATCTGGATGTATACGTCGCAGACGCCACTTCTGACGATAGACGCGACGGAACTAGGAGGGCGCATTCCTTATTAGAATTAAAAGAAAAAGATGGAAAGGAGAAAGACCTACTGCTTACCCTGGGTTAAGACCATTAAACCCCCCAGTTCAGCCAGGAAGGAACAGGCCCCACTTCCAGCAACAAGCAAAAAAAACGACAAAAACAAAAAACTAATTCAAACGGCTTGTATTGTTACTCATTTGTTTGCAAAGAGAATTGTTATTTGACTAATCAGACCGATTAAATATTGAAAGCTTTAAAAACCCTCTCAGCCAAAATCTACGCTGCTTAACCCTTTCACCGCCAAAGTCGCATTTTCAGCACCACAGTGATTATAACACCTATGTCACTAAAAGGCATCAAATAGGGGGTCTATTATCCGAACATTCCCTATTGTCTTAGTTTTGGGAAGTAAGGATAGACCTTATTTTATATTATGTCACAGAAGAATCCCCAATACTGCAGATGGATTTTGTTCCCTACCCAGGTAAATGTAATGGACATTTTGGGCTGAAAGTATGGCTGGCGGTGAAAAGGTTAAAACCATTACCGGGGTAGAGAAAAGATTCCGTCTGCAATATTGGGGATTCCTCTATGACATGCATAAAATAGGGCCTGTCCTTACCTCCCAAAATGAAGAACATAGAGGTAATCGGATACCAGACCCTCATTTGATGCCTTTTCAGTGACATCATATGTAGTAAAAGCCCAAGTGTGTGTGTGTGTGTGTGTCTGAAACACAAAACGGGCCTTATAACTCCGCCGTTTTTCGACCGAATCGCTTCAAATTTGCTGTGAGCCCTAACGGGGCGATGGCAAAAAAAAAACAAAACGGAAAACCCAGCACCTGGTGGCTAAGCCGTGTCATTTGCGCGTTTTCGCAAATGCGCGAAACGCACATCCGCCGGCCTCTCCCGGCGCCCGTATATCCGGCATTTCTGGACCGATTGCCTTCAAAAGGTACATGACCGGGGACGGTGACTAGCGGAAAAAAATGCGCCAAAACCGGAAGCGAATCAGTTGAGAAACGCGCTCCTATACGCCGCTTTCACCTTTTCATGAATAACTCTGCCGTTTCTTAACCGAATCGCCTCAAATTTGCCGTCAGGCTTGCTATGGCCCGGGCAAAGCCTGGCAGTAAATTGGAGGAGAATCGGGAGAGCGCGTCACTCTCAGAGCAGCGCCAACGGGAAACGGGGCCTTATAACTCCGCCGTTTCTTAACCGAATCGCTTCAAATTTGTTGTACTCAGCGTTACCAGTACTTGGCGTTACCGTTACTAGGCGTTACCAGTACGGTGCATTGCCAGTACTAGGCGTTGCGCTAGTGGGTGTTAAATCACTGTGGTGCCAAGATGGCAACAGTGGCGATGAAAGGATTAAGTACATGTAAGAAGTCATGGATTCAAATTTGTCTGACCATTCCTGAAGACTCCTGTCGGCTTTTTCATTCCTGGATTCAGGAGCATCCCCCACCATCTTGCACAAATAGTTCCCCCACCTTCTGGAAGTTCTGTGCTAGTAACTTCCTCTAATTTGTCACTCTCTTTGACTGATTTTTCCCTTGGCTTCTTCTTCTTCTTCTTCTTCTTCTTCCTCTTCAATCGCTCAGACAGTTTCCTGTCAATTATGAGCGCAGATTCGTCATGCTGATGTTATGCGCCTAAGAAATCTTTTTGAAAGTATTTCTAGAAAAAAAAGACAGGAGAATGAACCGGTAAGGCAGAAAAATAGTAGATGTTAGCAAGCAAAGGGAAAAGGCAGAGTCAAAGAGAGTGACAGATTCGAGGAAGTTACTTGTAGCACAAAACTTCCAGAAGGTGAGGGAACTATTGATACAAACGACCCCCCGGTATCCCCACAGGGGGTTCCCTTTGCTTACTGTCATCTACTATCTTATTATCTTTCTGCCTTACTGACCAGGGACGGTATTCACGTTGAGATAGCATGAGACTTAGCATGATGCTAACTTAGAAGCTCTTCCAATGTCCTGTAGGATTTAATAGGACTTTTGGAAGAGCTTCTAAGTTAGCATCATGCTAAGTCTCATGCTATCTCAACGTGAATACAGGCCCTGGTCCATTCTCCTGCCTTTGTTCTAGAAATTCCTTCAAAGATGGAGGTTGGGGTGTGGTCAGGAAGAAAAAGTGTTTGACTAGAAGCAGAAGTAAATGCTAAGTTTGACTTTTTAAAAACAAAATGATCTTTTAAAGAAAACGTTCTGCCATACAAAGAGGAAAGGCAAGGGCCTATGGGATATGACTTTTTAAAAAAAATTCCAGTGTTGTCTACAGGAATATGGGTACACCATACCAAGGGAATGAGTGCGCGCTGGCGCATGTGCGTCTGTGTGTGTAAGCCTGCAAGTGTGTGTGTGAGCATGTGTGTGTGCGTGCATGCTTGCATGTGTGCATGCATGAGTGTTTGTGTGTCTGGCAAAAGATAACAGCCGCACAGCCAGGCTTCCCACTCCACACATATTATGCGAGCTTTCGCTTTACTCAAAGAGAAATCTCAAGTGAATAGTTGAGCTCTGTACCCCTTCTCTGAAGGACTGAAAAGTTGGTGTATTTGAAATGCCGAATTGATACAACTTTTCTGTGTCTAATGTCTGTATTTGTGAACCTCAGAAACAAAACCAGTTAACGTTAACTCTATGAAATGTTCTGTGTTCTCAAAACAAAACAAAAGTGCTCATTTCCTTTTTCTCCCAATGGGGGAGAGACAGTGCCTTGTGCACAGACCTGTTTTCCCTTCCGGTTTTGCCGGAATTATTCCGGAAATTTGCTAAAATTCCGGGTAAAATAGTAAATTCCGGGTGAACGCTGAAAATTCCGGGATTTCGAAAAACGTCTATTATTTGTTTCCGTTCGTATGAAAAGACGCAAGGGTTGACCGAAACCGAATGCAAATGGCGGCCAGGCTTTTACTGTCGTTTCGAAGAGCTTTCCGGGCAGTTTTTTTAATGGTAGAGATTGTAATTAGGGCTTGAAATGAGTCCATTTAAATTATATTATCACTGGAAAATACGATGATGTGAGAATTTTGAACTTTTCAATAGAAAATGAAGTGAAAATTGATCGCGATGGCGCCGAGTTGAATCAGTGTTTTATCGCGAGTCGTGTACCGATGTGAATTCTGTTTTTTTTTCTTCTCAAATTCCGGGTTTTTGTGTGGCAAATTCCGAGTTTTTTTATTATTAGGGTAAACAGGTCTGATATATATATATGGGTATGAAAAATTTCAGTTTACTGCTGGCACCGTTCCTCCAGCCTACAGGACTCCAAAGTTAGAGCATTTGAAATGCAATAGTAGGAAAATTGTTTAAAACTTTTTTGTCCCAATTTTCCTATATATATATATATATATATATATTTGTGTGTGTGTGTGTGTAACTGTGTGCGCATGTGTGTGTGTGTGTGTGTGTCACTATGTGCATGTGTACTTGCGTGCTAAAACTACCAAACCGATCAAGGCGAAAATAGGCAGAATTGTCCTGGAAATATTACAAGACAAAATGCAAGACAAAGGTGCTTCACAAACACCAGCAGTGCCACAATCAGGTCTATTTAAAAACATTTTAAAAGGCTAAACGAAATTTTAAAAAGACTCAGCTCATCAAACAAGCTCTCTAATTTGCAACTTTATTTTCTTTGTTTGAAGTGCTGTAATCATTATACAATTTCATCCATGTTGTAAATTTTGGCCAAAGTAAAATTTTCCTCTTTTAAAAAAAAAATACTAAATTGAATTTCATACAAATAAATTTGTATCAAATGGTTTTTTTTAAATCCTTCAGTTTAAAAAATGGACAGCACAGCATTTTTAAGTAGAAACAAACTTCTGTTTAATTGTTCAATAAATTGTAAACAAAATAAATCATTTTACACACATCAAACGTTTTTGTGTTTCATACTACACCATAAAATGAAAAAATGTTTTGCTTGCATAAAACAATAGTAAAAAGTTAACATTATTATCTTCATCGATTAAAAACTGGGGACTTTCCAGGGTCGTGATTCTCTAGACGACGGTCACTGTGCACATTATCAGTTATTGGGATTTGGGAGTTAGATATTGCTTTTATCCTATCTCGAGAGGCTTGCTGTTTATCACACGAAGTCGGAGACTGAGTGTGATAAACAACAAGGCTCGAGTGTGATAAACAACAAGGCTCGAGAGATAGGATAAAAGCAATATCTAACTCCCAAATCCTAATAACGGATATATACTGATGTGCATCAACAGAAAAGCAAGAAAAAGAAACCGAGACCGAGTCAATTCAGCACACCGTAAAAAAGAGGGGAGTCAGCTTTGACCAGAACGATCACAGGCCCCGAAAACACGCTTCTTTTCTTCTTTTTTTAACGGAGGTGCGGCAGCTCTTCGCACAGGTTCAGTCGGCTCATTTTTATTTCCGGACTGAAGATGAATTTGAGCTGTTTTGCAACAGTACTGCGTCTACATTATCAACATGGACTCTCCCTGTGCCAAAATTGCATAGCTCGAATCGTCTGCTAATATTGACGGTCATGGAGTTGAGAAGCCTAGGCCTTGATTCACAGCTACTGAGCTAGACGTGTCAAGTGGCACGCACAGAATGGCTTGTGTAGATCTGTGACAGCTGATACTTTTGATTCAGTCGAACCATGAATTTATCGTTGTGTGCCAGCATTAAATGTTGTCAGCGCTGACTGAATCCTAGGGGTAGCACTGCACAGCTTGTCAAATTCTGGGTTTGGTAGGAACAGGTCGCGTTGACAAGACGGTAATGATATGTCAAGATAAATGACTGACATCAAGTTTCTAATAGCAACGGTGTATTCTTACACCTTTTCTCACGCGCGGTTACACTAAGCCTATGGGTTAATATACGCAATGATATGTCAAGACATTGTTTTATATCACACGGTTCCAGGCCTCTTTAGCGCTACTTGAAGATCGGTATATACATAACTGTTACGCCAAAAGCGGTCTAAGAACACTTTAGAAAACGTTTGCGGAAGAATATTACAACCTCTTGTCTGATTGGTAAAAAAAAAGTATTATTTTAACCAAATTTTAATGGACCAATCAACAACAAGAAATGTATTCACCCCCTACTAGTTCCGGATAGTTCGCCGCTTGCTCGGTGTTTGGCAAGAACAAAACGTCACGCGAACTATCGGCAAACGAAGGGTGTTTCTTAGACCGTTTTTGCCGATTTGAGTGAGCGCAACGTAACGTTAGCCCTTGTGAAACAGCCCCCAGGTATGCTGTTCTACGCCGGAGGACGTTAATTGGGTTTTCAAAACGTTCTTCATCAGCAGTAATCAATAAATGCTCCACCTAAAACAGTTCTGAAAAAAACACCTGACTAAACAACAAAAGTACAAAAAACTATAAAATAAAAAGAATAAAAAAAGAGAAGGAACAAGGGGGAAAAAAAGGAAGGAAGAAAGAAAAGACAAGGTTAAAAATGAAGGCGGAAGTGGTGGTGGGTTGCATGATGAGTGAGCAAGAGCGGATGAATGATTGGGTGTGGTGTGAGAGTTACATATTTGTTTTAATGTAAATTTATGTTTCATATTTTTTATTTAATATTTTTATTTTGATACATCTCATCTTATTTTACACGGTGGAAGACAAGTTTCCATGTGCGTTGTACAATGCCAATGGACAATGAAAGAAACAATAAAGAAACTGACGACTGATGAACAGTGACAGAAACTGACGACTGATGAACAGTGACAGAAACTGACGACTGATGAACAGTGACAGAAACTGACGACTGATGAACAGTGACAGAAACTGACGACTGATGAACAGTGACATAAACTGACGACTGATGAACAGTGACATAAACTGACGACTGATGAACAGTGACATAAACTGACGACTGATGAACAGTGACAGAAACTGACGACTGATGAACAGTGACAGAAACTGATGACTGATGAACAGTGACAGAAACTGACGACTGATGAACAGTGACATAAACTGACGACTGATGAACAGTGACAGAAACTGACGACTGATGAACAGTGACAGAAACTGACGACTGATGAACAGTGACAGAAACTGACGACTGATGAACAGTGACAGAAACTGACGACTGATGAACAGTGACAGAAACTGACGACTGATGAACAGTGACAGAAACTGATGACTGATGAACAGTGACAGAAACTGACGACTGATGAACAGTGACATAAACTGACGACTGATGAACAGTGACAGAAACTGACGACTGATGAACAGTGACAGAAACTGACGACTGATGAACAGTGACAGAAACTGACGACTGATGAACAGTGACAGAAACTGACGACTGATGAACAGTGACAGAAACTGACGACTGATGAACAGTGACAGAAACTGACGACTGATGAACAGTGACAGAAACTGACGACTGATGAACAGTGACAGAAACTGACGACTGATGAACAGTGACAGAAACTGACGACTGATGAACAGTGACAGAAACTGACGACTGATGAACAGTGACAGAAACTGACGACTGATGAACAGTGACAGAAACTGACGACTGATGAACAGTGACAGAAACTGATGACTGATGAACAGTGACAGAAACTGATGACTGATGAACAGTGACAGAAACTGATGACTGATGAACAGTGACAGAAACTGACGACTGATGAACAGTGACAGAAACTGACGACTGATGAACAGTGACAGAAACTGACGACTGATGAACAGTGACAGAAACTGACGACTGATGAACAGTGACAGAAACTGATGACTGATGAACAGTGACAGAAACTGACGACTGATGAACAGTGACATAAACTGACGACTGATGAACAGTGACAGAAACTGACGACTGATGAACAGTGACAGAAACTGACGACTGATGAACAGTGACAGAAACTGACGACTGATGAACAGTGACAGAAACTGACGACTGATGAACAGTGACAGAAACTGATGACTGATGAACAGTGACAGAAACTGACGACTGATGAACAGTGACAGAAACTGACGACTGATGAACAGTGACAGAAACTGATGACTGATGAACAGTGACAGAAACTGACGACTGATGAACAGTGACAGAAACTGATGACTGATGAACAGTGACAGAAACTGACGACTGATGAACAGTGACAGAAACTGATGACTGATGAACAGTGACAGAAACTGACGACTGATGAACAGTGACAGAAACTGACGACTGATGAACAGTGACATAAACTGACGACTGATGAACAGTGACATAAACTGACGACTGATGAACAGTGACAGAAACTGACGACTGATGAACAGTGACAGAAACTGACGACTGATGAACAGTGACAGAAACTGACGACTGATGAACAGTGACAGAAACTGACGACTGATGAACAGTGACAGAAACTGACGACTGATGAACAGTGACAGAAACTGACGACTGATGAACAGTGACATAAACTGACGACTGATGAACAGTGACATAAACTGACGACTGATGAACAGTGACATAAACTGACGACTGATGAACAGTGACATAAACTGACGACTGATGAACAGTGACATAAACTGACGACTGATGAACAGTGACAGAAACTGACGACTGATGAACAGTGACAGAAACTGACGACTGATGAACAGTGACAGAAACTGACGACTGATGAACAGTGACAGAAACTGACGACTGATGAACAGTGACAGAAACTGACGACTGATGAACAGTGACAGAAACTGATGACTGATGAACAGTGACAGAAACTGACGACTGATGAACAGTGACAGAAACTGACGACTGATGAACAGTGACAGAAACTGACGACTGATGAACAGTGACAGAAACTGACGACTGATGAACAGTGACAGAAACTGACGACTGATGAACAGTGACAGAAACTGACGACTGATGAACAGTGACAGAAACTGACGACTGATGAACAGTGACAGAAACTGACGACTGATGAACAGTGACAGAAACTGACGACTGATGAACAGTGACAGAAACTGACGACTGATGAACAGTGACAGAAA
The DNA here is from genome assembly GCA_017654935.2 of Phymorhynchus buccinoides. Lineage (NCBI taxonomy): Eukaryota > Metazoa > Mollusca > Gastropoda > Neogastropoda > Raphitomidae > Phymorhynchus > Phymorhynchus buccinoides. Next base: position 15,920,341 of record CM065712.1, on the reverse strand, counting down.
CTGACGACTGATGAACAGTGACAGAAACTGACGACTGATGAACAGTGACAGAAACTGACGACTGATGAACAGTGACAGAAACTGATGACTGATGAACAGTGACAGAAACTGACGACTGATGAACAGTGACAGAAACTGACGACTGATGAACAGTGACAGAAACTGATGACTGATGAACAGTGACAGAAACTGATGACTGATGAACAGTGACAGAAACTGATGACTTATGAACAGTGACAGAAACTGATGACTGATGAACAGTGACAGAAACTGATGACTGATGAACAGTGACAGAAACTGACGACTGATGAACAGTGACAGAAACTGACGACTGATGAACAGTGACAGAAACTGACGACTGATGAACAGTGACAGAAACTGACGACTGATGAACAGTGACAGAAACTGACGACTGATGAACAGTGACAGAAACTGACGACTGATGAACAGTGACAGAAACTGATGACTGATGAACAGTGACAGAAACTGATGACTGATGAACAGTGACAGAAACTGACGACTGATGAACAGTGACATAAACTGACGACTGATGAACAGTGACATAAACTGACGACTGATGAACAGTGACAGAAACTGACGACTGATGAACAGTGACAGAAACTGACGACTGATGAACAGTGACAGAAACTGACGACTGATGAACAGTGACAGAAACTGACGACTGATGAACAGTGACATAAACTGACGACTGATGAACAGTGACAGAAACTGACGACTGATGAACAGTGACAGAAACTGACGACTGATGAACAGTGACAGAAACTGATGACTGATGAACAGTGACAGAAACTGATGACTGATGAACAGTGACAGAAACTGATGACTGATGAACAGTGACAGAAACTGATGAACAGTGACAGAAACTGACGACTGATGAACAGTGACAGAAACTGATGACTGATGAACAGTGACAGAAACTGACGACTGATGAACAGTGACAGAAACTGACGACTGATGAACAGTGACATAAACTGACGACTGATGAACAGTGACATAAACTGACGACTGATGAACAGTGACAGAAACTGACGACTGATGAACAGTGACAGAAACTGACGACTGATGAACAGTGACAGAAACTGACGACTGATGAACAGTGACAGAAACTGACGACTGATGAACAGTGACAGAAACTGACGACTGATGAACAGTGACAGAAACTGACGACTGATGAACAGTGACAGAAACTGATGACTGATGAACAGTGACAGAAACTGACGACTGATGAACAGTGACAGAAAACAGAAGAAACATCGCTTGGTTTGTTGCTTCTTGTTGGTTTTTTTAACTAGAAACTCCACATTCGTAAACCATGGTATTGCACTTCAACAATAAAGAAGAAGAAATATGTGACCCAGCACCACGAAAGGGACATTAAGTCGCTGGGCTAGTTTCTCCCTGATGTATGTGATGAAGCACCACGAAAGGGACATTAAGTCGCTGGGCTAGTTTCTCCCTGATGTATGTGATGAAGCACCACGAAAGGGACATTAAGTCGCTGGGCTAGTTTCTCCCTGATGTATGTGATGAAGCACCACGAAAGGGACATTAAGTCGCTGGGCTAGTTTCTCCCTGATGTATGTGATGAAGCACCACGAAAGGGACATTAAGTCGCTGGGCTACTTTCTCACTGATGTATGTGACGAAGCACCACGAAAGGGACATTAAGTCGCTGGGCTAGTTTCTCCCTGATGTATGTGACGAAGCACCACGAAAGGGACATTAAGTCGCTGGGCTAGTTTCTCCCTGATGTATGTGACCCAGCACCACGAAAGGGACATTAAGTCGCTGGGCTAGTTTCTCCCTGATGTATGTGACCCAGCACCACGAAAGGGACATTAAGTCGCTGGGCTAGTTTCTCCCTGATGTATGTGACCCAGCACCACGAAAGGGACATTAAGTCACTGGGCTAGTTTCTCACAACAGGCTTGCAAAGTCAAAAATCTCATTTTTTATCAATTTTTAGTTATGCGTATTTTTGTGCTCTCTAACATCTTATCTTTCATATTTATAAAGCATAATCTTTAATATGGTCTTATAAGTGCTTTAAAATGAGAAGGTCAATGCATTTTCTTCAGCTGGCTAGACTTTAAGACTGTTTCCTTAAAATGGCCGACGCTCACCCTACTAACTTTAAATGCTCATAACTCTGGAACAGAAAAAGATACAAGAATGGTTTTTGTATCATCAGAAAGAGAATGATCTGAAGTTTTCAAGGGTATAATTCTCTCAGAATGGTCAGTTTGACATTTAATGTTCCTTTCGTGGCATTATGTCTTATAAAAAATAAATGCATAAAAAAACTTAATTGACACAAGTTGCAAACATATAAATGCAAAACACATTTTCTTCCCGAATTCAAAGCAGGAATGGGTGTAATCATAATTATAAATAGAAAAACTTGCTTTCAGCACTGAGATCCCATGATTAACATTAAGTATACTTGTGGCAGTACCATAGCCGATGAGGTTTAACCGAGGCTTGGTTACTGCTACACATATCTGCATTGTCAAAAAAATCGTGACTTTACTGGTGTCGCACTGCCTCTGGGCATTGCCTCCAGTATTGTTCCCACCATCTTTGTATTTGCAAATGTCCCATATGTGTCTATGACCGAGAGGACGTAAAACACAATTTTTCCTTCCTTTCAACATTCGTTGTAAAATGCTGCCATGTGATCATTTTCAAAAATCCTTTAGAACAAATGCATTTGCAAGCAAACTTTGAAAGGCCTAAAAACAAAACTCAAGAACCAAAACTTGAGGATGAAAATAATACATCAAGAAGCCATGCAGCAGCATTTTCGTCTCCACTGACCTTCAACTTTGATCAATGACCTTCATCTTCGAACTTGGCCTAGATACCCTTACTACTTATCGGCATGCAAAATCTGAGGGTCCAATAGGTCCCTTCGTTCAAACGCAATCGTGGTAACATAGTCAGACACTCAGCCAGGAACAGTCATACAGCGGTGAAAACGTTAAGCAGTTTTTGTTTCACGGCTGATGAATAACATTTAAAAAATTGTTTTAATTTTCGTTGTTGGAAACGCAAAACGCAAAAATGAACTGTGTCCAAAAATAAAGACAACAAATGTAATACAAAAGCTATAGTACAGCGGAACCTCCATTGTAAGACCTCCCATTATAAGACTCCCTCCCACATAAGACCTTACTTCTCTGAGACATTACCCTTCTTTGTAAGCATTAAAATTACGTCCCTTACAAGCCCCCTCCCTTATAAGACCTCCCAGGGACCCCCATTTGGGGGTCTATGAAGCACTAACATTCTCAAGGACCCTCTAAAAGAATGTGCAGGGGTCCCAAGGATGCACTAGAAAAAATCTTTTTAGCATTCGCAATGCCACTGGGACCCTCTATCCTGCCTCTAGAACCCTCTATACTGTAAGTGAAGGAGTTCCTGGGATCCCTTGTTTTGGGAGCCCTGACCTCATAAGGGAGGTTCCACTGTACTTATTATGGTGTGAAGATATGTTATAATATGGTGAGTATCCAGCAGCTTTAGGTATATGTGTAAACATAGGCGACAATGCAATCTGCAAGCAGTATCGCTTTTTTTTTTATAAAAACAGCATAACAAAGTATCACTTTTGAAAAAAATAGCATAACAACTACAATACAGCATTTTTTTTATATAAATAAAGCATAACAATAATAGCAAATCGTCAGAAGTACAAAAGCACAAAATCCTGTAACTGGCATTGACCTTGACCTTAAAATAAAACTGAAGCAATCAGATGATATCTAATACATTGTCGAACTTGATTTCCAAAATTGATCAAAATAAACTTAACCGGTTATCGAGAAAAACGCACACGGACGGACGCACGGACGCATGCATGAAACAAAAACAATACTTCCCAAAGTTTCGCTCTGGAACTAAAAATCACAACAAAAACACACAAAAAAACAAATAAAAAAGAGAGAGAGAAAGAGACACAGAGGGAGAAATAACATATAAAGAGACAGAAAGACAACTGCAATTCATATTTTTTGTTAATGGACTGACTTCGGTTCAAACTAAAGTGAAGAGTGCCTGGTCAAAGAAACATCCCCACCCTTTCAAGAGGACTTGAAGACAGTCGTGAGTGAGAATGGTCCCCCTTCAGAGGCCAACTTCTCCCCGAAGCAGCAGCACAGAGAGCTAGAGAGGCAGCGTCTTCCAGTGTGAAAACCACAAGCTGGATGACCCCCCACCCTCACCACCAATCTCTCCCCGTGGGGATACCGGGGGGGGGGGGGGGACTCTGCCTCTTCCCTTCGCTTTCTATCGTCTACTATCTTTCTGACTTATTGGCCCCATTCTCCTGCCTTTTTTAAAAAAAAATCTTCCAAATAATTTATCTCCTTTGAGCTGCTCCGAAATCGGAATGTGTATGCAGCGGGGAGACCAGTGAAAATCGGACACGTATGTACCTTACCCATTATGGCCATATGGCCTGGGAACGCAGAAGAAGAAGAAGACGACGAGGAAAACCACAAGCATTAGCTTCACAAAAGACTAGAATAGCTAGAAAAGACTAAAACATTTCGAAGTTAAAAAAAAAGGGCAAAGGTAAAGATGTGCCACCACCCCCTGCATTTCTCCGTGAATTCCATTCCATTTCGCCATTTTTGCCTTTTGCCTTTCTTACCAAACATAAAGCTGTATTTTAGGAACCTTTTCAGGTAATTATCTTTTTGGAATACTAACCCTAACCCTAGCCCTAAACCTAACCCTACCCCCCACTATGTACTGCAGTACACCGCGATTTGTCACAGTTGTGGTTCATTGCGTTTTCCCGTCTTATAGGAGGGGGGGGGGGGTAGGGTTAGGGTTATTATTCCAAAAAGATAATTAGCTGAAAAGGTTCCTAAAATACAGCTTTATGTTTGGCAAGAAAGGCAAAAACGGAAAAATGGAATTAACCGAGAAATGCAGGGGTGGTGGTGGCACATCTTCACAATTTGCACATCTCTGTATAGCCAGACAAAACTCGTTCATCAGTAGGTTTAGAAAAAACAACAAACACTTTTTGTGTGGGAAATATATTGCAGACAACTGACATTTTCTGGAAAGTTTTTAAAAAAATTAAGAAGTACTTTTGGGGGGCGGGGGGGGGGGGTGTTCATAAGAGGGTTGCTACATATGGAAACCATAAAAATAATAATAATGAGAGCAGTCTTGTACTTTAGACCCCCTCCTTGTGTTTACGACCCTCAATCTCAAAGTCTGCTTCTTTCAGTTTTATGAAAATAACCCTAGGCTGATCCTAACCCTATCCCCCCAAACGGCAGAATGCTACTTCTCAGTGAGTTTGTTCAATGCGAAATTTTGAGGAGGGGGGGGGGGGGGGGGGACCAATTAAGTTCAAGACAGCCGAACAGTCTTACTGATTTTTTTTTTTTAATTAGCCAAAAATTGGCTAATTGATTTTTTAATTAGTCCCAAACTCTTATTGATTCTTCTTAATTAGCCAAACAAATCTGATGACTTTTGTTTATAATTAACTATAAAAAAAGGTCTTATTGATTTTTTAAAATAATTAGTCCAAAAGTCATTGATTTTTTAAAATAATTAGTCCAAAAGTCATTGATTTTTTTTAATTAGTCCAAAAGTCATTGATTTTTTAAAATAATTAGTCCAAAAGTCATTGATTTTTTTTAATTAGTCCAAAAGTCATTGATTTTTTTTAATTAGTCCAAAAGTCATTGATTTTTTTAAATTAGTCCAAAAGTCATTGATTTTTTTTAATTAGTCCAAAAGTCATTGATTTTTTTAAATTAGCCCCAAAGTCCTTGATTCTTTTTAATTAGCCCAAAAGTCTCATTGATTCTTTTTAATTAGCCCAAAAATCTGATTTTTAAAAATAATTAGCTAAAAAAGTCATTGATTCTTTTTAATTAGTCCAAAAGTCATTGATTTTTTTAAATTAGCCCCAAAGTCATTGATTCTTTTTAATTAGCCCAAAAGTCTCATTGATTCTTTTTAATTAGCCAAAAGATCTGATTTAAAAAAATAATTAGCTAAAAAAGTCTTATTGATTCTTTTTATTTAGCCAAAAATTCTCATTGATTCTTTTTAATTAGCCAAAAAGTAACTGATTTAAAAACAAACAAAATTCACCAATAATTGCTAGACAATTATCCACATTTACCACATTTAGAGAGGATCTGACTCCACTGACTGAACGAGCAAGTTGTCGAACTTCATTCCGTCAGCAAACTATCTCCCTTGTGTGGTGTGGTGTAGAGTGGCACAGTGGTAGCGCGTTCGCTTCGTGTCAAGTAAACCCGAGTTCGAACCTGGGTACAGGGGATTTTTCCTCTCACTTTGCACTAGGCCTTACGGTCTGAACGTGGAGTCTTTCGGATGAGACGATAAACCGAGGTCTCATGTGCCCATGCACTTACCATACGTTAAACCCAGTGGCAACGAAAAAGTTTTGTCATTTGGTAAAAATTTACACCCCCCCCCCCCCCATCAGTCACACAAAAATCACATGCAAAAAACAAAAACAAAAAAAAAAATTGGGTGGCGCGCCTCTGGCTGCGACACACTCCATGTGGGAGCAACCCGAATTTCACAGAGACAGCTCTGTGACTATAAAGTACCTAATACCTACATAACCACGGCAGCAGCTGCCCCACCAACTTGGCGGAAGAATGATCCAGAACCGAGACAGCATTCAAGTCATTTCTTTAACCCCTTGACTGCCAGAGAAAATGAAACAAAAAAACATTGGGCAAATCATGCCATGAAAAAGATAAACTCACAGAGCCAATCCGGCAAAATGGTGTGGGGGTATAACTCTCTTGACTGTGTTAGACAAAAAAGCCAGCATATGTTATTCCTCTTCATCTGATGACATCATCAGTGATGTCATCAGGTCAGTACGTAATACGTTGGTGGCAGTCAAGGGGTTAAAACCTTTTTCAAGTCATGAGCCACTGCGGGTTAAACCCTATCTTTTTCAACAGTTCCAGAATGAAGTTGAAAATCTTCCGGAAAAGACTCTCGCTTTCTGGCTTCCCTCCATCCTCCTCTTCGTTCAACATCCCCTTTTTACCCCGGAACGTCCCAAACCTCTTGATGCGACGCTTAATCTCGGCCTCTAGCTCTTCCTTCCGCACGGAAAACAGCTTCAAGTCGGACGGCGGAGACTCACGATCCCTGATCATAATTTCCAGAATCTTCTCCTTCAGCTCGAAGATCTGCCGCTCGTTCTTGCCTTCGTCGGTGTTGTCGAACGCGACGTATCGCCCGCCACATTCGCTCAGGACTTTCTTGAACCTGTAATGATAATAATTCATCCATTTACATACTGGTATTTAACCCTTTCACCGCCAAAGTCGCATTTTAGCACCACAGTGATCTCCCACCCATGTCACTAAAAGGCATCAAATTGGGGTCTATTATTCCAAAGACCCTATTGTCTTAGTTTTAGGGAAGTAAGGATAGACCTTATGTTATATATGTCACAGAAGAATCCACAATACTGCAGATGGATTTTGTTCTCTACCCAGGTAAATTTAATGGAAATTTTTGGCTGAAATATGGCTGGCGGTGAAAGGGTTAAACACATGCAATCAATAATACTAGAAGATAAAGGCAAGACGGAAAAAAACGCAATGAACCAGGGCCTGTATTCATGTTGAGATAGCATGAGACTTAGCATGATGCTAACTTAGAAGCTCTTCCAAAAGTCCTATTAAATCCTATAGGACATTGGAAGAGCTTCTAAGTTAGCATCATGCTAAGTCTCATGCTATCTCGACATGAATACCGTCCCAGGACTCTGTGGCTGTTATGGTGTACTGCACTACATGGGGGGGGGGGGGGGGGGGGTCCTATTAGATAATGGCCTTTATCATGACTGCACGATTAATTATTCAACAAAGATAATTGTCTGAAAAGGTTAATAAAATACAGCTTCATGTTTGGTAAGAAAGGCAAGTGTAAAAATGCGTGAAAAGCTGAGAAATGTAGGGGGGTGGCACATCTTAATCTTTACCGCATTTCTAGCGCTTAATCTTATAGAATCCCTAAGCGCTTACAATAATAAATGAATAAATGAACAAACCAGCAAGCAATAGAAACAAATTAGTGTCGAAATTGTATTACAGTACTCCCCGTTTATAGTAAACTCGGTTATAAGAAATTTCGGTTACAGTAAAGGAAAGCACTGGTTCCCGGCCAAAGGTCTACTGTTTTATTACTAAACAGACCTCGGATAGTAGCAACTCGGTTATAATAAAAAAAAAAAACTGCTATAGTAAAGTTACTTTTGGTTCCCCACAGGACTGGCTCCTCGGTTACAATATAAAAAAATTTGTCCTCTTCGTGACCTTTGTAAATACGTCACCAATGTATGCGTCACAGTCTCACCACTCCCTCCACCCACCCATAATAACAACTGGGTTATAATTAAAAAATTTTAAAACTCCTATAGTAAAGTCATTTGTCAGGTTCCTCCTCGTTACAATAAAAACATTTGTCCTCTTCCTGACCTTTGTAAATACGTCATCAATGTATACGTCACAGTCTCACTACTCCCTCTACCCACCTTCATCAACGAAATTGAAAGGCACTCAAAAACATGTTTCTTTCCCCTCATTACTTAGTAGTGAACAAAAATGAATCGGGAAAAAAATATATATACAGCCGAATCCGCTTATAAGAAACTCGCTTATAAGAAAACTCGCTTACAATGAAGCAAAAAAAAATTCCCTGCCGAACTTCTTCTTTCTTATCTATGATCAAAACTGGGATATAAGAATCTCGCTTATAAGAAAACTCGGTTATAAGCAAGCACATTTTTTCTCCCATCCACAATGGAAACTTGGATATAAGAAAATTATGTCATACAAGCGAGTTGGTTTGCAGTTCATTTTCTTATAAGCGAGTTATATTTACTTATAAGCGAATTACCATTGACAACAATGCGCACGC
>CM065712.1:15898868-15906368 GCA_017654935.2 Phymorhynchus buccinoides | reverse complement strand
TACCAATCATCTAGCAATGCGTGGATCAGAGCCAAAGTGAGACAAACAAAAAGCATCATTCTCAAAAAAGAATGTGCCAAGTTCGCCTTTATGACCCTCCACCCACACGGTACGCATCAACAATGGTGGAGATGACCTTTTCCCTAGACTGAGACCCCTGCGCCTTATAACGTGACTGATAATATAGTAAGAAACCACAATAACAAAATCTGATTTTTGTGTCAAATTTGGCGGGTGCGCCATGTAATCAGGTGAGCCTTGTAGTATTCTTCTTCTTCTTCTTCTTCTTCGTTCGCTCAGACAGTTTCCTGTCACATGAGCGTAGATGCGCCATGCTGCCGTTACGCGCCTAACTAAGAAATAGTTAGGCCCAGCATGTCCGACTTCGGCTGAAGAAATCTTTGCAAGAATTTATAGAAGAAAAGGCAGGAGAATGGACCAGTGAGACAGAAAGATAGCAGATGACAGTAAGCAAAGGGAAAAGGCAGGAGAATGAACCAGTGAGATAGTAAGATAGCAGATGACAGTAAGCAAAGGGAAAAGGCAGAGTCAAAGAGAGTGACAGATTAGAGGAAGCTACAAGCACAGAACTTCCAGAAGGTGGGGAAACAACTGTATGAAAGACCCCCCGGTATCCCCATGGGGGGAAGCAATGTAGTAAATACGGTAATGTTCTGACCTCCATTTCTCACATGGGCACTGCAGTCACGAGTGCCGTCTAAAACAACTTAATCCGGGATGTAAAATATAAATTGGACTAATATAAACTGCCAATGGCTGTGGATCGGTTTAGTCTTAACTTACAAGTTACATCCTGGATTAAGTGTTTTAGCTGCACACGTGACTACAAGGCTGGGTGAAGATGCATAACTGGTGACTGGGTGTGGTGGAACCCATAGACAGCCTAGCGCTGAATTTCCCCATATATTTTTGAAAATTATAATAATAATAATAATAATAATAATAATAAATAACATTTATAGAGCGCCCTTTCTCTCTTGAGCTCACGGCGCTTCACAATTGTTTAAATAAATACATAAATCATAAATAAGCTACTACAATATCAACTATCACAAACATGCACACAGCCACAACACGCACGCATGCACACCCACATACGCGTGCACACCCACCCACCCACAATGTGGGGGACATCATTTTAAGGCAGGAAACAGGACAAGGAAGAAATCAGAGGTATTGCCGGAAGAGGTGAGTTTTAAGAGCGGTTTTGAAAGACTGGAAAGATTTAACAGAACGAAGTTCATATGGTAGGGTGTTCCAGACAGAAGGGGCGCTGAAAGAAAATGAACGTTCACCATTTGTCTTAGGGTTTGTACGAAGAATAGAAAGGATAAGTTTGTCAGAAGAGGAACAGAGAGACCTGGAGGGTGAGTACAGGTCATAGGACCTTCGCAAATCATCCAAAATGAGGTCTTATGAGGGAGGGGTCTTAAAAGGGAGGTAATTTTAATACTTACAAAGAAGGGCAATGTCTTAGAGAGGTAGGTCTTATATGGGAGGGAGTCTTATAATAAGAGGTATAATTATATAAGGGAGGGGTCTTTTAAGAGAGGTACTTTTAATACTAATTACTTACAAAGAAGGGCAATGTCTCAGAGAGGTAGGTCTTATATGGGAGGGAGTCCCGTCAACAACTATGGTTATCCCAGGACTGTCACCACGTAAAGTTCGACCACGTATAGCAAAACACACATCAATGATTCTTAACAACGTCCAAAAACCTCAGAAAAAAAAATATATAAACAGTTACAATTCCCGACATGGCATCTTCATCACTGTCAAGTATGCTCTTTCTTTTCTTTTTTCACCTCCACTTTGTGATCGGGCGAAGAGGCGTACTGGTAACTGCATGTGGTGAAAGCTATGCCAAGTATGGTTCTGACTTTCTTCAATGAATAAATAAACGCATTAATGAACAGTCAAATAAACAATCAAGTTAGTAAGCTCTTTTTTTTCACCTCCACTTTCTGATTGGGCGAAGAGGCGTATATATTGGTAAATGCATGTGGTGAAACCCATACCAAGCATGGTTCTGACTTTCTTCAATGGATAAATAAACGCATTAATGAACAGTCAAATAAACAATCAAGTTAGTAAGCTCTTTTCTTTTAACCTCCACTTTCTGATTGGACGAAGAGGCGTATATATTGGTATATATTGGTAAATGCGTGTGGTGAAAGCTATGCCAAGTATGGTTCTGAATTTCTTCAATGAATAAATAAACGCATGAATGAACAAACAATCAAATAAACAATCAAGTATGCTCTTTCTTTTTTTTTCACCTCCACTTTCTGATCGGATGAGGAGGCGTACTGGTAGCTGCGCGTGGTGGAGGCCATGGACAGTCCGGTGCTGAACTTCTTCTCACCTAGCACCGTGTTTCCGCTGGAGCTCTTCCCCACCCCCGTCTTCCCCACCAGCAGTAACCGCACCTTGTCCTCCACTGGGAACAAAGCGACAAAAACAAAAATAACTGTTTGCCTTTGAGAGCAAACATGACAGGATTATCCCCTAAACAGCCATTTGCAAGTTATTCAATATTAAAATTTTGCCATATTTGGCAATTTTCGTCCCCACTTCCGGTTGGCACTTCCGGTTCGAATTTATAACAAAAGTATTGCACTGTTACTGTTTAGTAAGCACTGAAAAAATGAAAGTATTCCGAGCAGCCATTTTCAAATCATTGAAGATTAAAGTTTTGCCCAAAATTGCCAATTTGGGCCATATTTCAGCCAAATTTGGGCCAATCGGTTTAATATTGGCACTCTAGCATTAGAATAGGATCCTTCGATATTCCTGCGAATTTCATCAAAATCGGATGAAAAATTAAAAAAATCCATAAAATTATATGGGAATTGGTGAAAGTGACACAACCAACTCTATATTTGAATAACTTCCAAACTATTTAACATATCGTCAACAAACTCCTTTTTAAAAAAAAGAAGAAGAAATATCCATCTTGTACTTCACGCTCTACCACGCCCCCTCCATGAGTCTCTCCCCATCGGGATACCGGGGTGGGTGGGTGGGGGCATCTTTCGCAAAAATAGTTCCCCCGCCTTCTGGCTTTTCCCTTTGCTTTCTATCATCTACTATCTGTGACATATTGGCCCATTTCTCCTGCCTTTTTTCAAAAAAAATCTTCCAAATAATGTTTCTCCTTTGAGCTCCTCTGAAATATGCTGTATGCAGCAGGGAGACCAGTGAAAACCGAAAACCAGACACATATGTACCTTACCCATTATGACCATATGGCCTGGGAACGCAGAAGAAGAAGAAGAAGCACCCTCTCCCATTTTTGTTTGGAAAAGTTTCTCTGAGAAGCAAACTTCTGCTATTCCCTGGAAAGAGATAGGGTCAGGACACACACACAGTAGATCCAGAATCCGCACGTTCCGTACTGAAACCCATACACTTATATAAAAAATAAGCGGATTGGATTGCGGATGTGTTTCCGTGTATAATGTGCACACTCTTTCATATTTCTTGCTTCCAGTTGTTGTTTTTGTCGGATTGCGCATGAGTTTCCTGCGCGGAACTTGCGTGTATATGCGTATCTCCCTTTCAAACGCTTTAAGAAAAAATCAGAATAAATAGATTCCATGCCACCAGACAACAATGTGCTCTTTAAAAGTTGGGGAAATTCACAACATTACATATCATCCAAACCAATCATTGTTGCTGTTCCATTTCTTTTCCAAGTTTTTCTGCTTCTTCTTCTTCGATCGCTCAGACAGTTGCCTGTCAATTATCAGCGCAGATGCATCATGCTGCTGTTATGCGCCTAACCAAGAAATAGTTAGTCCCAGCAGGTCTGACTTCGGCTGGAGGAAATCTTTTTGAAAGCGTTTCTTGAAAAAAAAAAAAGGCAGGAGAATGGACCGGTAAGGTAGAAAGATACTAGATGACAGTAAGCAAAGGGAAAAAAAGGCAGAGTTAAAGAGAGTGACAGATTAGAGGAAGTTACTAGCACATAACTTCCAGAAGGTGGGGGAACTATTCAGACAAAAGACCCCGGTATCCTCATGGGGGGTTCCAAGTTTTTTCAACAAAAATAAAGAAAACAAAACAAAATTTTTTTATCATCAACTCACGCTCAGCAGGCAGAAGTTGGCTCAGCCCAAGCACTTGTGGTGAGGGGGGAGGAGGTGGGGGTTCAGGTTGTTCCTCCGTTTCCATCGCCTCTTCTTCTTCTTCTTCGTCGTCTTCTTCTTCTTCTTCTTCTTCTTCTTCTTCTTTTCAGTTCATCAGTTCCCTCCCCCTTGGTCATCACTGTTCCAGCGGCGGGCAGACGTTCTTCCATTTCCAGCTGCACCGCCTTGACCAGTTTCTTCAGGAGCAGACGCTGCTTCCCTTTGGGAAGACAAAAGAATAAGTAATAGTAGTAGTAGTAGTAGTCGTAGTCATAGTAGTAGTAGTAGTAGTAGTAGTGGTAGTGGCAGTAGTAGTAGTAGTAGTAGTAGTAGTAGTGGTAGTAGTGGTAGTAGTAGTAGTCGTAGTCGTAGTCATAGTCGTAGTCGTGGTAGTGGTAGTAGTAGTAGTAGTAGTAGTAGTAGTAGTAGTAGTAGTAGTAGTAGTAGTAGTAGTAGTAGTAGTAGTAGTAGTAGTAGTAGTCGTAGTAGTAGTAGTAGTAATTAGGGCTATTAGGTACTTTATAGGTACTTTATAGTCACAGAGGCGTCTCTGTGAAATTCGGGTTGCTCCCACCTGTGGAGCCAGAGGAGCGCCACCCATTTGTTGTTGTTTTGGTGTGTTTTTTGCATGCGATTGTTGTGTGACTGATGAGGAAGGAAGGGGGGGGGGGGTTAAATTTTAACCAAATGACAACTTTTTCGTTGCCACTGGGTTTAACGTGTGCTAAGTGCATGGGCACATGGGACCTCGGTTTATCGTCTCATCCGAAAGACCGTAAGGCCTAGTGCAAAGTGAGAGGAAAAATCCCCTGTACCCAGGTTCGAACTCGGGTTTACTTGACACGAGGCGAACGCGCTACCACTGTGCCACTCTACACTCTACACTTAGAAGTGGGCCTCGCGGCCCTTTTACGCCCACGACACAACACAACAATGCACTACAATACAACAACATACAGTATTTATACGGCGCTGAATCTTGATAGAAATCACATCAAAGCGCACACACACGTTAGCATTCATAACGCATTCAAACAAAGACGCTATGCAAAGCGAACACACACGGATGACATAAATGGAATACAGCAGAAACAGACCTAAAGGCAAGAGAGAGAAGAAAAAGAGAGCGGAGCTTTAATGACGGGGGAACAGGTGGGTTTTGAGGTTAGCTTTGAAAGCAGAGAGGGTCGGTCGCTGACGGAGAGAGAGAGGAAGTTTGTTCCAGGAGGTCGGTCCTGAGACAGCAAAAGAGCGCCGACCAACAGTTGAAAGCTTATACCTAGGGATCTGGAGAGAAAGAGGGTCAGAAACTGAACGTAAAGTGTGAGCTGGCGCATAGATGGAAATATTGTCGCAGAGATAAGATGGAGCAGCTTGATGGATAGATTTATAGCAAAAGCACACAGTACACTCCACCACACCACCAGGCAGGGTTGTGTCCTGCTTATATGTTAGCAGGCTCCACCTAACTCCATAGAAACGACTCAGCAGCAGCAGTGCAGTGTCTCCTCTGCTGGTTGCCTCTTGACGGCCTAACATAAATTCGCCCCCCCCCTGTGGACTGGCTGGCTTCCGGTACGCCTGCAACCTAGCAAACCAGGGTGTGGCTGCGAGTTGGGACTGGGAATGAGCAACGCGGGGCCCAGAAAATGGGACAGCAACAAAATGAAATAAAACTGGACGATGAAAACGCTAGATCAACCATCCGCGCGGCAGTATTTTCGGGTCCAGTGACCTTGCAGAATCAAATCAACAGACAAACACCCCTGACACTAAAGTCCAGTCAAGCGGTCTACACCCTGCACTTTACAGTACCTCTGCGCCAGCGAGGATCTCAATTGTAGCTCGCCGCACTATTGACAGCTAGAGAAAAGCAGGTGCACTGCAGCATTTTCGGCTCCAGTGACCTTGACCTTTGACCAATGACCTTCATTTTCAAACTTGGCCTAGATATCCTAAATGCCTACCGGCCATGCAAACATTCAGCCTCCTGGGTCCCTCTGTTCACACGCTGTCATGTTCACATAGACAGACAGATCGTCAGACAGATAGATAGTCAGAGAGACAGATAGTCAGACAGACAGATAGTCAGACAGATAGATAGTCAGACAGATAGATAGTCAAGCAGATAGTCAGACAGATAGATAGTCAGACAGATAATCAGACAGATAGTCAGACAGATAGATAGTCAGGCAGACAGGTAGTCAGACAGATAGTCAGACAGATAGATAGTCAGACAGATAGATAATCAGACAGATAGTCAGACAGATAGATAGTCAGACAGACAGATAGTCAGACAGACAGATAGTCAGACAGATAGATAGTCAGACAGATAGATAGTCAGACAGATAGATAGTCAGACAGACAGATAGTCAGACAGACAGGTAGTCAGATAGATAGATAGTCAGACAGACAGATAGTCAGACAGACAGATAGTCAGACAGACAGATAGTCAGACAGATAGTCAGACAGACAGATAGTCAGACAGACAGATAGTCAGATAGTCAGATAAATAGTCAGACAGATAGTCAGACAGACAGATAGTCAGATAGATAGATAGTCAGACAGATAGATAGTCAGATAGATAGTCAGACAGACAGATAGTCAGACAGACAGATAGTCAGACAGACAGATAGTCAGACAGGTAGATAGTCAGACAGATAGTCAGACAGACAGATAGTCAGACAGACAGATAGTCAGACAGGTAGATAGTCAGACAGATAGTCAGACAGACAGATAGTCAGACAGATAGATAGTCAGACAGACAGATAGTCAGACAGATAGATAGTCAGACAGATAGGTAGTTAAATACATATCTGGATCTGGTTTGATACGACGTCGCACACGCCACTTCTGACGATAAATCGCAACAGAACTAGGAGGTCGCATGCACCCAGTACAGTGGAGCCTCCCTTATAAGACCTTCAACAATCATCCAAAATGAGGCCTTATAAGGCCTAAGGGAGGGGTCTTATAAGGGAGGGGTCGTATAAGGGAGGGGTTTTATAGGGAGGGGTCTTATAAGGGGGGTAATTTTAATACAAAGAAGGCCAAAGTAGGTCTTATGTGGGAGGGAGACTTATAATGGAAGGTCTTATAAGGGAGGTTCCAACAACATAACAATAACAACATTTCATTCATCTGCATTGCTACAAATTCAGGACTTTCCTGGTGTTGCACTGCCTCCGGGCACTGCCTCCGGGCACTGCCTCCAGGATCGTTCCCCCCATCTTTATAATCCACTAGTGTCCCATATGTGTCTGTTCCAGACCGGAGGACGTTAAACAGATTTTCAGGGAGGATCCACTGTAGAAAGCATAGAGGGAGAAAGAAAGACTACATCTTA
>CM065712.1:15866368-15893868 GCA_017654935.2 Phymorhynchus buccinoides | reverse complement strand
ACAGCCGACACATTCCGATTTCAGAGCTCAACCCACCCCACCCCCCCGTGGGGATACCGGGGGTCTTTTGTATAAATAGTTCCCCACCTTCTGGAAGTTCTGTGCTTGTAACTTCCTCTAATTCTGTCACTCTCTTTGACTCTGCCTTTTTCCTTTGCTTACTGTCATCTACTGTCTTTCTGCCTTTACCGGTCCATTCTCCAGCCTTTTTTCACGAAAAACACTTTCAAAACGATTTTCTCCAGCCGAAGTCGGACTTGCTGGGCCTGACTATTTCTTAGTTAGGCGCATAACGGCAGCATGACGCATCTGCGCTCATAATTGACAGGAAACTGTCTGAGCGATCGAAGAAGAAGAAGAAGAAGAAGAAGAAGAAGAGGAGCTCAAAGGAAAAACATGATTTGGAAAAACTTTTTTTTAAAGAAGAAAAATTCCAGAAGGTTGATGAACTATTTTTACAGGGAGTAGCTACACTACTAGGTTTACTTGCATCCCTTTAATTAGAGGATCACCTCAGTGGTCGGCTCTTTCTACCCACATGTATTACATTTTTCAAATCGCAATTTCCGCATTTTAATAACTTATCTATTTTGCCCAAAATGTTCTTCATTTTTCTTTTCACCTTGTGCTGGTTTGCTTAAATTGTGGACTTTTCGGCCTAGTGCAGAGAAGACACCATTCTTTTATTAGAAATGTCTTCCTGTTGGGGTTGATCCACAAGATAGTGTTTGTTAGCAGATATACATACTGACGAGAATTCCATAATTCGAAAGAGATCTCTCTATGTACCATGCTCATACACTGTCTGTCCCCCATTGGGACAATAAGTAAACCAGCACAATCTTTTACTTTTATTTTATTCTTTTCAAAGTATACACAGTTAGTGGTGTTTGTGGTTTCTTTGATCAAACAGCTCAATAATGATGGGAATATGAAAGCATTGTCCTTAGTGTGTGTGCATGTCATGCGCGTTTGAGCGACGAACTATATCGAAAGATAATTAACTTCCGGCTTAGCATGATCGATCGATTTGCTTGCGCTGACGAGCGATCCACCGATGACGCTAATATTGATCGATATTTGCGCCATCGGTGGATATAAAAAATAGAGCTTATAAACGTATTCAAATTGTTTTTTTAATGATCATCGATGATGATGATGACAACTTTGTTTTTGCACTTTCGTGGCTTAAAACAATATTAAAAACAAATTAAAAAAAAAAAAAAAAAATGGAAGTTCAGTGGATGGAAGTTCAGTTTAACGTCGCGTATCGGCTTCCGCCATGTACGACGGGCTGAACAAACCAACCAGGGTATAAACAAAAATGTATGTTCCTGAATCACTGTCTTAGCCAAAAGGCCGAGAAGCGATCAGGAAGTTTTCAAAGTAAAACTTTGAAACTTACATAAAAAGCCCATTAAAGACCAACGAGGCTTTATACTACTCCTTGCCGACACAAAAGGGCGATAATCTTAGGCCCGAACTGCCGATGCCCCCTGGTGACGAGTCAGGAGCAGAAAATTTTCTGTGGCTCTATACTACTAGTTCCTGACAGGCAAGGGCGATAATCTTAAGTAGGTGGCGTTCGCATCTCAGGGCACGAGACAGGGGCAGAGAATTTTCAGTATAAAGCCTCATTGAGATGTACCCAATAGATCACCTGTAATATGGGAGGGCCTCCAGGAGGCAGTTCATGGGGGTGCAGTCTACATGTGCAGGGCACGCCGGCTCTGATCTGCTCCGCCAAATGGGCGGGGGTCTCCAGCCGGTAGTGGCGCAGCACCTGACGCACCTCATCGCACGCCCGCTCCGTCTTGGCCTCGTCCTGATTGGCCACGGCTCGGAACAAGCTGCCCCATAATTCAGTGTCGGAGAGTTTGGCCTGGTTTCGGACAATCTCCCTAAAGGGGGGGAAAATGCATTTGAAATAACTAACTAAATACAACAACAACAACAACATACAGTATTTATACGGCGCTGAATCTTGATAGAAATCAAATCAAAGCGCACACACACGTTAGCATTCATAACACATTCAAACAAAAATGCAATACAAAGCGAACACACACGTTTGACATAAATGGTATACAGCAGAAACAGACCTAAAGGCAAGAGAGAGAAGAGAAAGAGAGTGAAGCCGCAATGACGGGGGAACAGGTGGGTTTTGAGGTTAGATTTGAAGGCTGAGAGGGTCGGTCGCTGACGGAGGGAAAAAGGAAGTTTGTTCCAAGATACAAGGGTTAAACTTGGATCAAATGAAAAGCAGGAAGGCAGGTCTGGGTTCTGGTGGGCCCCCTATTGGCCACTGCAAAGAACACCTTTTGCAAGAGTGAATGCCCTTGGTGGGTGGGGGAAGATGCTTGAGTACTGACCAAACAAGGACATAGCTCTTGCCAATAACCCTATTTGAGGCCACTTAATGGCTGCCTTTTGCAAGAGTGAATGCCCTTGGTGGGTGGGGGAAGATGCTTGAGTACTGACCAAACAAGGGCATAGCTCTCACCAATAACCCTATTTGAGGCCACTTAATGGCAAGAGTGAATTCCCTTTTGGATACTGACCAACAAGGGCTTAACTCTAGCCATCAAGGGTGTTAATAACCTTAGTTGCAGTGGCCAATAGGCAGGGTCGAGGGACGGAGTCGCTTGTGGGGTTCAGAGTGTGAAGGCCCCAGAAGCTTATGTTATTTTTTTGTTTGTTTTTGTATACTTTTACTAATAAAATCAGAGCATTTACTGACCATTTTTTTTATATATATACAGACAAACCTCTATTTTAAGACTTCCAAAATGTCCGGAAAAATCGGTAATAAATTGGAGGGGTCGTATGACGGAGGTTTTCACTGGCAGCCGTAGAAAGAAAAAGTTCAGCACAGTTCATACTCTCTTCTTCATGCACACATACAATGACATATTAAAACTGGATTTGGCTCTTTCCAACTCCATAGGATTGTGCAATCGATGTATTACAGTTTCACTTCGCTGACTTCTGTTAATCACCTCCACTCTCGTCCAAAGTCAGTGGTTTTCTTTTTCAAAGTCAGTGGTTTTCGTGCTTTTCCTACGCTTTCCGCCATCTTTTCTACAACAAGGGAAGCGACTCCGCTTTCAGGCCCTTGACCGTGGTTGTTTCCCTTTGCTCGAAGTCTATGCAGACGACAGCAACGGTCGTAAAAACCAACAAAATGGCGGTCGTAAGTCGCGTTTTAGAGGAAGTCGTTTAAGAGAGGTCGTTTACATAGTAAAATGCATCTGTGCCAACAAATCCGGTCTCAAATGAGAGGTGGTCGCTTAACAGAGGGTCGTAAAATAGGGGTTTGTCTGTATACATTTACTAATAAAATTGAAGAATTTACAGACAGCTTTCATTTAGCTTCAACAGTAAAACAAGCTCTTTTTCCCTCGTTCCAGTGTAAAGGGGATTTGTCATTATTATTATTATTAAAGTATTGCAATTTCAGGATTTTCTTGAAAAAATAACAAAAGTTGAATTCAGGATTCCTGCTTTTCTCGATGTGTGGTTTCATCCATGTAAATACATAAATAAAATGAGGGGCGTATACCAGAAAGAACTGTACCAAAATGCATAAAGAACGGGCTGCTAGTTTTACATTCTGGCAAAATACCCCTCAAATTCATAAAGGTTGTTGAATACTTGGTTTATAATATACATTGTACCTAGCATCATTCTCATGAGAGCTACAGAGTTTATTAAGAACGTGTATTTAGTAAGAACATTTCTATAGCGCTTACATCATCAAAGCTCTAAGCGCTTTAAGTTCCAGATCATTTACTATGGGTTAGTTTCTGACAATCTCCTTTAAAATAACACAGTGACACACACACACACACACACACACACACACACACACACACACACACACACACACTCACTGGTGATGCTGTAGTGTCATACTCTGGCACTGATACAGACTATCGGCCACAGTGCACAGCCTCGTCCTACGCATCAGGTTGTGACGTAGACAGCTGGAGATAACAACACCACCACCCTGGGTCCTGTACAGAGAGAGAGAGAGATATTTACGCCTAAGGCCGTGTACACACATAAGCGGATATTCCAAGCAGAAACCCGTGCGTAATCTATAAATAAATGAAACAAAGAAGGGAAAAGATTTGTGAACGTGTCCAAATTTCCTCTATATGCGTAAACTTTTATCCTTCTTTTTTCCACTTATTTAGGGTTTTCCGTACGGAAATTACGCGTCTAATGTGAACCCGGCCTGACACTCTTAGAATTTCAAACATGAGATTTACACTTTGAAACTCTCAAGTAAGCAGTGAGATTGCTCTTTAAATTAATTAAAGGGGCTTTGTACGCTTTATTTGGATGCTTCTTCTTCTTCTTCTTTTTCTGTGATCTTGAATTGCTGTTGTGTCCATTTTTGCCTTGTATTATATTACTTTGTATATTTTTGCCACTATTGTTGCCAGTATTTTGTTGTTGTTTTTTCTCTTTCTGTTCATCATTTTCTTCATTAATTGTTGTTTATTTGCTTGAGGGCAATGGCGCAAAAAAAGCTTAACACAGCTTATCTGTTTTACCCTTAATAAAAACATTCCTATATTTGTATCCCAGGTCATGCTTAAATCTCCAATCCGGCCTTGAGGGTGAAGTCTGTCGTCTTTTTCAGCACCTCTATGGGTCCCCACAGCTTCTGTTGGAGCTCCATCCCTTCCGGCCAGGTTTGACATCCGATGTCATGGCAAGTGGGGCACTCTTGGAGGATGTGCTCTGGGGATTGGATTCCAGTGCCACAAGGGGCACTCACTGGTGTGAGTCAGGTTGATCCTGTGAAGGTGTGACAGGAGTCAGCAGTGTCCCGTTCTCAATTATTTGGATGCAAAAACGTTCTAAAAAACACCACCACAGCATGGTTTTAGAACATCGATAAACACATACTGGGAACTCTATCCCTATTACCTACCTTTTGTGTCACATTCTTCAAAATAAATTGAGCATTCACACATTTATTTATTTTCAAATTGCAGATCTACCAGCTGGAATCATCCAGCGATTGTGTTTCGCCTACAACGTCATTTCTTCGAGAAATACATTCTTGATATGACGTCACCCACAGATGCTGAAACAAGCAAAGACTTCATTGGATGACGTCATAACTTTATAATTCTGGCGAACGAGATTTCACCGAAAGTAGACCACGTTCTAGTGAACTCCACGTTGCAGTTTTTGCAAATGATGACTTATCGGCTCAATTTATTTTGAAGAATGTGACACAAAAGGTAAATAAATACGATAAGAGTTTGCAGTCTGTGCTTATCGATATTCTAAAACTTTTAAACTATGCTATGGCATTTTTCAGAGCGGGTTTGCATCCTAATAGAGCGTCTGAAGTTCCTTTCAAACTGTTGATTCTTCTTCTCCTTCTTCTGTGGTGGTGATACAGTAACTGTACACTGTAGGGGGTGACCATAGAAAAAGAAGCGGAAGAGGGAAAGAGAGAAAAGGGCACATACATTACATTATCAGTTTTCCAAGAACACAGTCACCCTATTAGATTTTTTTTTTTTTTTTACGATTAAAGTCTTTAATTCACAAGAGCAGCTTCATATTCAATAATTCATCTTTGCTACGCAAACATAAAACATATACCTGCAGAAGTAACAAATTTGACTCGAAATGGGTGTATCCTTGCAGTCAACCTGACGCACACCAAGCATCAGATTCACAGATAATTAAATTTCATTTATAGAAGAGCTTCACACACGCAGATCAGATGTAGCCTACCACCCTATTAGATTACTTGGGTGCATTGGAACAGTCTCAGAAGCTTACAGCATTGTTTATATTTTTGGCACGTGCATGTGTTATGAGGAGAAATCAAAATGATTGAACTTGCCTGTACATATTAGTAATATTATTAGTGACTTTTTTTACATTAACTCTATCGCCCTGGCCTACTTCCAAGTGGGTTTTTCACCACAGCTGTAATGAATTCCACCATTTTCAACTCAACTTTCGCTTGTGTGTCAGTTTTGCTCAAGGGAAAGCACTCAGAAGACAGAATGGTTGCTGAAACTAATCAACCAAGTTGATTCCCTTAGACCATACATAGCAATGCACAATTAATCCAAGTCAAAACTGGCCACACATTATGTGCGGAGCGTGCTAAACGTAGGAAGCTGCCATACCAAGCATATGAGCGTGCCACGTCAGTATGTGAAAAAGTTAACACCAATTAATCGTTTTTACCCTTTTTAACCTCTGTGTGTTGTTGTTCTTCAGTTTAACGTCCTTCCATTAAAAGTGATTCAGACATTATATTGTAGTGTGATGTTGGTGTGGTGAGTGTGAGTGGCTGTGCCTAAATGTGTGTAAGCATTAAAGTAAGTGATAGGATAGTGATGCAGACCTAATCATAACCCCACCCCGACCCCCATTAAAAAAGTTAAATTTACATTTAAAGAATATAGCCGAACAATGGACAATGTTCAAGATAAATACTAAGTGAACTAGTCAATAAACATTTACAAACTGAATCAAAAACAGAATAATTGTTTAGAATGCTGGGTAGAGACAATGGTGTGTGTCTGTTGTGTTGTGTTGTGTTGTGTTGTGTGTGCGCGCGTGGTGTGTGTGTGTGTGTGCGTGCATGCGTGCGTGCGTGCATGCATGTGTGTGTGTGTGTGTGTGTGTGTGTGTGTGTGTGTGTGTGTGTGTGTGTGTGCAAATACAATATGCTTGAATTAAATCTCACATTCGTCAGTCAATTCAGGAGAAAAGTTTGCGAAAAACAAAAACCCAGATTCCTGACCACTCTCCCACCTTTTTCCCCCTCTTCCCCCTTCTCCGTCCTCCCCATCTCCAACGCAGGGGGAAGGAGGAGGAGGGGGTTGGCAGAATCTCTGGGGAATGATGTGGGGGTACTTCTCCAGCAGCTGGGGGAACACCACTGCCTTGAAATCCTCCACCGACATGGAGTTCATGATGAACCACAGATTCCGCGCCTGGAATTGAAAAAAAGGGGGGGGGGGGGAGGCAAAGGCATTAGGTATTAGGTATTAGGTACTTTATAGTCACAGAAGCATCTCTGTGAAAGTCGGGTTGCTCCCACCTGGAGAGCGCGTCGCAGCCAGAGGCGCGCCACCCTTTTTTTTTCTTCTTTTTTTGGCATGCGATGTTTTGTGTGTGATTGACGAGGAAGGAAAGGGGTGTGTGGGTAAATTTTGACCAAATGACAACTTTGTCGTTGCCACTGGGTTTAACCTGTGCTAAGTGCATGGGCACACGGGACCTCGGTTTATCGTCTCATCCGAAAGACTCCACATTCAAACCGTAAGATAGAGTGTAGCTAGATCTTCGCACATCTATCTCCGCCCCCCTCCCCCTCCACACACACACACACACATTTGAATACACACACACACACACACACATGTATTTACACACACACACACACACACACACACACACACACACATATTCACAAACACACACACACACACACATACACACACATTTTCACAAACACACACACACACACACACACACACACACACACACACACACACATATTCACAAACACACACACACACATACAAACACATGCATACACACACACACATATTATTCACAAACATACACACACACACACACACACACACACACACACACACACACACACACACACACACACATAATTATTGTACATAGTCTAAAGAGTAACATTACTAGTGATGTGAACAGACATTAAATAAAATATTATTTCATTCACACACATACACACACACACATATTCACACACACATACATATTCACACACACACACACACACACACACACACACACACACACACACACACACACACACACATACACACACACATACACACATATATTCACACACACACATACACACAAACGTATTCACACACACCTTTGTCAAATAAAATGCAAAATCTATTTTTGTTGCATGCCAGAGAGAGAGAGAGAGAGAGAGAGAGAGAGAGAGAGAGAGAGAGAGAGAGAGAGAGAGAGAGAGAGAGAGAGAGAGAGAGAGAGAGAGAGAGAGAGAGAGACTCAAGTTTGGTGTTGCTAATAAACAGCCTCTAAAATAATGAAACGCCACCTGTGGTGTCAAGGGTTAACCGACTGCGTGCCCACGATATTCCCAAACAAGCAACGGGACCAGACCCTACACCGCTGAGGGAAAAGCGTCATGGAAGCCTGAAGGATATCCAGACGACCGCTGCTTCTGTGTGGGCCATAGGCATCACCATCTAACTAAAAGACTCCAGGGATCATCCCAACAGCTGAAGCGCTCGAACACTATGGTGCAAGTGCATCAGCTAGGGATGAGAACATTGCGTGTGTGACCGTGTTTGATTACCCCGCCACGTGAGCAGCCACACTCCGACTTTGGGGGATATATATAATTATAAAAGTTGAGAGCTCCATGTTACCTGGTCGGTGCGGGTCTGCATGTGCTTTCCGTTGAGGGACTCGTTGTCGCTCATGGTGAGGCACCCGGCGGCTGTCAGGTGATCCACCAGGTCTTTCACCAGCACCACGTCCACAAAGTCCTTCAGCATCGCCCGCAACAACTCCTCCAGCTCTTCCCGGGTTTCTGGGGATTTCAGTACAGTGGAAACCTCTTTTATAAGACCCCCCCCCCCCCCCCTTATAAGACTCCCTCCCACGTAAGACCTACTTCTCTGAGACATTGCCCTTCTTTGTAAGCATTCAAATTACCTCCCTTATACAACCCCCTCCCACTTAAGACCTACTTCTCTGAGACATTGCCCTTCTTTGTAAGCATTCAAATTACCTCCCTGCCACTTAAGACCTACTTCTCTGAAACATTGCCCTTCTTTGTAAGCATTCAAATTACCTCCCTTATACAACCCCCTCCCACTTAAGACCTTATTTTGGAAACAAATTTGAGGTCTTAAATGGGAGGTTCCATTGTACAGTAAAGTCATCATGATCGTGAACATCGCCATTATCATTATCATCGTGATCATCATTGTCATCATCTTCATGGTCATTCCCACATGATTATCATTGTCATTACTGTCATCCGTTGTCACCATCATCATGGTCAAGATCATCCTCTTCATCATCATCATCGTTATTGTTATCATCATCGTTATCGTTATGATTGTGTTTCTCTGCTAGCTAGTCCTCCTCCTCATCATCATTATCATTGATGATCATTACCAAGGCATAACCATTGTCATTATAGCATCAATGGATAATCATTGTCATCATCATCACCATCCTTCTCCTCCTCATCATCATTGATATTGTCTTCCCTTGTTGTTGCTCAACTTGCTGCCGCCAACATCATCAACATTATCATCATCATCATCAATATTATCATCATCATCATAACAATACTTGGATAATGTTAAGATCAGCTCCCTCCGCTACTCCAGGGTGAAGGCTTAGGGTTAGGGCCAATAAGCTCCTCCGATTTACCTTTTCCGTTAAGCTGATTGGCCAACTTCACCATGGAACAGCGGAGGGAGCTGATCTTAACATTTGCTCAATACTTTTGACAAGAAGCTTCTCTGCTGCTTATCAACTGATTGTACAGGCTGCTCTTGCTGTCTACACTGATAGTTGATAGCTTCAAACCAGCCCATAGGACACAGTCTTATCTATTAGCATTAGGTATTACATACTTTATAGTCACAGAGGCGTCTCTTTGAAATTCGGGTTGCTCCCACCTGGACAGCAGCCAGAGGCGCGCCACCCAGTTGTTTTTTATGCAATGCTTGAAAACATTCACAAAGTAGCAAAGTCCAAAGAGAGATGCTTAGGCAGCGTGCATGATCGGCTTCAATAACGTTCACTCACCTATGTACAGCTGAACTGAACTGCCAGCAGCGCCATTCTGTCGTCTCTCCTCCCAACCAGAGTGACTGGCCTTGAGCGTGGACTCTTCGTTGAGGCTGGACTGATCGCTGTTGCCGACATCACCCCCCTCGTTGTCCCCTTCATTACCACCACCACCAACACCAGCTAGCGGCTTCTCAACACCGCTGACATCACCCCCCTCGTTGTCCCCTTCATTACCACCACCACCAACACCAGCTAGCGGCTTCTCAACACCGCTGAGATCTTTAAGCCTGGGTTTTTCGTTGACGAAGAAGGCACAGGTTTCATAAGTTGTAGCACAATTCATCGCCAAATCTGCGCCAACCAGGGTTAGCTCATGTCCCGCTGGCTCTTTACCCAGCTCATTTCCACCCTCCGTTTGTTCGCTAGAACTGTCAATGCTGGTCATTTTTTGCAACAAAGATGTCTTGTCCGTGTTGTCAGCAGAACATCCCTCAGACACAACATCTTCAGTTATGTCCGCAACATGAGGATCCAGATGCATCAGCTCTTCACTAAGCTTACTTACAGTGTAGCCGCCCCCTTCACTAAAATGTATGTTCGAACCCAATTCCATGTTGATTTTGGGATGCTCCCACTCCGTCAACATGGCACATTTAGCATCCTCCTTACAATCATCACCTGCTGAACGTTTCTCAGAATTGAAACATTCTTCTAGTGAAGTCTCCTTCGGTTCGAGGCCTCGCAGCTCCTCGGTCAAGTTGCGAGGATCCGATGTATCGGTACTTGAAGTGTCACCAGTCTGTGACGGTTGGCTGTGGGCGTCATACCACATTTCTTCTGGTTCAATGTCATTGTTGTTGCCAGGCAGCTCTTTGATGGCAGGGTGAAATTCTGAAAGGTTTTGGTCCATCCTGGGTTTTTATCACTTTTCTTCTGACATCCTCTCTTCCTTCGCCTGCTGTTCGCAATCACCTTTTGGCTCACTCGTGTTAACCTCTCTTCCTTCGCCTGCTGTTCGCAATCACCTTTTGGCTCACTCGTGTTAACTTTAGACACCCCCCTCAATCTTTGTTGTTTGTCCCACATGTGCCTGTCCGAGTGAGCCTTGAAGGCTTTGCCTCTTGTTTTATCTATGCATACCACTCCCTTTCCTTCCACTGCCACTTGTTTGACCCTAACCGTATGAACAATGTTTATAAGAAACCAACAATTCACAGACTACCAGTCAACTTTTGCAGCTACGTCTTGAAAAACAGCCCTAAGGCTCTAAACGTGGAACAGGAAGTTATTTTCTACCTCTCAGGTACCTTTTCCTTCGCCATTTTGTCAACCTCATTCTGCATGAATTGTGCGTTGGCTCAAGTTGAACTGAAGTCTTGTTGTTCATCTGTGACAAACACACAAACATGGTAAAACTTTTTTTACTAAAAGCTGAACATGATGAACGCACACCCCGTATGATTATTTTTACAATATGTGCATGCTGTCCTTTGATTTTATAACGCAAAAAACAGTTAATTTACTGTATATAAATTTTTTATATTATCACTGGAATGTCAGGAAGTCTTTCATAAATTTTGCAGTAATAGATTAGGTAATTGCAAGTTTTTATCCTAGTGTCACACACACACACAACAACAACAAGTGAACAACATACAGTATTTATATGGCGCTGAATCTTGATAGAAATCAAATCAAAGCGCACACACACGTTAGCATTCAAAGCGCATTCAAACAAAAACGCAATACAAAGCGAACACACACGGATAACATAAATGGAATATAGCAGAAACAGACCTAATGGCAAGAGAGAGAAGATAACGAGAGAGGAGCTTCAATGACGGGGGAACAGGTGGGTTTTGAGGTTAGCTTTGAAAGCAGAGAGAGTCGGTCGCTGACGGAGGGAGAGAGGAAGTTTGTTCCAGGAAGTCGGTCCTGAACACACACACACACACACACACACACACACACACACACACACAGTATATTATTTGCTTATTCAATGTTCCATCTAGAAATAAATGTTGACTTGACTCAGTTGACTTCATACACACACACCAATGTCTGAATGTGTCATATGATGTTCGGGCCTGTTTGAACCGTCGGATCAAATGTTTAGTGTCGCGACAAGACTTGCTAACACATTCAAAATAAAGTGTTTTAGATCTATAGATGAACGGATTATTATGATTTTTTTCCATCTTAGTTAATTGGTATTCAACGTGCAACATTCAGTCTTGAATAAAACAATAAACTTACCTGGCAAGCTGTCTTTGTTGACAAACACGAAACAGATTAAAGTTCTGCACACCGCCTCCACAAGCTTACTTTCTCAGAAATCATGAGGTTCGTTAAGGTTACTAGTAATCACAAAAATAAATAATGTTCAAATACTTCGAATTTGTTTCGCATTTTACAAGTATAAATAGCAAAATGTCTGTATTCGATTTCGATTCTATAAACTTCTGTTGGGAAAACAATCCTTTGTTGTCTCGTACTTTTGTTTCTTGGGATTCGAACAGCAGCTATCAAAGAAACCCTTACAAGGCCTCTAAAACACATCAACCGGGAAATCCCGTTTGAGTAGACCATGGACATTGCTAAATATAGAATCCGTGAGTAGACTAACTTCATTGCAGAACGAGACTGAAGAGTGCATTTTCATCTAAAATAGTTTTAGGCAGTGGCTATAGAGTCGCCAGTGGCAAAATAGAATGCAGGTTATTTTACCGCAACTTTGTACTTTTGGTTTTTAAAAAAACCCTCTAAAAATAGATAGATGTCTGCGTTTAGACTGTTCTTCTCCGTTTCACTGTCTTTTTCTTTCTCGTAGAGGGTGAGATTTCCGTCCGTAGATCCTTATGGACGTTCTGCTTGAAGGCTGGATAGTCTTCTCGTTGGATGATGATGATGATGATGATGGGGGCCGTAGAATGTTGAAAGTGGAGCTTTCTCTCTGTCTGTCCTTCTCTTATAGTCTATGGTCTGTCTGTCTCTTATAGTCTATGGTCTGTCTGTCTCTTATAGTCTATGGTCTGTCTGTCTCTTTTAGTCTATGGTCTGTCTGTCTCTTCTCTATTCTAGTCTCTTATAGTCTATGGTCTGTCCTTCTCTTATAGTCTATAGGGTCTGTCTGTCTCTTATAGTCTATGGTCTGTCTGTCTCTTATAGTCTATGGTCTGTCTCTTCTCTTATAGTCTATGGTCTGTCTGTCTCTTATAGTCTATGGTCTGTCTGTCTCTTATAGTCTATGGTCTGTCTGTCTCTTATAGTCTATGGTCTGTCTGTCTCTTATAGTCTATGGTCTGTCCTTCTCTTATACTCTATGGTCTGTCTGTCTCTTATAGTCTATGGTCTGTCTGTCTCTTATAGTCTATGGTCTATGGTGTCTGTCTCTTATAGTCTATGGTCTGTCTGTCTCTTATACTCTATGGTCTGTCCTTCTCTTATACTCTATGGTCTGTCTGTCTCTTATACTCTATGGTCTGTCTGTCTCTTATACTCTATGGTCTGTCTGTCTCTTATACTCTATGGTCTGTCTGTCTCTTATACTCTATGGTCTGTCTTTCTCTTATAGTCTATGGTCTGTCTGTCTGTCTCTTATAGTCTATGGTCTGTCTGTCTCTTATACTCTATGGTCTGTCTGGGTCTGTCTGTCTCTTATATGGTCTCTATGGTCTCTCTTATAGTCTGTCTCTTATAGTCTATGGTCTGTCTGTCTCTTATACTCTATGGTCTGTCCTTCTCTTATACTCTATGGTCTGTCTGTCTCTTATACTCTATGGTCTGTCTGTCTCTTATACTCTATGGTCTGTCCTATAGTCTATGGTCTGTCTGTCTCTTATAGTCTATGGTCTGTCTGTCTCTTATAGTCTATGGTCTGTCTGTCTCTTATAGTCTATGGTCTGTCTGTCTCTTATAGTCTATGGTCTGTCTGTCTCTTATAGTCTATGGTCTGTCTGTCTCTTATAGTCTATGGTCTGTCTGTCTCTTATACTCTATGGTCTGTCTGTCTGTCTCTTATATGTCTATGGTCTGTCTGTCTCTTATACTCTATGGTCTGTCTGTCTCTTATAGTCTATGGTCTGTCTGTCTCTTATAGTCTATGGTCTGTCTGTCTCTTATAGTCTATGGTCTGTCTGTCTCTTATAGTCTCTATGGTCTGTCTTCTCTTATAGTCTATGGTCTGTCTGTCTCTTATAGTCTATGGTCTCTGTCTCTTATAGTCTATGGTCTGTCTTTCTCTTATACTCTATGGTCTGTCTGTCTCTTATACTCTATGGTCTGTCTGTCTCTTATAGT
Organism: Phymorhynchus buccinoides; assembly: GCA_017654935.2. Classification (NCBI taxonomy): domain Eukaryota; kingdom Metazoa; phylum Mollusca; class Gastropoda; order Neogastropoda; family Raphitomidae; genus Phymorhynchus; species Phymorhynchus buccinoides. Next base: position 15,879,741 of record CM065712.1, on the reverse strand, counting down.
CTATGGTCTGTCTGTCTCTTATAGTCTATGGTCTGTCTGTCTCTTATAGTCTATGGTCTGTCTGTCTCTTATACTCTATGGTCTGTCTGTCTCTTATACTCTATGGTCTGTCTGTCTCTTATAGTCTATGGTCTGTCTGTCTCTTATAGTCTATGGTCTGTCTGTCTCTTATACTCTATGGTCTGTCTGTCTCTTATAGTCTATGGTCTGTCTGTCTCTTATAGTCTATGGTCTGTCTGTCTCTCTCTATGGTCTGTCTGTCTCTTATACTCTATGGTCTGTCTGTCTCTTATAGTCTATGGTCTGTCTGTCTCTTATACTCTATGGTCTGTCTGTCTCTTATAGTCTATGGTCTGTCTGTCTCTTATAGTCTATGGTCTGTCTGTCTCTTATACTCTATGGTCTGTCTGTCTCTTATAGTCTATGGTCTGTCTGTCTCTTATAGTCTATGGTCTGTCTGTCTCTTCTCTTATAGTCTATGGTCTGTCTGTCTCTTATAGTCTATGGTCTGTCTGTCTCTTATACTCTATGGTCTGTCCTTCTCTTATAGTCTATGGTCTATAGTCTGTCCTTCTGGTCTGTCTGTCTCTTATAGTCTATGGTCTATGGTCTGTCTCTCTTATAGTCTATGGTCTGTCCTTCTCTTATACTCTATGGTCTGTCTGTCTCTTATACTCTATGGTCTGTCTGTCTGGTCTGTCTTCTCTTATACTCTATGGTCTGTCTGTCTCTTATACTCTATGGTCTGTCTGTCTCTTATACTCTATGGTCTGTCTGTCTCTTATAGTCTATGGTCTGTCTGTCTCTTATAGTCTATGGTCTGTCTGTCTCTTATAGTCTATGGTCTGTCTGTCTCTTATAGTCTATGGTCTGTCTGTCTCTTATAGTCTATGGTCTGTCTGTCTCTTATAGTCTATGGTCTGTCTGTCTCTTATAGTCTATGGTCTGTCTGTCTCTTATAGTCTATGGTCTGTCTGTCTCTTATAGTCTATGGTCTGTCTGTCTCTTATAGTCTATGGTCTGTCTGTCTCTTATAGTCTATGGTCTGTCTGTCTCTTATAGTCTATGGTCTGTCCTGTCTCTTATAGTCTATGGTCTGTCTTCTCTTATACTCTATGGTCTGTCCTTCTCTTATACTCTATGGTCTGTCTGTCTCTTATAGTCTATGGTCTGTCTGTCTCTTATAGTCTATGGTCTGTCTGTCTCTTATATGGTCTGTCTGTCTCTTATACTCTATGGTCTGTCTGTCTCTTATAGTCTATGGTCTGTCTGTCTCTTATAGTCTATGGTCTGTCTGTCTCTTATACTCTATGGTCTGTCTGTCTCTTATACTCTATGGTCTGTCTGTCTCTTATAGTCTATGGTCTGTCTGTCTCTTATAGTCTATGGTCTGTCTGTCTCTTATACTCTATGGTCTGTCTGTCTCTTATCTATGGTCTGTCTGTCTCTTATGGTCTGTCTGTCTCTTATAGTCTATGGTCTGTCTGTCTCTTATAGTCTATGGTCTGTCTGTCTCTTATAGTCTATGGTCTGTCTGTCTCTTATAGTCTATGGTCTGTCTGTCTCTTATAGTCTATGGTCTGTCCTTCTCTTCTTATAGTCTATACTCTATGGTCTGTCTGTCTCTTATAGTCTATGGTCTGTCTATAGTCTGTCTGTCTGTCTCTTATAGTCTATGGTCTGTCTGTCTCTTATAGTCTATGGTCTGTCCTTCTCTTATAGTCTATGGTCTGTCTGTCTCTTATAGTCTATGGTCTGTCTGTCTCTTATAGTCTATGGTCTGTCTGTCTCTTATAGTCTATGGTCTGTCTGTCTCTTATACTCTATGGTCTGTCTGTCTCTTATAGTCTATGGTCTGTCTGTCTCTTATACTCTATCTGTCTGTCTATGGTCTGTCTGTCTGTCTCTTATAGTCTATGGTCTGTCTGTCTATGGTCTGTCTGTCTCTTATAGTCTATGGTCTGTCTGTCTCTTATACTCTATGGTCTGTCTGTCTCTTATAGTCTATGGTCTGTCTGTCTCTTATACTCTATGGTCTGTCTGTCTCTTATATGTCTATGGTCTGTCTGTCTCTTATACTCTATGGTCTGTCTGTGGTCTGTCTGTCTCTATAGTCTATGGTCTGTCTGTCTCTTATAGTCTATGGTCTGTCTGTCTCTTATACTCTCTTATAGTCTATGGTCTGTCTGTCTCTTATACTCTATGGTCTGTCTGTCTCTTATAGTCTATGGTCTTCTCTTCTATGGTCTTATACTCTATGGTCTGTCTGTCTCTTATAGTCTATGGTCTGTCTATGGTCTGTCTCTCTTATAGTCTATGGTCTGTCTGTCTCTTATAGTCTATGGTCTGTCTGTCTCTTATAGTCTATGGTCTATAGGGTCTGTCTGTCTCTTATAGTCTATGGTCTGTCTGTCTCTTATAGTCTATGGTCTGTCCTTCTCTTATAGTCTATGGTCTGTCTGTCTCTTATACTCTATGGTCTGTCTGTCTCTTATAGTCTATGGTCTGTCTGTCTCTTATACTCTATGGTCTGTCTGTCTCTTATAGTCTATGGTCTGTCTGTCTCTTATAGTCTATGGTCTGTCTCTATGGTCTGTCTGTCTCTTATACTCTATGGTCTGTCTGTCTCTTATAGTCTATGGTCTGTCTGTCTCTTATAGTCTATGGTCTGTCTGTCTCTTATACTCTATGGTCTGTCTGTCTCTTATAGTCTATGGTCTGTCTGTCTCTTATACTCTATGGTCTGTCTGTCTCTTATAGTCTATGGTCTGTCTGTCTCTTATAGTCTATGGTCTGTCTGTCTCTTATACTCTATAGTCTCTTATGGTCTGTCTGTCTCTTATAGTCTATGGTCTGTCTGTCTCTTATACTCTATGGTCTGTCCTTCTCTTATACTCTATGGTCTGTCTGTCTCTTATACTCTATGGTCTGTCTGTCTCTTATAGTCTATGGTCTGTCTTTCTCTTATACTCTATGGTCTCTTATAGTCTATGGTCTGTCTGTCTCTTATATACTCTATGGTCTGTCTGTCTCTTATAGTCTATGGTCTGTCTGTCTCTTATAGTCTATGGTCTGTCTGTCTCTTATAGTCTATGGTCTGGTCTGTCTGTCTCTTATAGTCTATGGTCTGTCTGTCTCTTATAGTCTATGGTCTGTCTGTCTCTTATACTCTATGGTCTGTCTCTTATAGTCTATGGTCTGTCTCTTATAGTTCTCTTATACTCTATGGTCTGTCTGTCTCTTATACTCTATGGTCTGTCTGTCTCTTATAGTCTATGGTCTGTTATAGTCTATGGTCTGTCTGTCTCTTATAGTCTATGGTCTGTCTGTCTCTTATACTCTATGGTCTGTCTCTTCTCTATATAGTCTATGGTCTGTCTGTCTCTTATAGTCTATGGTCTGTCTGTCTCTTATACTCTATGGTCTGTCTGTCTCTTATAGTCTATGGTCTGTCTGTCTCTTATAGTCTATGGTCTGTCTGTCTCTTATAGTCTATAGTCTATGGTCTGTCTGTCTCTTATACTCTATGGTCTGTCTTCTCTTATACTCTATGGTCTGTCTGTCTCTTATAGTCTATGGTCTGTCTGTCTCTTATACTCTATGGTCTGTCTGTCTCTTATAGTCTATGGTCTGTCTGTCTCTTATAGTCTATGGTCTGTCTGTCTCTTATAGTCTATGGTCTGTCCTTCTCTTATACTCTATGGTCTGTCTGTCTCTTATACTCTATGGTCTGTCTGTCTCTTATAGTCTATGGTCTGTCTGTCTCTTATAGTCTATGGTCTGTCTGTCTCTTATAGTCTATGGTCTGTCTGTCTCTTATAGTCTATGGTCTGTCTGTCTCTTATACTCTATGGTCTGTCTGTCTCTTATAGTCTATGGTCTGTCTGTCTCTTATAGTCTATGGTCTGTCTGTCTCTTATATACTCTATGGTCTGTCTATGTCTATGGTCTGTCTGTCTCTTATAGTCTATGGTCTGTCTGTCTCTTATAGTCTATGGTCTGTCTGTCTCTTATACTCTATGGTCTGTCTGTCTCTTATAGTCTATGGTCTGTCTGTCTCTTATAGTCTATGGTCTGTCTGTCTCTTATACTCTATGGTCTGTCTGTCTCTTATAGTCTATGGTCTGTCTGTCTCTTATAGTCTATGGTCTGTCTCTTATAGTCTCTTATAGTCTATGGTCTGTCTGTCTCTTATATGGTCTCTATGGTCTGTCTGTCTCTTATAGTCTATGGTCTGTCTGTCTCTTATAGTCTATGGTCTGTCTGTCTCTTATAGTCTATGGTCTGTCTGTCTCTTATACTCTATGGTCTGTCTTCTTATACTCTATGGTCTGTCTCTTATAGTCTCTTATAGTCTATGGTCTGTCTGTCTCTTATACTCTATGGTCTGTCCTTCTCTTATAGTCTATGGTCTGTCTGTCTCTTATAGTCTATGGTCTGTCTGTCTCTTATAGTCTATGGTCTGTCTGTCTCTTATAGTCTATGGTCTGTCTGTCTCTTATACTCTATGGTCTGTCTGTCTCTTATAGTCTATGGTCTGTCTGTCTCTTATAGTCTATGGTCTGTCCTTCTATGGTCTGTCCTTCTTATACTCTATGGTCTGTCCTTCTCTTATAGTCTATGGTCTGTCTGTCTCTTATAGTCTATGGTCTGTCTGTCTGTCCTTCTCTATATCTTATAGTCTATGGTCTGTCTGTCTCTTATACTCTATGGTCTGTCTGTCTCTTATAGTCTATGGTCTGTCTGTCTCTGTCTGTCTCTTATAGTCTATGGTCTGTCTGTCTCTTATAGTCTATGGTCTGTCTGTCTCTTATAGTCTATGGTCTGTCTGTCTCTTATACTCTATGGTCTGTCTGTCTCTTATAGTCTATGGTCTGTCTGTCTCTTATACTCTATGGTCTGTCTGTCTCTTATAGTCTATGGTCTGTCTGTCTCTTATAGTCTATGGTCTGTCTGTCTCTTATACTCTATGGTCTGTCTGTCTCTTATAGGGTCTGTCTGTCTCTTATACTCTATGGTCTGTCTGTCTCTTATAGTCTATGGTCTGTCTGTCTCTTATAGTCTATGGTCTGTCTGTCTCTTATAGTCTATGGTCTGTCTGTCTCTTATAGTCTATGGTCTGTCCTTCTCTTATACTCTATGGTCTGTCTGTCTCTCTTATAGTCTATGGTCTGTCTGTCTCTTATAGTCTATGGTCTGTCTATAGTCTATGGTCTGTCCTGTCTCTTTATAGTCTATGGTCTGTCTGTCTCTTATAGTCTATGGTCTGTCTGTCTCTTATGGTCTGTCTGTCTGTCTCTTATAGTCTATGGTCTGTCTGTCTCTTATAGTCTATGGTCTGTCTGTCTCTTATAGTCTATGGTCTGTCTTTCTCTTATACTCTATGGTCTGTCTGTCTCTTATAGTCTGTCTGTCTCTTATGGTCTGTCTCTTCTCTTGTCTGTCTATGGTCTGTCTGTCTCTTATACTCTATGGTCTGTCTGTCTCTTATAGTCTATGGTCTGTCTGTCTCTTATAGTCTATGGTCTGTCCTTCTCTTATAGTCTATGGTCTGTCTGTCTCTTATAGTCTATGGTCTGTCTGTCTCTTATAGTCTATGGTCTGTCTGTCTCTTATAGTCTATGGTCTGTCTGTCTCTTATATGGTCTGTCTATGGTCTGTCTGTCTCTTATACTCTATGGTCTGTCTGTCTCTTATAGTCTATGGTCTGTCTGTCTCTTATAGTCTATGGTCTGTCTGTCTCTTATAGTCTATGGTCTGTCTGTCTCTTATAGTCTATGGTCTGTCTGTCTCTTATAGTCTATGGTCTGTCTGTCTCTTATAGTCTATGGTCTGTCTGTCTCTTATAGGTCTGTCTATAGGTCTGTCTGTCTCTTATACTCTATGGTCTGTCTGTCTCTTATATGGTCTCTATGGTCTGTCTCTTATAGTCTATGGTCTGTCTGTCTCTTATAGTCTATGGTCTGTCTGTCTCTTATAGTCTATGGTCTGTCTGTCTCTTATACTCTATGGTCTGTCCTTCTCTTATAGTCTATGGTCTGTCTGTCTCTTATAGTCTATGGTCTATGGTCTGTCTGTCTCTTATACTCTATGGTCTGTCTGTCTGTCTCTTATACTCTATGGTCTGTCTGTCTCTTATACTCTATGGTCTGTCTGTCTCTTATAGTCTATGGTCTGTCTGTCTCTTATACTCTATGGTCTGTCTGTCTCTTATACTCTATGGTCTGTCTGTCTCTTATAGTCTATGGTCTGTCTGTCTCTTATAGTCTATGGTCTGTCTGTCTCTTATAGTCTATGGTCTGTCTGTCTCTTATAGTCTATGGTCTGTCTGTCTCTTATAGTCTATGGTCTGTCTGTCTCTTATACTCTATGGTCTTATAGTCTATGGTCTGTCTGTCTCTTATAGTCTATGGTCTGTCTGTCTCTTATAGTCTATGGTCTGTCTGTCTCTTATAGTCTATGGTCTGTCTGTCTCTTATAGTCTATGGTCTGTCTGTCTCTTATAGTCTATGGTCTGTCTGTCTCTTATAGTCTATGGTCTGTCTGTCTCTTATAGTCTATGGTCTGTCTGTCTCTTATAGTCTATGGTCTGTCTGTCTCTTATAGTCTATGGTCTGTCTGTCTCTTATACTCTATGGTCTGTCTGTCTCTTATAGTCTATGGTCTGTCTGTCTCTTATACTCTATGGTCTGTCTGTCTCTTATAGTCTATGGTCTGTCTGTCTCTTATAGTCTATGGTCTGTCTGTCTCTTATAGTCTATGGTCTGTCTGTCTCTTATACTCTATGGTCTGTCTGTCTCTTATAGTCTATGGTCTGTCTGTCTCTTATAGTCTATGGTCTGTCTGTCTCTTATAGTCTATGGTCTGTCTGTCTCTTATAGTCTATGGTCTGTCTGTCTCTTATATATGTCTATGGTCTGTCCTGTCTCTTATACTCTATGGTCTATGGTCTATGGTCTGTCTCTTATAGTCTATGGTCTGTCTGTCTCTTATACTCTATGGTCTGTCTGTCTCTTATAGTCTATGGTCTGTCTGTCTCTTATAGTCTATGGTCTGTCTGTCTCTTATAGTCTATGGTCTGTCTGTCTCTTATAGTCTATGGTCTGTCTCTCTATAGTCTATGGTCTGTCTGTCTCTTATAGTCTATGGTCTGTCTGTCTCTTATAGTCTATGGTCTGTCTGTCTCTTATAGTCTATGGTCTGTCTTCTCTTATAGTCTATGGTCTGTCTGTCTCTTATAGTCTATGGTCTGTCTGTCTCTTATAGTCTATGGTCTGTCTGTCTCTTATAGTCTATGGTCTGTCTGTCTCTTATAGTCTATGGTCTGTCTGTCTGTCTATGGTCTGTCTTCTCTTATAGTCTATGGTCTGTCTGTCTCTTATAGTCTATGGTCTGTCTGTCTCTTATACTCTATGGTCTGTCTGTCTCTTATACTCTATGGTCTGTCTGTCTGGTCTATGGTCTGTCTGTCTCTTATAGTCTATGGTCTGTCTGTCTCTTATAGTCTATGGTCTGTCTGTCTCTTATAGTCTATGGTCTGTCTGTCTCTTATACTCTATGGTCTGTCTGTCTCTCTAGTCTATGGTCTGTCTGTCTCTTATAGTCTATGGTCTGTCTGTCTCTTATAGTCTATGGTCTGTCTGTCTCTTATACTCTATGGTCTGTCTGTCTCTTATAGTCTATGGTCTGTCTGTCTCTTATAGTCTATGGTCTGTCTGTCTCTTATAGTCTATGGTCTGTCCTTCTCTTATAGTCTATGGTCTGTCTGTCTCTTATAGTCTATGGTCTGTCTGTCTCTTATAGTCTATGGTCTGTCTGTCTCTTATAGTCTATGGTCTGTCTTATACTCTATGGTCTGTCTGTCTCTTATACTCTATGGTCTGTCTTATACTCTATGGTCTGTCTGTCTCTTATAGTCTATGGTCTGTCTGTCTCTTATAGTCTATGGTCTGTCTGTCTCTTATAGTCTATGGTCTGTCTATAGTCTATGGTCTGTCTGTCTCTTATAGTCTATGGTCTGTCTGTCTCTTATTGTCTTCTCTTATACTCTATGGTCTGTCTGTCTCTTATAGTCTATGGTCTGTCTGTCTGTTATAGTCTATGGTCTGTCTGTCTCTTATAGTCTATGGTCTGTCTGTCTCTTATAGTCTATGGTCTGTCTGTCTCTTATAGTCTATGGTCTGTCTGTCTCTTATAGTCTATGGTCTGTCTGTCTCTTATAGTCTATGGTCTGTCTGTCTCTTATACTCTATGGTCTGTCTGTCTCTTATAGTCTATGGTCTGTCTGTCTCTTATAGTCTATGGTCTGTCTGTCTCTCTTATACTCTATGGTCTGTCTGTCTCTTATACTCTATGGTCTGTCCTTCTCTTATAGTCTATGGTCTGTCCTTCTCTTATACTCTATGGTCTGTCTGTCTCTTATACTCTATGGTCTGTCTGTCTCTTATACTCTATGGTCTGTCTGTCTCTTATAGTCTATGGTCTGTCTGTCTCTTATAGTCTATGGTCTGTCTGGGTCTGTCTGTCTCTTATAGTCTATGGTCTGTCTGTCTCTTATAGTCTATGGTCTGTCTGTCTCTTATAGTCTATGGTCTGTCTGTCTCTTATAGTCTATGGTCTGTCTGTCTCTTATACTCTATGGTCTGTCTGTCTCTTATACTCTATCTGTCTATAGGGTCTGTCTGTCTCTTATACTCTATGGTCTGTCTGTCTCTTATAGTCTATGGTCTGTCTGTCTCTTATAGTCTATGGTCTGTCCTTCTCTTATAGTATGGTCTGTCCTTCTCTTATGGTCTGTCTGTCTCTTATAGTCTATGGTCTGTCTGTCTCTTATACTCTATGGTCTGTCTGTCTCTTATAGTCTATGGTCTGTCTGTCTCTTATAGTCTATGGTCTGTCTGTCTCTTATAGTCTATGGTCTGTCTGTCTCTTATAGTCTATGGTCTGTCCTTCTCTTATACTCTATGGTCTGTCTCTTATACTCTATGGTCTATAGTCTATGGTCTGTCTGTCTCTTATACTCTATGGTCTGTCTGTCTCTTATAGTCTATGGTCTGTCTGTCTCTTATAGTCTATGGTCTGTCTGTCTCTTATACTCTATGGTCTGTCTGTCTCTTATACTCTGTCTGTCTCTCTTATAGTCTATGGTCTGTCTGTCTCTTATAGTCTATGGTCTGTCTGTCTTTATACTCTCTGTCTATACTCTATGGTCTGTCCTTCTCTTATACTCTATGGTCTGTCTGTCTCTTATACTCTATGGTCTGTCCTTCTCTTATACTCTATGGTCTGTCTGTCTCTTATAGTCTATGGTCTGTCTGTCTCTTATAGTCTATGGTCTGTCTGTCTCTTATAGTCTATGGTCTGTCTGTCTCTTATAGTCTATGGTCTGTCTGTCTCTTATACTCTATGGTCTGTCTGTCTCTTATAGTCTATGGTCTGTCTGTCTCTTATAGTCTATGGTCTGTCTGTCTCTTATAGTCTATGGTCTGTCTGTCTCTTATGGGTCTGTCTGTCTCTTATAGTCTATGGTCTGTCTGTCTCTTATAGTCTATGGTCTGTCTGTCTCTTATAGTCTATGGTCTGTCCTTCTCTTATACTCTATGGTCTGTCTGTCTCTTATACTCTATGGTCTGTCTGTCTCTTATAGTCTATGGTCTGTCCTTCTCTTATACTCTATGGTCTGTCCTTCTCTTATAGTCTATGGTCTGTCCTTCTCTTATACTCTATGGTCTGTCTGTCTCTTATAGTCTATGGTCTGTCTGTCTCTTATAGTCTATGGTCTGTCCTTCTCTTATAGTCTATGGTCTGTCTGTCTCTTATAGTCTATGGTCTGTCCTTCTCTTATACTCTATGGTCTGTCTGTCTCTTATAGTCTATGGTCTGTCTGTCTCTTATAGTCTATGGTCTGTCTTTCTCTTATAGTCTATGGTCTGTCTGTCTCTTATAGTCTATGGTCTGTCTGTCTCTTATAGTCTTATAGTCTATGGTCTGTCTGTCTCTTATAGTCTATGGTCTGTCCTGTCTCTTATAGTCTATGGTCTGTCTGTCTCTTATACTCTATGGTCTGTCCTTCTCTTATATGGTCTATGGTCTGTCTGTCTCTTATAGTCTATGGTCTGTCCTGTCTCTTATAGTCTATGGTCTGTCTGTCTCTTATACTCTATGGTCTGTCTGTCTCTTATAGTCTATGGTCTGTCTGTCTCTTATAGTCTATGGTCTGTCTGTCTCTTCTATAGTCTGTCTGTCTCTTATAGTCTATGGTCTGTCTTTCTCTTATACTCTATGGTCTGTCTGTCTCTTATACTCTATGGTCTGTCTGTCTCTTATAGTCTATGGTCTGTCTGTCTCTTATACTCTATGGTCTGTCTGTCTCTTATAGTCTATGGTCTGTCTGTCTCTTATATGTCTATGGTCTGTCTGTCTCTTATAGTCTATGGTCTGTCTGTCTCTTATAGTCTATGGTCTGTCTGTCTCTTATACTCTATGGTCTGTCTGTCTCTTATAGTCTATGGTCTGTCTGTCTCTTATGGTCTGTCTGTCTCTTATAGTCTATGGTCTGTCTGTCTCTTATAGTCTCTATGGTCTGTCTGTCTCTTATAGTCTATGGTCTGTCTGTCTCTTATAGTCTATGGTCTGTCTGTCTCTTATAGTCTATGGTCTGTCCTTCTCTTATAGTCTATGGTCTGTCTGTCTCTTATAGTCTATGGTCTGTCTTCTCTTATACTCTATGGTCTGTCTGTCTCTTATACTCTATGGTCTGTCTGTCTCTTATAGTCTATAGTCTATGGTCTGTCTGTCTCTTATAGTCTATGGTCTGTCTGTCTCTTATAGTCTATGGTCTGTCTGTCTCTTATACTCTATGGTCTGTCTGTCTCTTATAGTCTATGGTCTGTCTGTCTCTTATAGTCTATGGTCTGTCTGTCTCTTATAGTCTATGGTCTGTCTGTCTCTTATAGTCTATGGTCTGTCTGTCTCTTATAGTCTATGGTCTGTCTGTCTCTTATAGTCTATGGTCTGTCTGTCTCTTATACTCTATGGTCTGTCTGTCTCTTATACTCTATGGTCTGTCTGTCTCTTATAGTCTATGGTCTGTCTGTCTCTTATACTCTATGGTCTGTCTGTCTCTTATACTCTATGGTCTGTCTGTCTCTTATACTCTATGGTCTGTCTGTCTATGGTCTGTCTGTCTCTTATGGTCTGTCTGTCTCTTATAGTCTATGGTCTGTCTGTCTCTTATAGTCTATGGTCTGTCTGTCTCTTATAGTCTATGGTCTGTCTGTCTCTTATAGTCTATGGTCTGTCTGTCTCTTATAGTCTATGGTCTGTCTGTCTCTTATAGTCTATGGTCTGTCTGTCTCTTATAGTCTATGGTCTGTCTGTCTCTTATACTCTATGGTCTGTCTGTCTCTTATAGTCTATGGTCTGTCTGTCTCTTATATGGTCTGTCTATGGTCTGTCTGTCTCTTATCTCTATGGTCTGTCTTTCTCTTATAGTCTATGGTCTGTCTGTCTCTTATACTCTATGGTCTGTCTGTCTCTTATACTCTATGGTCTGTCTGTCTCTTATACTCTATGGTCTGTCTATCTATGGTCTGTCCTTCTCTTATAGTCTATGGTCTGTCTGTCTCTGTCTTCTCTTATACTCTATGGTCTGTCTGTCTCTTATACTCTATGGTCTGTCTGTCTCTTATAGTCTATGGTCTGTCTGTCTCTTATAGTCTATGGTCTGTCTGTCTCTTATAGTCTATGGTCTGTCTGTCTCTTATACTCTATGGTCTGTCTGTCTCTTATAGTCTATGGTCTGTCTGTCTCTTATAGTCTATGGTCTGTCTGTCTCTTATAGTCTATGGTCTGTCTGTCTCTTATACTCTATGGTCTGTCTGTCTCTTATAGTCTATGGTCTGTCTGTCTCTTATAGTCTATGGTCTGTCTGTCTCTTATACTCTATGGTCTGTCCTTCTCTTATAGTCTATGGTCTGTCTGTCTCTTATAGTCTATGGTCTGTCTGTCTCTTATACTCTATGGTCTGTCTGTCTCTTATACTCTATGGTCTGTCTGTCTCTTATAGTCTATGGTCTGTCTGTCTCTTATACTCTATGGTCTGTCTGTCTCTTATAGTCTATGGTCTGTCTGTCTCTTATAGTCTATGGTCTGTCCTTCTCTTATAGTCTATGGTCTGTCTGTCTCTTATACTCTATGGTCTGTCTGTCTCTTATAGTCTATGGTCTGTCTGTCTCTTATAGTCTATGGTCTGTCTGTCTCTATATCTATGGTCTATGTCTGTATTGTCTATGGTCTGTCTCTCTTATAGTCTATGGTCTGTCTGTCTCTTATAGTCTATGGTCTGTCCTTCTCTTATACTCTATGGTCTGTCCTGTCTCTTATACTCTATGGTCTGTCTCTTATAGTCTCTCTTATAGTCTATGGTCTGTCTCTTATACTCTATGGTCTGTCTGTCTCTTATACTCTATGGTCTCTTATACTCTATGGTCTGTCTGTCTCTTATAGTCTATGGTCTGTCTTCTCTTATACTCTATGGTCTGTCTGTCTCTTATACTCTATGGTCTGTCTGTCTCTCTTATAGTCTATGGTCTGTCTTCTCTTATAGTCTATGGTCTGTCTCTTATAGTCTCTTATAGTCTATGGTCTGTCTGTCTCTCTATACTCTATGGTCTGTCTGTCTCTTATACTCTATGGTCTGTCTGTCTCTTATAGTCTATGGTCTGTCTGTCTTCTGTCTGTCTCTTATAGTCTATGGTCTGTCTGTCTCTTATAGTCTATGGTCTGTCCTTCTCTTATACTCTATGGTCTGTCTGTCTCTTATACTCTATGTCTGTCTCTTATACTCTATGGTCTGTCTGTCTCTTATAGTCTATGGTCTGTCCTTCTCTTATAGTCTATGGTCTGTCCTTCTCTTATAGTCTATGGTCTGTCTGTCTCTTATAGTCTATGGTCTGTCTGTCTCTTATAGTCTATGGTCTGTCTGTCTCTTATACTCTATGGTCTGTCTGTCTCTTATAGTCTATGGTCTGTCTCTGTCTTCTCTTATACTCTATGGTCTGTCTGTCTCTTATACTCTATGGTCTGTCTGTCTCTTATACTCTATGGTCTGTCTGTCTCTTATAGTCTATGGTCTGTCTGTCTCTTATAGGTCTGTCTGTCTCTTATGGTCTGTCTGTCTCTTATAGTCTATGGTCTGTCTGTCTCTTATACTCTATGGTCTGTCCTTCTCTTATAGTCTATGGTCTGTCTGTCTCTTATAGTCTATGGTCTGTCTGTCTCTTATAGTCTATGGTCTGTCTGTCTCTAATAGTCTATGGTCTGTCTGTCTCTTATACTCTATGGTCTGTCTGTCTCTTATAGTCTATGGTCTG
>CM065712.1:15841486-15865868 GCA_017654935.2 Phymorhynchus buccinoides | reverse complement strand
AGACCATAGACTATAAGAGACAGACAGACCATAGACAATAAGAGAAGGACAGACCATAGACTATAACAGACAGACAGACCATAGACTATAAGAGAAAGACAGACCATAGACTATAAGAGACAGACAGACCATAGACAATAAGAGAAGGACAGACCATAGACTATAAGAGAAGGACAGACCATAGACTATAAGAGAAGGACAGACCATAGACTATAAGAGACAGACAGACCATAGAGTATAAGAGAAGGACAGACCATAGACTATAATAGACAGACAGACCATAGACTATAAGAGACAGACAGACCATAGACTAAAAGAGACAGACAGACCATAGACTATAAGAGACAGACAGACCATAGACTATAAGAGACAGACAGACCATAGAGTATAAGAGACATACAGACCATAGAGTATAAGAGACAGGACAGACCATAGACTATAAGAGACAGACAGACCATAGAGTATAAGAGACAGACAGACCATAGACTATTAGAGACAGACAGACCATAGACTATAAGAGACAGACAGACCATAGACTATTAGAGACAGACAGACCATAGACTATAAGAGAAGGACAGACCATAGACTATAAGAGAAAGACAGACCATAGACTATAAGAGAAGGACAGACCATAGAGTATAAGAGACAGACAGACCATAGAGTATAAGAGAAGGACAGACCATAGACTATAAGAGAAGGACAGACCATAGAGTATAAGAGAAGGACAGACCATAGACAATAAGAGAAGGACAGACCATAGACTATAAGAGAAAGACAGACCATAGAGTATAAGAGACATACAGACCATAGAGTATAAGAGACAGGACAGACCATAGACAATAAGAGAAGGACAGACCATAGACTATAAGAGACGGACAGACCATAGACTATAAGAGAAGGACAGACCATAGACTATAACAGACAGACAGACCATAGACTATAAGAGACAGACAGACCATAGACTATTAGAGACAGACAGACCATAGACTATAAGAGACAGACAGACCATAGACTATTAGAGACAGACAGACCATAGAGTATAAGAGACATGACAGACCATAGAGTATAAGAGACAGACAGACCATAGACTATAAGAGAAGGACAGACCATAGACTATAAGAGAAGGACAGACCATAGAGTATATGAGAAGGACAGACCATAGAGTATAAGAGAATGACAGACCATAGAGTATAAGAGACATACAGACCATAGACAACAACAGACAGACAGACCATAGAGTAATATGAGACAGACAGACCATAGAGTATAAGAGAATGACAGACCATAGAGTATAAGAGACAGACAGACCATAGACTCTAAAAAGAGACATAAGAGAACGACAGACCATAGACTATAAGAGAAAGACAGACCATAGAGTATAAGAGACAGACAGACCATAGACTATAAGAGACAGGACAGACCATAGACTATAAGAGAAGGACAGACCATAGAGTATAAGAGAAGGACAGACCATAGAGTATAAGAGACAGACAGACCATAGACTATAAGAGACATACAGACCATAGAGTATAAGAGACAGACAGACCATAGACTATTAGAGAAGGAGAGACCATAGAGTATAAGAGACAGACAGACCATAGAGTATAAGAGACAGACAGACCATAGACTATTAGAGACAGACAGACCATAGACTATTAAGAGACAGACAGACCATAGACTAAAAGAGACAGACAGACCATAGACTATAAGAGACAGACAGACCATAGACTATAAGAGACATACAGACCATAGAGTATAAGAGACAGACAGACCATAGACTATAAGAGAATGACAGACCATAGAGTATAAGAGACAGACAGACCATAGACTATAAGAGAAGGACAGACCATAGACTATAACAGACAGACAGACCATAGACTATAAGAGACAGACCGTATTATTTTTTTTTATTTTCTTTTATGTTTGGACTATAGAGACAGACAGAACATAGAGAATAAGAGAAGGACAGACCATAGAGTATAAGAGACAGACAGACCATAGACTATAAGAGAAGGACAGACCATAGACTATAAGAGACAGACAGACCATAGAGTATAAGAGACAGACAGACCATAGACTAAAAGAGACAGACAGACCATAGACTATGAGAGACAGACAGACCATAGACAATAAGGGAATGACAGACCATAGAGCATAAGAGAAGGACAGACAGACCATAGAGTATAAGAGAAAGACAGACCATAGACTATAAGAGACAGACAGACCATAGACTAAAAGAGACAGACAGACCATAGACTATAAGAGACGACAGACCATATACTATAAGAGACAGACAGACCATAGAGTATAAGAGACAGACAGACCATAGAGTATAAGAGAAGGACAGACCATAGACTATAAGAGAAGGACAGACCATAGAGTATAAGAGACAGACAGACCATAGACAATAAGAGACAGACAGACCATAGACTATAAGAGACAGACAGACCATAGAGTATAAGAGAATGACAGACCATAGACTATAAGAGACAGACAGACCATAGACTAAAAGAGACAGACAGACCATAGACTATAAGAGACAGACAGACCATAGACTATAAGAGAAAGACAGACCATAGACAACAACAGACAGACAGATCATAGACTATAATAGACAGACAGACCATAGACTATAAGAGACAGACAGACCATAGAGTATAAGAGAAAGACAGACCATAGACTATAAGAGACAGGACAGACCATAGACAATAAGAGAAGGACAGACCATAGACTATAAGAGACAGACAGACCATAGAGTATAAGAGACAGACAGACCATAGAGTAAAAGACAAGGACAGACCATAGACTATAAGAGACAGGACAGACCATAGAGTATAAGAGAAGGACAGACCATAGAGTATAAGAGACAGACAGACCATAGACTATAAGAGACAGACAGACCATAGACTATTAGAGACAGATAGACCAGAGACTATAAGAGAGAGGGACAGACCATAGACTATAAGAGAGGAGACAGACCATAGAGAATAAGAGAAGGACAGACCATAGAGTATAAGAGAAGGACAGACCATAGACTATAACAGACAGACAGACCATAGACTATAAGAGACAGACAGACCATAGACTATAAGAGACAGACAGACCATAGACAATAAGAGAAGGACAGACCATAGACTATAAGAGAAAGACAGACCATAGACTATAAGAGACAGACAGACCATAGACAACAACAGACAGACAGACCATAGAGTATAGAGAGAGAGGAGAGAGAGAGAGGCGAGAGAGAGGGAGGGAAGCGAGGAAAGGTCAGAGAGGGAGAAGGGATGAGAGATAGGGAGATGGGAGGGAGGACGAGAGGCAGAGCGGAAGAGAGACCGGAGAGAGCGAGAGGGAGAGAGGGAGCGGGAGGACGTAGGAGAAAACGAGATGAGAGCGAGCGAGGAGAGAGGAGAGGGAGAGATTGGACTGATAGATGAGAGGAGACGGGGTGAGAGAGACAGAGAGAGACGAGAGAAGAGTGACAGACAGAGGGAGAGAGCAGAGGAGAGAGAGCGAAAGAGAGACGGAGAGACGAGGAGAGAGATGAGGAGAGGAGGAAAGATGAAAGACGGAGAGAGGAGAAAGGATGAGGAGAGAGACCGGGAGATAGAGAGAGGAGATCGAGGGGGAGAGAGAGAGGGAGCCTGAGAAGGGAGAGGAGAGAGAGAGTGCGAGAGGGAAGAGAGACGGGAGAGAGAGGAGAGGGAGAGGGACAGAGGAGAGAGAGAGAGAGAGGGAGAGATGAGAGGAGGGAGGAGAGAGAGAGAGAGAGAGAGAGAGGGATAGGAGAGAGAGAGAGAGAGAGAGTGTGTGTGTGTGGGAGAGAGGGAGAGGGAGAGAGAGGTAGAGAGAGAGTGAGTGGGGAGAAGGAGCGCGCGGGGGAGAGAATCGAGGAGAGAGAGGAGAGAGAAGAAGGAGCGAGAGACGGAGTAGAGAGAGGGTGTGGTTGTGAGAGAGGGAGAGAGTAGGTGAGAGAGAGAGGTGGGAGGGAGAAGAGAGGGGTGCGAAGAGGAGAGATGGAGAGTAAGAGGGGAGTGAGAGAGGAGAGAGAGCGAGGAGTCGAGAGAGAGCGCGAGGTGGGA
The DNA here is from genome assembly GCA_017654935.2 of Phymorhynchus buccinoides. NCBI lineage: Eukaryota > Metazoa > Mollusca > Gastropoda > Neogastropoda > Raphitomidae > Phymorhynchus > Phymorhynchus buccinoides. The sequence continues at coordinate 15,861,786 of CM065712.1, read as the reverse complement.
GAGAGACAAGGTGAGAGAGAGGAGAGGTGGAAGGAGAGAGAGTGAGAGAGACAGAGAGACAGGGAGAGATAGGGAGAGAAGGAGGGACCAGAGAGACGAAGAGAAAGAGAGAAGAGAGACTAGGGGGGGAAGGAGAGGGGAGAGGAGAGAGAGGATATAGAAGAGAGTGAGAGAGAGACTGAGGAGAGAGAGAGTGAGGAGAGAGAGAATGAGAGAGAAGCACAGACCATAGACTAGACGAGACAAACAGAAGATAGAGTAGAAGAAGAAGAAGACAGAAAGAAGAAGAAGAAGAAGAAGGAGAAGAAGAAGAGAAGAAGAGAAGAAGACAGAAGATGAAGAAGAAGAGAAGAGAAGAAAGGATTAAGAAGAAGAAGAAAGAAAGAAGATAGAAAAGAGACGAAGACGAAAGACAGACAGACAGAGAGAAGAAAGAGCGAGAAAGACAGAAAAGGACCACAGGGATAGAGAGAGAGGAGGAGGAAGAGAAGGTAGAAGACAGATTGTCCTTGTTAGGGCCAGCTAGGGTGCAAGATCAGAAGGGGGACATTTCAATACTTCTCTAAGCCTACGCTCCAGACCAAAGAGTATTAGAGACAAGACATTTTGTAGACAACAACAGACAGACAGACCATAGAGGATATGAGAGAGAGAGAGGAGAGAGGAGAGGAGAATGAGAGACCAGAGAGTAGGAGAGAGAGACAGAAGAGAGAGAGATGAGGAGAAAGAGAGACCAGAGACTAGAGGAGACAGACAGACCACAGAGAGAGAGTAGAAGGAGAGACCAGAGAGTAGAAGAGAGAGAGAGACCAGAGACTAGAGAGAGACAGACAGACCATAGAGGTATAAGAGAAAGACAGACCATAGAGTATAAGAGACAGACAGACCATACAGAGAGATAGAGAGACATGGAGACAGAGATACAGTAGGGAGAGAGTAAGGACAGAGGGAGACAGTATAAAGAGAAGACAGACCACGAGAGAGAGATAAATAGAGAGAGTGACAGACCATAGCTAGTATGCTGAGACAGAGACAGATAGACATAGACTATAAGAAGAAGGACAGACCATAGAGTATAAGAGACAGACAGACCATAGACTATAAGAGACAGACAGACCATAGATACATAAGAGACAGAGAGAAATAAGGAAAGAGACAGACAGACAGACATTAGGACTATAAGAGATGGACAGACCATAGACTATAAGAGACAGACAGACCATAGACAGATACCACAGACAGAGAGACAGGGAGCATAAGAGACAGGACAGACCATAGACTATAAGAGAAAGACAGACCATAGAGTATAAGAGACAGGACAGACCATAGAGTATAAGAGACAGACAGACCATAGACTATAAGAGACAGACAGACCATAGACTATAAGAGACATACAGACCATAGAGTAGACGAAGAGGACAGACCATAGAGAACAGACAGACAGACCATAGACTAACAGAGACAGACAGACCATAGACTATAAGAGACAGACAGACCATAGACTATAAGAGGACAGACAGACCAGACAGACGAAGAGGACAGACCATAGAAACAGACAGACGAAGACGACAGACCATAGAACTATACAGACGAAGAAGACAGACCATAGAGACATACAGACGAAGAAGACAGACCATAGAAACAGACAGACGAAGAAGACAGACCACAGAAACAGACAGACGAAGAAGACAGACCACAGAAACAGACAGAGAAGAAGACAGACCATAGACTATACAGACGAAGAGACAGACCATAGACACAGACAGACGAAGAGGACAGACCATAGACTATAAGAGAAGGACAGACCATAGACTATAAGAGAAGGACAGACCATAGACTATAAGAGACAGACAGACCATAGAGTATAAGAGACAGACAGACCATAGACTATAAGAGAAAGACAGACCATAGAGTATAAGAGACAGACAGACCATAGACTATTAGAGACAGACAGACCATAGACTATAAGAGACAGACAGACCATAGACTAAAAGAGACAGACAGACCATAGACTATAAGAGAAAGACAGACCATAGAGTATAAGAGACAGACAGACCATAGACTATAAGAGAAGGACAGACCATAGACTATAAGAGAAGGACAGACCATAGAGTATAAGAGACAGACAGACCATAGACTATAAGAGAAGGACAGACCTAGAACTATAAGAGACAAACAGATCATAGACTATAAGAGACAGACAGACCATAGACTATAAGAGAAGGACAGACCATAGAGTATAAGAGACAGACAGACCATAGAGTATAAGAGAAGGACAGACCATAGAGCATAAGAGACAGACAGACCATAGACTATAAGAGAATGACAGACCATAGACTATAAGAGACAGACAGACCATAGACTATAAGAGAAGGACAGACCATAGAGTATAAGAGAAGGACAGACCATAGACTATAAGAGAAGGACAGACCATAGACTATAAGAGACAGACAGACCATAGAGTATAAGAGACAGACAGACCATAGACTATAAGAGACAGACAGACCATAGAGTATAAGAGAAGGACAGACCATAGACTATGAGAGACAGACAGACCATAGACTATAAGAGAAGGACAGACCATAGAGTATAAGAGACAGACAGACCATAGACTATAAGAGAAGGACAGACCATAGACTATAACAGACAGACAGACCATAGACTATAAGAGACAGACAGACCATAGACTATAAGAGAAGGACAGACCATAGAGTATAAGAGACAGACAGACCATAGAGTATAAGAGAAGGACAGACCATAGACTATAACAGACAGACAGACCATAGACTATAAGAGAATGACAGACCATAGACTATAAGAGACAGACAGACCATAGACTAAAATAGACAGACAGACCATAGACTATAAGAGACAGACAGACCATAGACTATAAGAGAAGGACAGACCATAGACTATAACAGACAGACAGACCATAGACTATAAGAGAAGGACAGACCATAGACTATAAGAGAAGGACAGACCATAGACTATAAGAGACAGACAGACCATAGACTATAAGAGACAGAAAGACCATAGACTATAAGAGAGAATGACAGACCATAGAGTATAAGAGACAGACAGACCATAGAGAATAAGAGACAGACAGACCATAGACTATAAGAGAAAGACAGACCATAGAGTATAAGAGACAGACAGACCATAGAGTATAAGAGACAGACAGACCATAGACTAAAAGAGACAGACAGACCATAGACTATTAGAGACAGACAGACCATAGACTATAAGAGACAGACAGACCATAGAGTATAAGAGAAGGACAGACCATAGACTATAAGAGAAAGACAGACCATAGAGTATAAGAGACAGACAGACCATAGACTATAAGAGACAGACAGACCATAGACTATAAGAGAAAGACAGACCATAGACTATAAGAGACAGACAGACCATAGACTATAAGAGAAGGACAGACCATAGACTATAAGAGACAGACAGACCATAGACTATAATAGAAGGACAGACCATAGATATTAGAAGACAGACAGACATAGACTATAGGAGACAGACAGACCATAGAGTTTAAAGAGAAGGAGACCATAGACATAAGAGACAGCAGGACATAGAGAACAGAGAAGGACAGACCCATAGAGTATAAGAGACAGGACAGACCATAGAGTATAAGAGAAGGACAGACCATAGAGTATAAGAGACAGACAGACCATAGACTATAAGAGACAGACAGACCATCTTAGAGTATAGAGACAGACAGACAATAGACCTATAAGAGACAGGACAGAACAGACCATAGAGTATAAGAGAGGACAGACAGACCATAGACCATAGACTATAAGAGACAGACAGACCATAGAGCATAAGAGACAGACAGACCATAGAGTATAAGAGACAGACAGACCATAGACTATAAGAGAAAGACAGACCATAGAGTATAAGAGACAGACAGACCATAGAGTATAAGAGACAGACAGACCATAGACTATAAGAGACAGACAGACCATAGAGTATAAGAGAAGGACAGACCATAGAGCATAAGAGACAGACAGACCATAGACTACTAAGAGACAGATTTACCTGACCTTAGACTATAAGAGACAGACAGACACAGACTATAACCATAGACAGACCATAGAGTATAAGATGACAGACATGGACACCCATAGAGTATAAGAGAATGACAGACATAGAGAATCAGAGACAGACAGACCATAGACTATAAGAGACAGACAGACCATAGACCTATAATGAGACAGAACAGACCATAGAGCTATAAAGAGACAGACAGACCATAGACTATAAGAGACAGACAGACCATAGACTATAAGAGACAGACAGACCATAGACTATAAGAGACAGACAGACCATAGACTATAAGAGACAGACAGACCATAGACTATTAGAGACTGACAGACCATAGTATAAGAGATAAGACAGACCATAGAGTCGTAGAGACAGACAGACCATAGACTAAAAGAGACAGACAGACCATAGACTATAAGAGAGACTATATAGAGTAAAAGAGACACAGACCATAGAGCTATAAAGAGACAGACCAGACCATAGACTATAATGAGACAGACAGACCACTATAGAGACCGACAGACCGTAGACTATAAGAGACAGAAAGACCTGAGTCAAAGGACAGACAGACCATAGTAAACCACTCTATAAGAGAAGGACAGACCATATTGTAGACAGACAGACATAGACAGAGACAGACAGACCATAGACTATAAGAGACAGACAGACCATTAGATAGATATAAAAGACAGACCAGGACCATGTAGACTATAATGAAAGGCAGACCATTGAGTATAAGAGAAGGACAGACCATAGACTATAAGAGAAGGACAGACCATAGACTATAACAGACAGACAGACCATAGACTATAAGAGACAGACAGACCATAGACTATAAGAGACAGACAGACCATAGATTATAAGAGACAGACAGACCATAGACTCCCGGGTTTGGTTTCGATTGTGTTTTAGAGGCCTTGTAAGGTTTCCTTTGATAGACTGCCTGTTTAGGACATCCTCAAATTGGAAACAAAAGTACGACGATCAGCAAACAAAGGGATTGTTGTTTTCCCAACAGATAGACCATTGACTATCATAGACAGACAGAACATCGAGTATAAGAGAAGGGACAGACCATGAAAGTATGTTGTGCACCCTATTCTAGTAGATATAAAATGCGGAAAACCAAATCAGAAGTATAAGTGACAAGAACCATTATTTATTAGGACTTTGTAGGAGTTTAACTTAGGCAAGAAGTCCTTAAAGGACAGACTCATCATAGGATTTAAGAGACAGGACTAGTTAAGCTCTAATTAGGAGGCTATTATGGTTTTAAGGTTTGGTTATTTTTTTATATATTTATTACTTCTTCGATTGTGGAGCCATACAGAAGACAGAGGATTCTTGCCAGGCCCGACTATTAGAGTACTAAAGAGAAGGGACAGGGATCCTCCTGACTAAGTGACACACAACTCAGTGTCAGATACCAACACACTGTGATGGAATGAAAAATCATAATAATCCGTTCATCCATAGATCTAAAATACTTTATTTTATCCATGTTAGCAAGTCTTGTCGACGACACTAAACATTTGATCCGACCATAGCTATCAAACAGGCCAGGAACATAGACTATATGACACAGGACAGACCATTGAGTGTGTGACTATAAGAGGACAGACTGACCATAGGATAAAGAGAAGGTCATACCATAGGAACTATAATAGGACAGGCCGACCATATGACTATGCAAGTGAAGCACGGTAGGTATACTGGCTGTGCATCGACTGTAAGAGGAAGGACAGGTGTGTAGGACTGTAAGAGTGTTGTTGTTCTGACCATAGAGTTTATCCGGACAGGTATTCCATAGACGTAACACACCTGCCTTCGTTCTCACCCGTCCATCTATTGGCAGGCGAACTTCCCCACGACTCTCTCTGACTTTCACAGCCTAAACTCTCACAGAAAGACCCACCCTCGACTATAAGAGACCCCCCCCCCGTAGACTATAAGAGCAAGACCTCCCTCTCACTCGTTAGAGAAAGCCTCTCTCTTGCCCATTAGAGTCAGACAGTTTTCTGCCTATATTATCCATTTAATGTTTAGCGCTTGTAAGTGGCTTCGCTTTGCTATTGCATCCGCTTTGCTTCCACTTTGAATTGCGACTTTGACTATGCTAACGTACTGTGTTCGGTGCGCTATTTGAGTATTGATTCTAGGCAAGATTCAGCGCCCCATCATCCAACGAGAAGACATATCCAGAACTGTAAGTTGAATTGTCATAAGGTCTAGTTGTGGGTGGAAATGTGACCCTGTAACTAGAAGGAAAAAATGACAGTGAAACTAGATAAACTATACTTGGCATGTCGACATCTATCATATTTTATAGAGATAGATTTATCTTAAAAAAACCAGTACAAAGTTGCGGATAAAATAACTTACATTCTATTTTGCCACTAGCGACTCTATATACACACGTGCAACTAAAACTATATTTATTGAAAATGCACATCTTACAGTACATCGTTCAGCCAATGATTATCTAAAAAACAAATTTCGATAAATTTAGCAATGTCCATGGTACTACTCAAACGAAAAGGGATTTCCCGGTTGTGAATTGTTTTAGAGGCCATGTAAGGGTATTCTTTGATAGCTAATAGCTGCTGTTCGAATCCCAAAGAAACAAAAGTACGATGTACAACAAAGGATAGTTTTTCACCAACAGAAGAATAATTATAGAATCGAAATCGTGATACCCTTTTCATAAGGCTATTTATAACTATGAAAAATGCGAAACAAATTCAGAAGTATTTGAACATTATTTATTTTTGTGATTACTAGTAAACCTTAGACGAACCTCATGATTTCTGAGAAAGTCAGCTTGTGGAGGCGGTAGTAGCAGAATTTTAATACTTTAATCTGTTTCGTGATATTTGTCAACAAAGACAGCTTGCGAATAAATTTTATATGTTTTTATTCAAGAATGAATAGTATTCACACGTTGAATAACCATTAACCTAAGATGGAAAAAAATCATAATAATCCGTGTCATCTATAGATTCTAAAACACTTTATTTTGATAATGTGTTAGTCAAGTCTTGTCGCTGACACTAAACATTTGATACTCGACGGGTTCAAACAGGCCCAGAACATCATATAGACAACATTCATACATTGGATGGTGTGTGTATGAAGTCAAACTGAGTATCAAGATCAACATTTATTTCTAAGAATGGAACATATGAATAAAAGCACAATACTATACATGTGTGGTTTGATGTAGTGTGGTGTAGTGTAAGTAGTGGATGTGTGTGTTCAGAGACCGACCTCCTGGAACACTTCCTCATCATCCATCCTCCGTCAAAAAGACAAGACCGAACTCTCTCTGCTTGGATAAGCTAACCTCAAAAACCACACCTGTATCCCAAAACCGTCAATTGAGAGCTCCTCTCAATATCAGTTATCTCATCGCTCTATGCCATATAGGTCTGTTACTGCTATATTCACCATTTGATGTATATCCGTGTGTGTACGCTTTGTATTGCGTTTTTTGTTTGTAATGCGCTTTTGAGATGCATAACGTATGTGTGTGCGCTTTGATTTGATATATCAAGAAAAGAATCAGCGCCATATAAATACGGTATGTGGTATCATGTTGTGGTTGTGTAGGTGTGTGTGTGCGTGACACTAAGGATAAAAAACATATGCAATTACCTAATACTATTCAATGCAAAATTATATGAAAGACTTTACCTGACATTCCAGTGATAATCATAAAATTTAATATATATCAGATAAATTAACTGTAATATTTTGCGAATTATAAAATCAAATGACAAGCATGCACATATTTGTAAAAATAATCATACACGGAGGTGTGCAGTTCACATGATTCAACTTTTAAGTAAAATAAAGTTTTACCATAAGTTTGTGTAGTTTAATGACAGATATGAACAACAAAGACTTCAGTTCAACTTGAGCCAACGCACAATTCATAGCAGAAATGAGGTTGACCAAAATGAGCGAACGAAAGGTACCTGAGAGGTAGAAACTAACTATAATGTTTTTGGTTTTGGTATTAGTGTCCCGTTTAGAGACTTAGGCTGTTTTTCAACGACAGCGCTGCAAAAGTTGAACATTGGTAGTCTAGTGATTGTTGGTTTTCTTATAAACATGTTTCATACGTTAGGGTCAAAACAAAAGATAGCAGATAGTAAGGAGAATAGGATCTGGTATGGCATATGATAAAACCAGAGGACATAGCCTTCCAGGCTCACTGCATGTAAAACCAGAACATGTTGGACAACAACCAACAAAGATTGAGGGGGGTGTTTAAAGTTAACACGAGTGAGCCATGTAAAGGTGATTGCAACAACATCACAGAGCGAAAGGAAGAGATATATCTAACACAGAGTGAGACCAAAAGTTGATTGGCTACACATGCTAAGACGAAGCTTTACAGTAGATGTAACAGAAGAAAGATGATAACAGACCCACAGATGAACCAAACACTATTCAGAATTTCACCCTGCCATCAAAGATACTGCCTGGCAACAAACATGACATCTGAACCATCACTAAAATGTGGTATGACGACCCACCAGCCAAACACCGTACACAGATGTGGTGGACAACTTCCAAGTAATAGCCGATACAATCGGACATACCTCAGCAACTTGACCGAGGAGCTGTACGAATAGCCTCGAACCGAAGGAGACTATCACTAGAAGAAATGTTTACAATTCTGAGAAACGTTCAGGCAGTACATGATTGTTAAGGATCGGATAGACCTAAATGTGACATGTATAGACAGGAAGTGGGAGCATCCCTGAAATCAACATGGAAATTAAGGTTCAAGAACATAAACCATTTTAGTAGAAGGGGGGGCGCAGCTACAACTTGTAAGCTAAGCTTAGATGAAAGAGCCGATGCCTACTGGATACCTCATGTTGCGGACATAATGAAGATGTATGATGATCTGGGAGATGTTCTGCTGACCACAAACGGACAAGACATCTATTGTTGCAAAAAATGACGCAGACGAATTGACACTAACGCTTCTACTTCTAGCGAACAAACGTTGAAGGGTGGAAATGTAGCATAGGTAAAGAGCCAGCGTAGGACATGAGCTAACCCATAGGGTTGGCGACAGTATTTGGCAGATGACATCGTGGTTACAACTTACGAAAAAACACTGTGCCATTCTATCGTCAACAAAAAACCCAGGCTTAAAGATCTGTAGCGGTGTTGAGAAGCCGACGCTAGCTGGGTGTTGGTTGGTAGGTGGTAATGAAAGGGGACCAAACAGAGGGTGGGTGAAATGTCAACGGCGTTTGTGTGGTTGCGTAGCATGACTGTTTGTTGGATGATTGGCCTCAATAGAAGGGGAACAAACTGCGGGGAGTTATGTTCCATCGGAACAGCGATCAGAAATCCAGCCTCAACGAAGAGTCCACGCTCAAGGCCAGTCACTCTGGTTGTGAGGAGAGACGACAGAATGGCGCTGCTGGCAGTTCAGTTCAGCTGTACATAGGTGAGTGAACGTTATTGAAGCCGATCATGCACGCTGCCTAAGCATCTCTCTTTGGACTTTGCTACTTTCTGAATGTTTTCAAGCATTGCATAAAAAACAACTGGGTGGCGCGCGGGCTCTGGACAAAGCTCTGGCGCTGTCCAGGTGGGAGCAACCCGAATTTCAAGAGACGCCTCTGTGACTATAAAGTATGTAATACCTATAATGCTAATAGATAAGACTGTGTCCTATGGGCTGGTTTGAAGCTATCAACTATCAGTGTAGACAGCAAGAGCAGCCTGTACAATCAGTTGATAAGCAGCAGAAGAAGCTTCTTGTCAAAAGTAATTGAGCAAATGTTAAGATCAGCTCCCTCCGGCTGTTCCATGGTGAAGTTGGCCAATCAGCTTAACGGAAAAGGTAAATCGGAGGGAGCTTATTGGCCCTAACCCTAAGCCTTCACCCTGGAGTAGCGGAGGGAGCTGATCTTAACATTATCCAAGTATTGTTATGATGATGATGATAATATTGATGATAGAGATGATGATAAAATTTTGATGAATGTTGGCGGCAGCAAGTGAGAGCAACAACAAGGGAAGACAATATCAATGATGATGAGGAGGAGAAGGATGGTGATAGATGATGACAATGATTATCCATTGATGCTATAATACAATGGTTATGCCTTGGTAGATGATCATCAATGATAATGGATGATGAGAAAGAGGAGGACTAGGCTAGCAGAGATACACAATCATAACGATAACGATGATGATGACAATGACGATGATGATGATGAAGAGGATGATCTTGACCATGATGATGGTGACAACGGATGACAGTAATGACAATGATAATCATGTGGGAATGACCATGAAGATGATGACAATGATGATCACGATGATAATGATAATGGCGATGTTCACGATCATGATGACTTTACTGTACAATGGAACCTCCCAATTTAATAACCTCAAATTTGTTTCCAAAATAAGGTCTTAAGTGGGAGGGAAGCTGTATAATGGGAGGTAGATTTGAGATGGCTTACAAAGAAGGGGCAATGTTTCAGAGAAGTAGTGAATCTTCTAGTGGGAGGGAGGTATTTGAGATGCTTACAAAGAAGGGCAACTGTCTCAGAGAAGTAGGGTCTTAAGTGGGTAGGGGGTTGTATAAGGGAGGTAATTTGAATGCTTTACAAAGAAGGGCAATGTCTCATGAAGAAGTAGGTCTTACGTGGGAGGGAGTCCTTATAAGAAGGGGGGGGGGGGGGGGGTCCTTATAAAGGAGGTTTCACTAATACTGAAATCCCCAGAAACCCGGGAAAGAGCTGGAGGAGTTGTTGCGGGCGATGCTGAAGGACTTTGTGGACGTGGTGCTGGTGAAAGACCTGGTGGATCACCTGACAGCCGCCGGGTGCCTCACCATGAGCGACAACGAGTCCCTCAACGGAAAGCACATGCAGACCCGCACCGACCAGGTAACATGGAGCTCTCAACTTTTATAATTATATATATCCCCCAAAAAGTCGGAGAGTGTGGCTGAACTCACGTGGCGGGGTAATCAAACACGGTCACACACGCAATGTTCTCATCCCCTAGCTGATGCACTTGCACCATAGTGTTTCGAGCGCTTCAGCTGTTGGGATGATCCCTGGAGTCTTTTAGTTAGATGGTGATGCCTATGGCCCACACAGAAGCAGCGGTCGTCTGGATATCCTTCAGGCTTCCATGACGCTTTTCCCTCAGCGGTGTAGGGTCTGGTCCCGTTGCTTGTTTGGGAATATCGTGGGCACGCAGTCGGTTAACCCTTGACACCACAGGTGGCGTTTCATTATTTTAGAGGCTGTTTATTAGCAACGACCAAACTTGAGCTCTCTCTCTCTCTCTCTCTCAAAAAATCATCTCTCTCCGTCTCTCTCTCCAAATCCTCTCATAAAGAGACTCATCTCTCTCTCTCCTCTCTCTCTCTGCATGCTATCTCTCATCAATCCTCTCTCTTCTCTCTCTCAAGGGCATGTGAATAAACACAAAATATAAATTAATATAGCATTTACAAATGACAGAGTGTGTGTGAAGACGTAATTGCGGTGTTACGTGTACAAACACTGCAATGTTGTGTACTGAATATATGTGTGTCTGAGAGATGTGTGTATGTTTGTGTGATATTGTGTGTGTGGTGTGTGTTGTGTGTGTGTGTGTGTGTGTGTGCATATGTATGTGTGTGTGAATATGTTTGTTTGTGTGTGTGTGTATGTGTGTGAATGAAATAATATTTTATTTAATGTCTGTTCACATCACTAGTAGTACTACTTACAATAACTTTAGACTATGTACAATAATTATGTGTGTGTGGTGTGTGTGTGGTGTGTGTTGTGTGTGTGTGTGTGTGTGTGTGTGTGTGTATGTTTGTGAATTGTGTGTGGTGTGTGTGTATGCATTTATTGTTGTGTATGTGTGTGTGTGTGTTTGTGAATATGTGTGTGTGTGTGTGTGTGTGGTGTGTGGTGTGTGTGTGTGTGTGAATGTGTGTGTTTGTGTGTGTGTGTGTAGTGTGTGTGTGTGTGTGTGTGTGTGTGTGAATGTGTGTGGTGTGTGTGTGGTGTGTGGTGTGTGTGTGTGTGTAAATACATGTGTGTGTGTGTGTGGTGTGTGTATGTCAACATGTGTGTGTGTGGAGGGGGAGGGGGGGCATGTGTGTGAGATAGGGGGATGTCGGACGATAAGAATCTAGATCTAACACTCTATCTTACGGTTTGAATGTGGAGTCTTTCGGATGAGACGATAAAACCGAGGTCCCGTGTGGCCCATGCACTTAGCACAGGTTAAACCCAGTGGCACACTGAAAAAAGTTGTCATTTGGTCAAAATATTACCCACACACCCCTTTCCTTCCTCGTCAATCACACACAAAACATCGCATGCCAAAAAGAAGAAAAAAAAAGCGTGGCGCGCCTCTGATCTGCGACGCAGCTCTTCCAGGTGGGACACAACACCCCAAAAGAATTTCACAGAGATGCCTCTGTGAACTATAAAAGTACCTAATACCTAATGGCCTATGCCTTTGCCTCCCCCCCCTCCCCCCCCCCTCATTTTCTTTTTTTCAGTTCCAGGCGCGGGAAATCTGTGGCTTCATCATGAACTCCATGTCGGTGGAGGATTTCAAGGCAGTGGTGTTCCCCCAGCTGCTGGAGAAGTACCCCCACATCATTCCCCAGAGATTCTGCCAACCCCCTCCTCCTCCTTCCCCCTGCGTTGGAGATGGGGAGGACGGAGAAGGGGGAAGAGGGGGAAAAAGGTGGGAGAGTGGTCAGGAATCTGGGTTTTTGTTTTTCGCAAACTTTTCTCCTGAATTGACTGACGAATGTGAGATTTAATTCAAGCATATTGTATTTGCACACACACACACACACACACACACACACCACACACCCACACACACACACACACATGCATGCACGCAACACGCACGCATGCACGCACACACACACACACACACCATGCGCGCACACACAACACAACACAACACAACAACAACAGACACACACCATTGTCTCTACCCAGCATTCTAAACAATTATTCTGTTTTTGATTCAGTTTGTAAATGTTTATTGACTAGTTCACTTAGTATTTATCTTGAACATTGTCCATTGTTCGGCTATATTCTTTAAATGTAAATTTAACTTTTTTAATGGGGGTGGGGGTGGGGTTATGATTAGGTCTGCATCACTATCCTATCACTTACTTTAATGCTTACACACATTTGACAGGCAGGGGCCCACTCACACTCACCACACCAACATCACAACTACAATATATGTCTGAATCACTTTTAATTGTGGAAGGACGGTAAACTGAAGAACAACACACACACAGAGGTTAAAAAGGGTAAAAACGATTAATTGGTGTTAACTTTTTCACATACTGACGTGGCACGCTCATATGCTTGGTATGGCAGCTTCCTACGTTTAGCACGCTCCGCACATAATGTGTGGCCAGTTTTGACTTGGATTAATTGTGCATTGCTATGTATGGTCTAAGGGAATCAACTTGGTTGATTAGTTTCAGCAACCATTCTGTCTTCTGAGTGCTTTCCCTTGAGCAAATCTGACACACAAAGTAAGCGAAAGTTGAGTTGAAAATGGTGGAATTCATTACAGCTGTGATGAAAAACCCACTTGGAAGTAGGCCAGGGCGATAGAGTTAATGTAAAAAAAGTCACTAATAATATTACTAATATGTACAGGCAAGTTCAATCATTTTGATTTCTCCTCATAACACATGCACGTGCCAAAAATATAAACAATGCTGTAAGCTTCTGAGACTGTTCCAATGCACCCAAGTAATCTAATAGGGTGGTAGGCTACATCTGATCTGCGTGTGTGAAGCTCTTCTATAAATGAAATTTAATTATCTGTGAATCTGATGCTTGGTGTGCGTCAGGTTGACTGCAAGGATACACCCATTTCGAGTCAAATTTGTTACTTCTGCAGGTATATGTTTTATGTTTGCGTAGCAAAGATGAATTATTGAATATGAAGCTGCTCTTGTGAATTAAAGACTTTAATCGTAAAAAAAAAAAAAAAATCTAATAGGGTGACTGTGTTCTTGGAAAACTGATAATGTAATGTAATGTAATGTAATTTCTCTCTTTCCCTCTTCCGCTTCTCTTTCTATGGTCACCCCCTACAGTGTACAGTTACTGTATCACCACCACAGAAGAAGGAGAAGAAGAATCAACAGTTTGAAAGGAACTTCAGACGCTCTATTAGGATGCAAACCCGCTCTGAAAAATGCCATAGCATAGTTTAAAAGTTTTAGAATATCGATAAGCACAGACTGCAAACTCTTTATCGTATTTACCTACCTTTTGTGTATACATTCTTCAAAATAAATATTATTTTTTGAGCCGATAAGTCATCATTGTGCAAAAACTGCAACGTGGAGTTCACTAGAACGTGGTCTACTTTCGGTGAAATCTCGTTCGACAGAATTATAAAGCTATGACGTCATCCAAAGAAATCTGTGCTTGTTTCAAGCCAGCATCTGTGGGTGACGTCATATCAAGAATGTATTTCTCGAAGAAATGACGTTGTAGGCGAAACACAATCGCTGGATGATTCCAGCTGGTAGATCTGCAATTTGAAAATAAATAAATGTGTGAATGCTCAATTTATTTTGAAGAATGTGACACAAAAGGTAGGTAATAGCGATAGAGTTCCCAGTATGTGTTTATCGATGTTCTAAAACCATGCTGTGGTGGTGTTTTTTAGAACGTTTTTGGCATCCAAATAATTGAGAACGGGACACACTGCTGACTCCTGTCACACCTTCACAGGATCAACCTGACTCACACCAGTGAGTGCCCCTTGTGGCACTGGAATCCAATCCCCAGAGCACATCCTCCAAGAGTGCCCCACTTGCCATGACAATCGGATGTCAAACCTGGCCGGAAGGGATGGAGCTCCAACAGAAGCTGTGGGGACCCATAGAGGTGCTGAAAAAGACGACAGACACTTCACCCTCAAGGCCGGATTGGAGATTTAAGCATGACCTGGGATACAAATATAGGAATGTTTTTATTAAGGGTAAAACAGATAAGCTGTGTTAAGCTTTTTTTGCGCCATTGCCCTCAAGCAAATAAACAACAATTAATGAAGAAAATGATGACAACAGAAAATAAAACTAACACACAAAAATACTGGCAACAATAGTGGCAAAAAATATACAAAGTAAATATAATACAAGGCAAAAATGGACACAACAGCAATTCAAGATCACAGAAAAAGAAGAAGAAGAAGAAGCATCCAAATAAAGCGTACAAAGCCCCTTTAATTAATTTAAAGAGCAATCTCACTGCTTACTTGAGAGTTTCAAAGTGTAAATCTCATGTTTGAAAATTCTAAGAGTGTTCAGGCCGGGTTCACATTAGACGCGTAATTTCCGTACGGAAAACCCTAAATCGGAAGTGGAAAAAAGAAGGATAAAAGTTTACGCATGATAAAGAGGAAATTTTGGACACGTTCACAAATCTTTTCCCTTCTTTGTTTCATTTATTTATAGATTACGCACGGGTTTTCGCTTGAAATTTTTCCGCTTATGTGTGTACACTGCCTTAGGCGTAAATAAAAAAAAATATCTCTCTCTCTCTGTGTACAGGACCCAGGGTGGTGGTGTTGTTATCTCCAGCTGTCTACGTCACAACCTGATGCGTAGGACGAGGCTGTGCACTGTGGCCGATAGTCTGTATCAGTGCCAGAGTATGACACTACAGCATCACCAGTGAGTGTGTGTGTGTTGTGTGTGTGTGTGTGTGTGTGTGTGTGTGTGTGTGTGTCACTGTGTTATTTTAAAGGAGATTGTCAGAAACTAACCCATAGTAAATGATCTGGAACTTAAAGCGCTTAGAGCTTTGATGATGTAAGCGCTATAGAAATGTTCTTACTAAATACACGTTCTTAATAAACTCTGTAGCTCTCATGAGAATGATGCTAGGTACAATGTATATTATAAACCAAGTATTCAACAACCTTTATGAATTTGAGGGGTATTTTGCCAGAATGTAAAACTAGCAGCCCGTTCTTTATGCATTTTGGTACAGTTCTTTCTGGTATACGCCCCTCATTTTATTTATGTATTTACATGGATGAAACCACACATCGAGAAAAGCAGGAATCCTGAATTCAACTTTTGTTATTTTTTCAAGAAAATCCTGAAATTGCAATACTTTAATAATAATAATAATGACAAATCCCCTTTACACTGGAACGAGGGAAAAAGAGCTTGTTTTACTGTTGAAGCTAAATGAAAGCTGTCTGTAAATTCTTCAATTTTATTAGTAAATGTATACAGACAAACCCCTATTTTACGACCCTCTGTTAAGCGACCACCTCTCATTTGAGACCGGATTTGTTGGCACAGATGCATTTTACTATGTAAACGACCTCTCTTAAACGACTTCCTCTAAAACGCGACTTACGACCGCCATTTTGTTGGTTTTTACGACCGTTGCTGTCGTCTGCATAGACTTCGAGCAAAGGGAAACAACCACGGTCAAGGGCCTGAAAGCGGAGTCGCTTCCCTTGTTGTAGAAAAGATGGCGGAAAGCGCAGGAAAAGCACGAAAACCACTGACTTTGAAAAAGAAAACCACTGACTTTGGACGAGAGTGGAGGTGATTAAAAGAAGTCGGCGAAGTGAAACTGTAATACATCGATTGCACAATCCTATGGAGTTGGAAAGACCCAAATCCAGTTTTAATATGTCATTGTATGTGTGCATGAAGAAGAGAGTATGAACTGTGCTGAACTTTTTCTTTCTACGGCTGCCAGTGAAAACCTCCGTCATACGACCCCTCCAATTTACGACCGATTTTTCCGGACATTTTGGAAGTCTTAAAATAGAGGTTTGTCTGTATATATATAAAAAAAATGGTCAGTAAATGCTCTGATTTTATTAGTAAAAGTATACAAAAACAAACAAAAAAATAACATAAGCTTCTGGGGCCTTCACACTCTGAACCCCACAAGCGACTCCGTCCCTCGACCCTGCCTATTGGCCACTGCAACTAAGGTTATTAACACCCTTGATGGCTAGAGTTAAGCCCTTGTTGGTCAGTATCCAAAAGGGAATTCACTCTTGCCATTAAGTGGCCTCAAATAGGGTTATTGGTGAGAGCTATGCCCTTGTTTGGTCAGTACTCAACCATCTTCCCCCACCCACCAAGGGCATTCACTCTTGCAAAAGGCAGCCATTAAGTGGCCTCAAATAGGGTTATTGGCAAGAGTTATGTCCTTGTTTGGTCAGTACTCAAGCATCTTCCCCCACCCACCAAGGGCATTCACTCTTGCAAAAGGTGTTCTTTGCAGTGGCCAATAGGGGGCCCACCAGAACCCAGACCTGCCTTCCTGCTTTTCATTTGATCCAAGTTTAACCCTTGTATCTTGGAACAAACTTCCTTTTTCCCTCCGTCAGCGACCGACCCTCTCAGCCTTCAAATCTAACCTCAAAATCACCTGTTCCCCCGTCATTGCGGCTTCACTCTCTTTCTCTTCTCTCTCTTGCCTTTAGGTCTGTTTCTGCTGTATACCATTTATGTCATACGTGTGTGTTCGCTTTGTATTGCATTTTTGTTTGAATGCGTTATGAATGCTAACGTGTGTGTGCGCTTTGATTTGATTTCTATCAAGATTCAGCGCCGTATAAATACTGTATGTTGTTGTTGTTGTTGTATTTAGTTAGTTATTTCAAATGCATTTTCCCCCCCTTTAGGGAGATTGTCCGAAACCAGGCCAAACTCTCCGACACTGAATTATGGGGCAGCTTGTTCCGAGCCGTGGCCAATCAGGACGAGGCCAAGACGGAGCGGGCGTGCGATGAGGTGCGTCAGGTGCTGCGCCACTACCGGCTGGAGACCCCCGCCCATTTGGCGGAGCAGATCAGAGCCGGCGTGCCCTGCACATGTAGACTGCACCCCCATGAACTGCCTCCTGGAGGCCCTCCCATATTACAGGTGATCTATTGGGTACATCTCAATGAGGCTTTATACTGAAAATTCTCTGCCCCTGTCTCGTGCCCTGAGATGCGAACGCCACCTACTTAAGATTATCGCCCTTGCCTGTCAGGAACTAGTAGTATATAGCCACAGAAAATTATCTGCTCCTGACTCGTCACCAGGGGGCATTGGCAGTTCGGGCCTAAAATTATCACCCTTTTGTGTCGGCAAGGAGTAGTATAAAGCCTCGTTGGTCTTTAATGGGCTTTTTATGTAAGTTTCAAAGTTTTACTTTGAAAACTTCCTGATCGCTTCTCGGCCTTTTGGCTAAGACAGTGATTCAGGAACATACATTTTTGTTTATACCCTGGTTGGTTTGTTCAGCCCGTCGTACATGGCGAAAGCCGATACGCGACGTTAAACTGAACTTCCATCCACTGAACTTCCATTTTTTTTTTTTTTTTTTTAATTTGTTTTTAATATTGTTTTAAGCCACGAAAGTGCAAAAACAAAGTTGTCATCATCATCATCGATGATCATTAAAAAAACAATTTGAATACGTTTATAAGCTCTATTTTTTATATCCACCGATGGCGCAAATATCGATCGATATTAGCGTCATCGGTGGATCGCTCGTCAGCGCAAGCAAATCGATCGATCATGCTAAGCCGGAAGTTAATTATCTTTCGATATAGTTCGTCGCTCAAACGCGCATGACATGCACACACACTAAGGACAATGCTTTCATATTCCCATCATTATTGAGCTGTTTGATCAAAGAAACCACAAACACCACTAACTGTGTATACTTTGAAAAGAATAAAATAAAAGTAAAAGATTGTGCTGGTTTACTTATTGTCCCAATGGGGGACAGACAGTGTATGAGCATGGTACATAGAGAGATCTCTTTCGAATTATGGAATTCTCGTCAGTATGTATATCTGCTAACAAACACTATCTTGTGGATCAACCCCAACAGGAAGACATTTCTAATAAAAGAATGGTGTCTTCTCTGCACTAGGCCGAAAAGTCCACAATTTAAGCAAACCAGCACAAGGTGAAAAGAAAAATGAAGAACATTTTGGGCAAAATAGATAAGTTATTAAAATGCGGAAGTTGCGATTTGAAAAATGTAATACATGTGGGTAGAAAGAGCCGACCACTGAGGTGATCCTCTAATTACAGGGATGCAAGTAAACCTAGTAGTGTAGCTACTCCCTGTAAAAATAGTTCATCAACCTTCTGGAATTTTTCTTCTTTAAAAAAAAGTTTTTCCAAATCATGTTTTTCCTTTGAGCTCCTCTTCTTCTTCTTCTTCTTCTTCTTCTTCTTCTTCGATCGCTCAGACAGTTTCCTGTCAATTATGAGCGCAGATGCGTCATGCTGCCGTTATGCGCCTAACTAAGAAATAGTCAGGCCCAGCAAGTCCGACTTCGGCTGGAGAAAATCGTTTTGAAAGTGTTTTCGTGAAAAAAAGGCTGGAGAATGGACCGGTAAGGCAGAAAGACAGTAGATGACAGTAAGCAAAGGGAAAAGGCAGAGTCAAAGAGAGTGACGGATTAGAGGAAGTTACAAACACAGAACTTCCAGAAGGTAGGGGAACTATTTATACAAAAGACCCCCGGTATCCCCACGGGGGGGTGGGGTGGGTTGAGCTCTGAAATCGGAACGTGTCGGCTGTATGCAGCGGGGAGACTAGTGAAAACTGAAAACCGGAAACATACGTACCTTATTCAATATGTCCAGAACGCAGAAGAAGAAGAAGGATATGTGGATGGGTTACCACTTCTTCATCTTTCTTACTTCCAGGTGTGTTTTTACCACGGATTGTGCAAGAGTTTTCATCCTGAAGTTTTTGTAAATATGATGGTGCATGGGAAAAACCTACATAAGTCGCTCAGAATGTTTTTGAGCAAAAGCCAAAAATAGTCAACAACCCCCAAAATATCAATTTTGAATGATTTCTTTGTTTATTTGATCGTTTTCTAAATCAAGTGAATAGAAACAAAGAGGCAAAATTGTACCTTCTATGTCCGATCTTTGCAAATTTGTCATGGTGGAGCAAAGATTCCTTGTTAATACACAGAAAACCGAATTGAGTTATCTTGTCTAGTTTTTATTTTATAATTATTTGAAGTTTGGCATTCGAAATAAATCATTTGCAGAAATCGGGCATAGAAGGTAATACAATTTTGCCTCTTTGTTTCTATTGACTTGATTCAGAAAACAATGAAATAAACAAAGGAATCATTCAAAAAATTTCATGTTGTGGATGCTGGTAGAACACATAAAAATAGACATAAAT
>CM065712.1:15818986-15836486 GCA_017654935.2 Phymorhynchus buccinoides | reverse complement strand
GACTATCCGTCTGTCTGACTATCTGTTGGCGGACTATCTGTCTGTATGACTATCTGTCTGTCTGACTATCATGTCTGTCTGACTATCTTGTCTGACTATCTACCTGTCTGACTATCGTTCTGTCCTGACTAATCTGTCTGTCTTGACTATCTGTTCTGTCCCGGACTACTATCTGACTATAATATTGTCTGACTATCTATCTATCTGACTATCTGTCTGTCTGACTATCTATCTATCTATATATATATCTAACTATATATATGCTGTCTGTCTGAATATCTGTCGTGTTGACTATCTGTCGGACTATCTGTCGTCTGGACTATCCGTCGCTGTCTGACTATCTGTCTGTCTGACTATCTATCTATCTATCTATCTATCTGTCTGACTATCTGTCTGATTATCTATCTGTCTGACTATCTATCTGTCTGACTATCTATCTGTCTGTCTATCTGTCTGTCTGACTATCTGTCTGTCTGACTATCTATCTGTCTGACTATCTGTCTGATTATCTATCTGTCTGACTATCTATCTGTCTGACTATCTGTCTGACTACCTGTCTGACTGACTATCTATCTGTCTGACTATCTGTCTGATTATCTGTCTGACTATCTATCTGTCTGACTATCTATCTGTCTTGACTATCTATCTGTCTGACTATCTATCTGTCTGACTATCTGTCTGTCTGACTATCTGTCTCTCTGACTATCTATCTGTCTGACGATCTGTCTGTCTATGTGAACATGACAGCGTGTGAACAGAGGGACCCAGGAGGCTGAATGTTTGCATGGCCGCGGTAGGCCATTTAGAATATTTAGGCCAAGTTTTGAAAATGAAGGTCAGTGTTTAAAAGGTCAAGGTCACTGGATCCGAAAATGCTGCTGTTCACCTGCTTTTCTCTAGCTGTCAATAGTGCGGCGAGCTACAATTGAGATCCTCGCTGGCGCAGAGGTACTGTAAAGTGCAGGGTGTAGACCGCTTGACTGGACTTTAGTGTCAGGGGTGTTTGTCTGTTGATTTGTTTCCGCAAGGTCACTGGACCCGAAAATGCTACCCCGCGGCTTGTTGATCTAGCGTTTTCATCGCTCTAGTTTTATTTCATGTGTTTGCTGTCCCATTTTCTGAGGCCCCGTCGTTGCCTCATTCCTAGTCCCAATTCGCAGCCACACCCTGGTTTGCCTAGGTTGCAGGCGTACCGGAAGCCAGCCAGTCCACAGGGGGGGGCGAAATTTATGTTAGGTCGTCAAGAGGCAACCAGCAGAGGAGACACTGCACTGCTGCTGCTGAGTCGTTTCTATGGAGTTAGGTGGAGCCTGTTATGAGCTGACATATAAGCAGGACACAACCCTGCCTGGTGGTGTGGTGGAGTGTACTGTGTGCTTTTGCTAGAAATCTATTCATAAAGCTGCTCCATCTTACCTCTGTGACAATTTTTTCCATTTATACGCCAGCTCGCACTTTACGTTTCCGTTTCTGACCCTCTTTCTCTCCATATCCCTAGGTATAAGCTTTCAACTGTTGAACGGCGCTCTTTTCCTGTTTCAGGACCAACCTCCTGTAACAAACTTCCTCTCTCCATCCGTCAGCGACCGACCCCTCTCTGCTTTCAAAGCTAACCTCAAAACCTACTTGTTTCCCCCGTCATTAAGGCTCCTCTTTCTTTCTCTTCTCTCTCTTGCCATTAGCTAGTCTGTTTCTGCTGTATTCCATTTATGTCATCCGTGTGTGTGTTCGCTTTGCATTGCGTTTTTTGTTTGAATGCGTTATGACTGCTTACGACGGTGTGTGTTTGTGCTTCGATTTGATTTATACCAAGATTCAGTGTCTGTATAAATACTGTATGTTGTTGTATTGTAGTGCATTGTTGTGTTGTGTCGTGGGCGTAAAAGGGCCGCGAGGCCCACTTCTAAGTGTAGAGTGTAGAGTGGCACAGTGGTGGTAGCGGCGTTCGCCTCGTGTCAAAGTAAACCCGAGTTCGAACATAGGTCCAGGGGATTTTTTCTCTCTCACTTTACACTTTAGGCTTACGGTTCTTCGGATGAGACGATAAACCGAGATCACGTGTGCCCATGCACTTAGCACACGTTAAAACCAGTGGCACTGAAAAAGTTGTCATTTGGTCAAAATTTACCACCCACCCCCCCCCCTTTCCTTCCTCATCAGTCACACAACAATCGCATGCAAACAAACACACCAAAACAAGCACACAAATGGGTGGCGCGCCTCTGGCTTCTCCATGTGGGAGCAACCCGAATTTCCAGAGACCGCCTTCTGTGACGATAAAGTACCTATAAATTACCTAATAGCCCTAATTACTACTACTACTACTACTACGTACTACTACAGCTGTTGCTGCTGCTACTACTACTACAAATACTACTACTAATACTACTACTAATACTCCTACCACGAATACGACTATGACTACGACTACGACTACTACACTACTACCACTACTACCAATACGACTACTACTACTACTACTGCCACTACCACTACTAATATACTACACTACTATGGACTACGACTACTACTACTACTACTATTACTTATTCTTTTGTCTTCCCAAAGGGAAGCAGCGTCTGCTCCTGAAGAAACTGGTCAAGGCGGTGCAGCTGGAAATGGAAGAACGTCTGCCCGCCGCTGGAACAGTGATGACCAAGGGGGAGGGAACTGATGAACTGAAAGAAGAAGAAGAAGACAATGATGATAAGAAGAAGACGACGAAGGAAGAAGAAGAATGAGGCGATGGAAAACGGAGGAACAAACCTGAACCCCCACCTCCTCCCCCCTCACCACAGATGCTTGGGTGAGCCAACTTCTGCCTGCTGTAGCGGAGTTGATGATAAAAAAAATTTTGATTTTGTTTTCTTTATTTTTGTTGAAAAACTTGGAACCCCCCATGAGGATACCGGGGATGTTTGTCTGAATAGTTCCCCACCTTCTGGAAGGTATGTGCCTAGTAACCTCTCTATCGATCTTTAACTCTGCATTTTTTTCCCTTTGCTACTGTCATCTAGTATCTTTCTACTTACCGGTCCATTCTTGCTTTTTTTAAGAAACGCTTTCCCCCCAAAAAGATTGCCTCCAGCGAAGTCAGGACCTGCTGGACTAACTATTTCTTGTTAGGCGCAAACAGCAGCATGAGCATCTGCGCTGATAAATGACAGGCAATGTCTGAGCGATCGAAGAGAAGAGCAGAAAAACTTGAAAAGAAATGGAACAGCAACATGAATTGGTTTGGATGATATGTAATGTTGTGAATCTTCCCCAACTTTTAAAGAGACACATTGTGTCTGGTGGCATGAATCTATTTATTCTGATTTTTTCTTAAAGCGTTGAAAGGGAGATACGCATATTACACGCAAGTTCCGCGAGGGAAAAATCATGCGCATCCGACAAAAACAACAACGGAAGCAAGAAATATGAAAGAGTGTGCCCATATACACGAAACACATCCGCAATCCAATCCGCTTATTTTTTATATAAGTGTAGGGTTCAGTACGGAAACGGTGGAGGGAGGATTCGGGATCTACTGTGTGTGTGTCCTGACCCTATCTCTTCCAGGAATAGCAGAAGTTGCTTCTCAGAGAAACTTTCCAACAAAAAATGCGGAGAGGGTCGCTCTTCTTCTTCGTTGCGTTCCCAGGCCATAGGTCATAATGGGTAAGGTACATATGTGTCTGGTTTTCGGTTTTCACTGGTCTCCCTGCTGCAACAGATATTTTTCCGCGGAGCTAAAGGAGCAAACATATTTGGACGATTGGTTTTTTTAAAGGCAGGAGAAATGGGCCAATATGTCACAGTAGTAGTGAAGAAAGCAAAGGAAAAGCCAGAAGGCGGAGGTGAACATTTTTGCCGAAGATGCCCCCACCCAACCACCCGTGTATCCCGATGGGGAGAGACTCATGGAGGGGCCGTGGTAGAGCGTGAAGTACAAGATGGATATGTCTTCTTCTTTTTTTTTAAAGGAGTTTGTTGACGATATGTTAAATAGTTTGGGAAGTTATCCAAATTAGAGTTTGGTTGTGTCACTTTACAATTCCCATATAATTTTATGGATTTTTTTAATTTTTCATCCGATTTTGATGCAATTCGCAGGAATATCGAAGGATCCTATTCTAATGCTAGAGTGCCAATATTAAACGATGGCCAAATTGGCTGAAATATGGCCCAAATTGGGCAATTTGGGCCAAAAACTTTTAAATCTTCAATGATTTGAAAATGGCTGATCGGAATACTTTCATTTTGTCAGTGCTTACTAAAACAGTAACAGTGCCAATACTGTTGTTATAAATTTCGAACCGGAAGTGCAACCGGAAGTGGTGACGAAAAAATTGCCAAATATGGCATAATTGTAGTATCGAAATCTATAACAAAAGATTGCACTGTTACTGTTTTAGTAAGCATGAAAAAATGAAAGTATTCGAAGCAGCCATTTTCAAATCATTGAAGATTAAAGTTTTGCCCAAAAGTGCCAATTTGGGCCATATTTCAGCCAAATTTGGGCCAATCGGGTTAATATTGGCACTCTAGCATTAGAATAGGATACTTCGATATTCATGCGAATCATCAAATCGGATGAAAAATAAAAAAATTCCATAAAAAATTATATGGGAATTGGGAAAGTGACACAACCAACTCTATCTTTGAATAACTTCCAAAACTATTTAAAATATCGTCAACAAACTCGTTTTAAAAAAAAGAAGAGAAATATCCATCTTGTACTCACGCTCTACACGCCCCCTCAGAGTCTCTCCCATCGGGATAACGGAGGTGGGTGGGTGGGGGCATCTTTCGCAAAAAATAGTTCCCCGCCCTTTGGCTTTTCCCTTTGCCTTTCTATCATCTACTATCTGTGACATATTGGCCATTTCTCCTGCCTTTTAAAAAAACCAATCGTCAAATAATGTTTCTCCTTTGAGCTCCTCTGATAGGCTCGTATGAAAGCAGGGAGACAGTGAAAACCGAAAAACCAGGACAACATATGTACCTTACCCATTATGACGAATGGGCCTGGGAACGCAGAAGAAGAAAGAAGAATCACCCTCTCCCATTTTTGTTTGGAAAAGTTCTTGAGACGCAAAACTTCTGCTATTCCCTGGAAAGAGATAGGTCAGGGACACACACAACGTAGATCCAGGAATCCGCAGTTCCGACTACTGAAAACCCATACACTATATAAAAAATAAGAGGATTGGATTGCGGGATGGTTTCCGTGTATAATTGGCACACCTCTGTCATATTTCTTCTTCCAGTTTTGTTTTTGTCGGAGGGCGCATGAGGTTTCCTGCGCGGAACTTGCTACGGGTGTGTGTATATGGTATCTCCCTTTCACAACGCTTTAAGAAAAAATCAGAATAAATAGATTTCATGCCACAGACAACAATGTGCTCTTTAAAAGTTGGAAATTCACAACATGACTATCATCCAAACCAATCAGTGTTGCTGTTCCATTTCTGTTCCAAGTTTTTCTGCTTTCTTCTTCTCGATCGCTCAGACAGTTGCCTGTCAATTATCAGCGCAGATGCATATGCTGCTGTTATGCGCCTAAACCAAGAAATAGTTTAGTCCCAGCAGGTTGACTTCGGTGGAGGAAATCTTTTTGAAAGCGTTCTTAAAAAAAGGCAGGAGAATGGTACCGGTAAGGTAGAAAGATACTATATGACAGTAAGGAAAGGAAAAAAAGGCAAGTTAAGATTCGATTAGAGGATGTACTAGCCAATAACTTCCAGAAGGTGTGGGAACTATTCAGACAAAGACCCGGTATCTCATGGGGGGTGCCAAGTTTTTCAACAAAAATAAAGAAAAAAAACAAAATTTTTTTATCATCAAACTAACGCTCAGCAGGCAGAAGTTGGCTCAGCCCAAGGAACACTTTGTGGTGAGGGGGAGAGTAGGTGGGGGTTCAGGTTGTTCCTCCGTTCCATCGCTCTTCTTCTTCTTCTTCGTCGTCTTCTTCTGTCTTCTTCGTCTCTTCTTCTTTCAGTTCACAGTTCCCTCCCCCTTGGTATCACTGTTCCAGCGGCGGGCAGACGTTCTTCCATTTCAGCTGCAACCGCCTTGACAGTTTCTGCAGGAGCAGACGCTGCTTCCCTTTGGGAAGACAAAAGAATAAAAGTAATAGTATGTAGTAGTAGTAGTGTGTCATAGTAGTAGTAGTAGAGTAGTAGTTTTGGTTAGTGGCAGTAGTATAGGAGTAGGAGTCGTTAGTGGTTAGTACGTGTAGTAGTAGTAGTCGTCAGTCGTAGTCATAGTCGTGTGTGGTAGTGGTGTAGTAGTAGTAAGTAGTAGTTAGTAGTAGTAGTAGTAGTAGTAGAAGTAGGAGTAGTAGTAGTCGTAGGTAGGGTCGTAGTAGTTAGTAGTAGTAATAGGGCTATTAGGTACTTTATAGGGTACTGTATAGGTCACAGAGGCGTCTCTGTGAAATCGGGGTTGCTCCCATCTGTGGGAAGCCATGAGGAGCGCCAACGATTTGTGTGTTTGGTGTGTTTTTTGCATGCGATTGTTGGTGACTGATGAGGAAGGAAGGGGGGAGGGGGGGGTTAAATTTTAACAAAATGGACAACTTTTTTCGTTGCCACTGGTTTAACGTCCTGTGCTAAGGCATGGGCACATGGGACCTCGGTTTATCGTCTCATCGAAAGGACCGTAAGGCATAGTGCAAAGTGGATGAAAAATCCCCTGTACCCAGGTTCGAACTCGGGGGTTTACTTGCACGAGGCGAAACGAGCTACCACTGTGCCACTCTACACTCTACACTTAGAAGTGGGCCTCGCGGGCCCTTTTACGCCACGGACACAAACACAATGCACTACAATACACAACATACAGTATTTATACGGCGCTGAATCTTGATAGAAATCCACATAAGCGAACACACACGTTAGCAATTCATAACGCATTCAAACAAAGAAGCTATGCAAAGCGAACAACACACGGATGACATAAATGAATACAGCAGAAACAGACCTAAAGGCAAGAGAGAGAAGAAAAGACGAGCCGGAGCTTGAAGGACGAGGGGAACAGGTGGCTTTTGAGGTTAGCTTTGAAAGCAGAGAGGGTCGGTCGCTGACGGAGAGAGGAGAGGAAGCTGTTCAGCGATGGTCGGTCCTGAGACAGGCAAAAGAGCGCCGACCAACCGTTGAAAGCTTATACCTAGGATACTGGAGATAAAGAGGGTCAAAACTGAATTACAAAGTGGTGAGCTTGTTCGCATAGATCGGAAATATCGTGCAGAGATACGCATGGAGCAGCTTGATGGATAGATTTTATAGCAAAAGCACACAGTAACACTCACCACACCACCAGGCAGGGTTGTAGTCCTGCTTATATGTTAGCAGGCTTACACCTAAACTCATAGGAAACGAACTCAGCAGGCAGCAGTGCAGTGTTCCTGCTGGTTGCCTCTTGACGTCCTAACATAAAATTCGCCCCCCCCCTGTAGGACTGGCTGGCTCCGGTACGCCTGCAACCTAGCAAACCAGGTGGTGGCTTGCGAGTTGGGACTGGGAATGAGCAACGCGGGCGCCCAGAAAATGGGACAGCAACAAAATGAAAATATAAAAATGTGCCCGTATGAAAACGCTAGATCAACCATACCGCGCGGCAGTATTTTCGGGGGTCCAGTGACCTTGCAGAATCAAATCAACAGACAAACACCCCTGGACACATAAAGATCCAGTAAAGCGCGTCTACACCCTGCACTTTACAGTACCTCGCGCCAGCGAGGATCTAAATTGTAGCTCGCCGCCCTATGGCAGCTAGAGAAAAAGGAGGTGCACTGCAGCATTTCGGCTCCAGTGACCTTGACCTTTTGACAGATGACCTTCATTTCAAAATTGGCCTAAGATATTCCTAAATGCCTACAGGCCATGCAACATTCAGCTCCGGGGTCCCTCTGTTCACGCTTCGTCATTGTTCACATAGACAGGACAGATCGTCAGACACGATAGATAGTCAGAGAGACAGATATTCAGACAGACAGATAGTCAACAGATAGATAGTAGACAGTAGATAGTCAAGCAGGATAGTTCAGACAGATAGTAGTCGACAGATAATCAGACAGATAGTCAGACAGATAGATAGTCAGGCAGACAGTAGTCAGGACAGATAGTCAGACAGAAGATAGTCAGACAGATAGATAATCAGACAGATAGTCAGGACAGATAGAAGTCCAGACAGACAGATGTCAGACCAGACAGATAGTCAGACAGATAGATAGTCGACAGATAGATAGTTCAGACAAGATAGATAGTCAGACAGACCAGATAGTCAGAAGACAGTAGTCAGATAGATAGATAGTCAGACGGACAGATAGTCAGACGACAGATAGTAAGACAGGACAGATAGTCAGACAGGATAGTCAGACAGGACAGATAGTCAGACAGACAGATAGTCAGCAGTCAGATAAATCGTCAGGAAGATATCAGAACAGACAGATAGTCAGATAGATAGATAGTCAGACAAGATAGATAGCGATAGATAGTCAGACAGAAAGATAGTCAGACAGACAGGATAGTCAGACAGACAGATAGTCAGACAGGCTAGATAGTCAGACAGATAGTCAGACAGACAGATAGTCAGACAGAAGAATAGTTCAGCAGGTAGATAGTCAGACAGATAGTTCAGAAAGACAGATAGTCCAGACAGATAGATAGTCAGACAGACAGATAGTCAGACAGATTAGATAGTCAGACAGATAGGGAGTTAATACATATCTGGATCTGTTTGATACGGACGGTCGCACACGCCACTTCTGACGATAAATCGCAACAGAACTAGGAGGTCGCATGCACCAGTAACGTGGGAGCCTCTTATAAGACTTCAACAAATCATCAAAATGAGCGCCTTAATAAGGCTAAGGGAGGGGTCTTATAAGGGAGGGTCGTTATAAGGGAGGGGTTTTATAGGGAGGGGTCTATAATGGGGGTCATTTAGAATACAAAGAAGGCCAAAGTAGGTCTTATGTGGGAGGGAGACTTATAATGGAAAAGGTCTTATAAGGAGGTTCAACAAACATAAACAAGTAAACAACAATTTCATTCATCTGCATTGCTACAAATTCAGGGCTTTCCTGGTGTTGCACTGCCTCCGGGCACTGCCTACGGGGCATGCCTCCAGGATCGTTCCCCATCTTTATAATCACTAGTGTCCCATATGGTCTGTTCCAGACCGCGGAGGACGTTTTAAACAGCTTTCGGGAGGATCCACTGTAGAACGCATGAGGAGGAAAGACCTACATCTTACCCTGGGTTTAAGACCATTACCCCCCCCCACCCAAAAACACCCCCACCCCCCCTCCTCCGTAATAGTCCCGTAGACAGTCCGGAACAAACAGAAAGCCCTGGAAACATTAACCAGCTTTTGCTTTGCAGCTGGTTCTAAACCAGAGATGAGATTCTCAGAAAAACAAAAAGGAGGAAAAAAAGAAGCCGGAGATCCGGGGTCCGGTGTAGGCTACATCAGCAAATGGATAACTTCCGTTTTCAGTTTTGCTAACTGCAGAGTAATGATAAATAGAGCAGTCTTGGCTGCCCCAAGCAGTAACCGGAAATGTCCATTTGAGAATAAACCAATCGAGAACAAAATATCTATCAAACTTCCTTGCCGCATTTACGATTCAACACAAAACCGAACACCCTACCCCCACCCCCCCACCCCATTTTCTCAATGGATTTACACTTATCTCAAAAATGATCCCTGGGGCCATCAGAAAGGAGGAAATCATCCCATTGGAGGAAAAATCTCATCTCTGATAAACCCTACCAGGCAGGACGAGGAGCTGGGGCAGATCCTTCTCCAGCGAGTGGCCCTCCAGCAGCTTCAGGTGTTCCCTGGAGGTGAACTCTTCCCGCAGGAGCATCTTGAAAGTGACCTCCGACAGGCCTTCCCCCCGGGCCCACGACTCGAAGCCTGGGTCTGCGAAAGGGAAAACAACAAGAGAAAGAATCATGTTAAGAATATCAATAGGAATTGTTCGGAAAAAATTAAGGGGAGTGTGGGGGTGATCTTGCCTAATTCAATCGAGTCAATACAGGGGAAGTTACTCTATCCGATCATGTATAGATTCCCCGCGCTCTCGCCCTCATGTGTTTGAGTCATGGAACTTACATCATTTAGAACACCGTTGCTTCGTTCTAAAATTGATGTCAGTTATAATTTTTACGTCACATTTTTTCAAAGTTCTCTCAGTTTGTGAATACTGGCCCGCCCCTCATTTTTGCGAAAGAAATGTTTGCAAGTCGCTGACGACGGATCTGCATGCCTTAGTGTGTTTCAAGCTTGTAGTGCCCTATGGCTGCCATTGTGGCTATGGTTTTGACAGAAAAAGTAAGGTCGAGGTAACTCAACTTTTAATTTTCACGAAGTGCTCTCACCCGGTAGGGTTTTGAATTTTCTCACTCCGAAATCGATTAAGGACAGTGGAATCATGTTATTTTAAAAGTGGTCGGGCCAAAAACTAAGATCTATCATTTACTGAAGAGGACGAGGCAGCTAGAGAGGTAGTCCTGTGTGAGGTAGTGGGGGGGGGGAAATGTGTTGTGTGTTTGGGTGTGTGTTGTGTGTGTTAGAGAGTAGAGAGTGTGTGATAGTTAGGTGTGTGTGTGTGGTGTGATGTGTGATAGTGTGTAGGTTGTGTGGTGTGTGTGAGACGAGAGAGACGTGTGTGTGTGTGTGGTGTGTGTGTGTGTGTCTGTGTGCGTGTGGTGGTGTGTTGAGAGAGTGAAGTGTGTGTGTGGTGTGTCTGTGCGTGTGCGTGTGCGTGTGTGTGTGGTGTGTGCGGTGTGTCTTTGTGTGATCGTTGTGAGTGTGCATACATACAATGTGTGTGTGTGGATGTGCCATATGTGTATATGTTAGCGGGGTGCATATATGTGTGCATGCCACAACTCTCATAATGCCCGTGTGTCTGTGTGTGTGAGGTGTGTGTGTGTGAATGTTTATAAATACAATGCATGTGACTCTATGATGTCGTGTATGTTGTATCTGTGTTGTGTGAATGTGGTTATGTAATTTTACATTGTAGCATGCGATGGGATTGCGTTGTTGCATATAGCGTGGTAATGTCGGGTAATACATAGAACTCATGCTGTGTGTGAGTATTTTAGAGGAAGGTAGTGTGTTTACGTTGGGTGGTGTGTGTGGGATGCATACGAAACATAGCAAACGTGCATGTGAAAGCCGCACCCCAGGACATGACACGTGCATCTTGTGCTATCTCATTGGTCCTGTCTGTCTGTCTGTCTGTCTTTGTTCTGTCTGTCACGCGTGAGGCGTACGGCACCTTCACACCAACTGACCATGGGCAGAGTGGTGGGGGGGAGTGTGTTGGTATATAAAAGTCGGAGGGTCCATCAACTTAAGCCGGGCGGAGGTAGCTGTGACCATCTGACTACTCCCCCGGGCGGGGGGTCCTGTGCTTGCCAGGTCCCCTTGAGAAGAGGGACAACCGTCCCCCTCCCCCTCTTCCCCTTCTCTCCCCATGGTGACCCTGTCGGGTTTTGTTGAGACACAGGTAGCAGAACCAACAGTGTGGGAGTTACGCAACTTTTCTCGTGGTGTTCTTTACACTTCAGATCCAACTCTCATGTCCCTGTGCGCCTTTAACCATATATGTGACCCCGCACCACGACAGGGACATAAGATAAGATTAACTCGCTATTTAGGTATATCCTGGGCCTAGTTTCTCACCACGGGAGTCAAAAATCTATTTTTTTTTGTCAATTTTGAGTTATGGATATTGTCGTGTTCTCGAACACATGATCTTATTTTTCGTATTTATAAAGGACAATCTTTAGTATTGTTTCTAAGTGGTCTTATAAGTGTTTTAAAGCGAGCAAGTCCAATGCAATTTCTTTAGCTAGGCTAAACTTTAAACCGTATTTTCTCAAAATGGCCGACGCTCACCCTAGGGGATCTAACTTCAAATGCTCATAACTCTGAAACGGAAAAAAAGATACAAGAATGGTTATTTTATTATTAGAAAGAGAATTGTCTGAATTGTTTCCAAATGTATAATTTTCTCAGAATGGTCAGTTGGACACTTGTCATGGTGATGGGTCACATGATAGACGTTACGGTCGAAGCCACGTCGCTTCACTGAGGAGAATCGATGTTGCGGTATTTCAGTCACATTACGTCATTTTTGTCTCCATGGAGTCACTGTCAGTTATTTATTTTTGTAAAAAAATTTTTTACAGCTTGTAAAGATGATGCATATTTTAGCCATTGGTAAGTGGTAAGTCCAACACACTCAGAAGTTGCCTTAATTTTTGACATACATGTACAATAGTTTAATAATTTCCGGCCTTTGCACAAACATGTGGGGGGTGGGGTGGGAGTGTGAGACAGTGAATAGGCAGGAGGCCCGACCTGATCTTTTTGATCAAAATTTTAAGAAAACAAAAAAAAAAAGTACATACCCTTTTACAAACTGTGTATCAGTAAAAATGAATATCGATCCATGTCCTTAAAATGGTTTTAACTAAACGTATCAAATGTTCTCTGCATTTACTTGTGTCAGACTTTACGCAAGAGGAACATGCTTGTAGTCTTGGGCCATGTGCACTATGTGTTGATGGTGCATGGGGAAAACCCCCTACACCAAGTGTCGCCATATCTTCTACATGAAGGTAGGGAATTTTGAGCAAAAACAAAAAAGAAAAAAACAGAAAAGCCCAATATAGTCAACAACGCGCCCCAAAATTCATCAAATCAATCAATCAATCAATCAATCAAAATATTTATTGACTTTGAAACAAAGAAATTCTTTGTCTGGCATGCACATTGCACATTAAAAACACCATCACATATACAAATAAAGACAATTAAGACAATTAAATATAACGCTAAATATCATCCATAAGAATTAAATATACTGCAAATACAATATATGCACACACACACACACACACACACACACACACAACAAAAAAAAACAAACAAACACACACACACACGCACACATCACAGAGCCTAAACACAAACAATCTGGCATATAATAATAAAATGTATATTAATAAGCGACAACAAACAAAAGTGTATATCCAATAAAAGGGAGTATATAAAAACAAGGTTTAGATTATAAAAGCCAATGCTGAATACTTGAACAATATAAAATAATGTATGCTAACGTCAACACACATACACCCTGGCTCTCTCTCTCCCTCTCTCTCTCTTCCTCTCCTCTCGCTCTCTGCGCTGGCCGATCGCACACAAGATAGCTGCAATATCTGCCCCCTCGTCCCCCAATGCTCCCCCCCCTGCCCACAAAAAAAGAAACAAAAAAAAAAAAAAAAAAAAAAAAAAAAAAAAAAAAAACCCCCCCCCCCCCCCCACCCCAACCACCCACACCCCCCCCTCTCTCTCGCTCATCCACACACACACACAACACAGCTTAAACAAACAAAATAATGGGACAATCTGCATAAAACTAATTTAAAATGAATAATCAATCGGTTATTTAGCGGCATATTTATGAGACGACAACTGTGACGACACCATTGCCACTGCTTGGCGCTACCCGCCAGGCAAGTGGCTCTAAATAATGTATAGTCCAGGACCATGATTCACATTTCAAACACATTTATTATTCATAGTAAAGCAACATCAAATTTGTAAAATACATCAATACAAGCATAGCAAACATATTAAAATGATTTACCCTAAAATGAAACTACAGTAATGTTTGGCAATTATGGCACAAGGTTTGGGAGGTAGGCGTGGCGGTACATGTTTAATCATGAAAACATCTGTGAAGCATACATTTTAGTATAATTATGTCCAAACATAATGTTCTGTGAAATTCCCTCCAGTCACCTGGGCACCGGGCTTAGCAAGCATTACCAGGTCTCAAGCGTCCGCTGCCGTTAATGTCAGATCCCACTAGGCTGGTGTGGAGCGTAAACCATCCAAACGAACCACGGCTTTTAACACGGAGTCCACATGTAGCACTTCGCGCCTCAGACAGTTCATGACATGATAAATTGCTCCCCCGCAGGGGATACCAGGACTTCAGCAGATGGAGGCGCCAGCATCCGTGACCGAAACAAATCCATGTTGTAAAGGGCCCCCTCACGATATGGGTTTTGAAATATGTATTATCATGTAGATTTGCAATTTTTAAGGCCTTTAGTATGTAACTCTGTTTGATGACAATTTTATTAGACATAGCACGGCCATAACTTCCCGCCACTAAATCTGATCACAGATTTCCCCAAACCTGTCCAATAAAGTCAACAACCCCCCCAAAAAATATCAATGTTTAGTTAGGGCATATCATGTCTATTTTTATGTGTTCTACCAGCATCCCACAACATGAAAATTTTGAATGATTCCTTGGTTTATTTCATTGTTTTCTGAATTCAAGGTTCAATAG
This sequence comes from Phymorhynchus buccinoides, assembly GCA_017654935.2. NCBI lineage: Eukaryota > Metazoa > Mollusca > Gastropoda > Neogastropoda > Raphitomidae > Phymorhynchus > Phymorhynchus buccinoides. Next base: position 15,822,109 of record CM065712.1, on the reverse strand, counting down.
AAAAAAAAGAGGCAAAATTGTATTACCTTCATGCCCGATTTCTGCAAATGATTTATTTCGAATGCCAAACTTCAAATAATTATAAATAAAACTAGACAAGATAACTCAATTCGGTTTTCGTGTATTAACAGGAATCTTTGATCCACCATTGACAAATTTGCAAAGATCGGACATAGAGGTACAATTGCACTCTTTGTTTCTATTCACTTGATTAGACAACGATCAAATAAACAAAGAAATCATTCAAAAATGATATTTGGGGGTGTGACTATTTTTGGCTTTTGCTCAAAAAAACTCTGAGCGATTCTGTCGGTCTTTTTCCATGCACCATCATATTACAAAAACTTCATGCTTTTCAAATCTTGCCACAATCCGTGGTAAACAACACACCTGGAAGTAAAAAGATGAAGAAGTGGTTAACCCATCAACAATCTTCTTCTTCTTCTGCGTTCTCGGACTATTGCATAAGGTACGTATGTTTTCGGTTTTCAGTTTTCACTAGTCTCCCGCCTGCATACAAGCCGACACGTTCCGATTTCAGAGCTCAAACCCACCCCACCCCCCCGTGGGGATACCGGGGGTCTTTGTTTATAAATAGTTCCCTACCTTCTGGAAGTTCTGTGTTGTAATTCCTCGAATCCGTCACTATCTTGACTCTGCCCTTTTCCCTTTGTTACGTCATCTACTGTCTTTCTGCATTACCGATCCATTCTCCAGCCTTTTTTCCCACGGAAAAAAACACTTTCAAACGATTTTCTCCAGCCGAAGCGGAACTTGCTGGCTGACTATTTCTTAGTTAGGTCGCAATAACGGCAGCATTGAAGCATCTGCGCTCATAATTGACAGGAAACGTCTGAGCGATCGAAGAAAGAAGAAGAAGGAAGAAAGAAGAAGAAGAAGAGGAGCCTCAAAGGAAAAAAAAAAAACATTGATTTGGAAAAACTTTTTTTTAAAGAGAAAAAAATTACAGGAAGGTTGATGAACTTATTTTTACATGGAGTAGCTACAATTACTAGTTTACTGCACCCTGTAATTAAGGATCACCTCAGTGGTCGGCTCTTTCTACCAACATGTATTACATTTCAAATCGCAACTTCCGCATTTTAATAATTATCTATTTTCGCCCAAATGTTCTTCATTTTTCTTTTCACCTTGTGCTGGTTTTGCTTAAAGTGTGGACCTTTTCGGCTAGTGCAGAGAAGACACCATTCTTTTATTAGAATGTCTTCCTGTTGGGGTTTGATCCACACAGATAGTGTTTGTAGGCAGATATACATACTGACGAGAATTCCATAATTCGAAAGAGATCTTCTAGTACCATGCTCATACACGGTCTGTCCCCCATTGAGGACAATAGTAAACCAGGGCACACAATCTTTTTACTTTTTATTATTCTTCTCAAAGTTATACACAGTTAGTGGTGTTGTGTTTTCTTTGATTCAAAACAGCCTCAATAATGATGGGAAATGAAAGCATTGTCCTAGTGTGTTGCATGTCATGCGCGTTTGAGCGACGAACTATATCGAAAGATAATTAACTTTTTTTTTTTTTTTTTTTTCCGGGGTTAAGCATGATCGATGATTTGCTTGCGCGGACGAGCGATCCCCGAGACGCTAATATTGATCGATATTTGCGCCCATCGTGGATATAAAAAAAGAGTTATAAACGTATTCAAATTGTTTTTTAATGATCATCGGATGATGATGATGACAACTTTGTTTTGCACTCGTGGGCTTAAAACAATATTAAAAACAAATTTAAAAAAAAAAAACAAAAATGAAGTTCAGTGGATGGAAGTTCAGTTTACGTCGCGTATCGGCTTCCGCCATGTACGACGGGCTGAAACAAACCAAACCAGGGTTCTATAAACAAAAAGGTATGTTCCTGAATCAATTGTCTTAGCCAAAAGGCCGAGAAAGCGATCAGGAAGTTTCAAAAGTAAAACTTTGAAACTTACATAAAAAAGCACATTAAAAGACAACGAGGCTTTTACTACTCCTTGCCGACACAAAAGGGTGATAATCTTAGCCCGAACTGCTGCAAGCTGTGACGATGTCAGGAGCAGAAAATTTCTGTGGCTCAGTATACTAGTTCCTGACAGGCAAGGCGATAATTTTAAGTAGGTGGCGTTCATCTCAGGGCTACGAGACAGGGGCAGGAATTTCAGTATAAAGCCTCATTGAGAGATGTACCCAATAGATCACCTGTTAATATGGAGGGCTCGAGGAAGGCAGTTCAATGTGGGTGCAGTCTACATGTGCAGGGCACGCCGGCTACTGTTTTTATCTGCTCCGCAAATGGGCGGGGGTCTCCAGCCGGTTAGGGGAGCTCAGCACCTGACGCACCTCATCGGCCACGCCCGCTACGTCTTGGCCTCGTCCTGATTGGCCACGGCTCGGAAAACAATCTGCCCCATAATTCAGTGTCGGAGAGTTTGCCTGGTTTCGGACAATCTCCATAAAGGGGGGAAAATGCATTTGAAAATAATAAACTAAATACACAAATCAACAACAACATACAGAATTTATACGGCGCTGAATCTTGATAGAGATCAAATCATAAGCGCACACACACGTTAGCATCATAATGCATTCAAACAAAAAATGCAATCCAAAGCGAAAACACAGGTTTGACATAATGGTTATAAGCAGAACAGACCTAAAGGCAAGCGAGAGAAGAGAAAGAGAGTGGAAGGCCGCAATGACGGGGGAACAGGGAATTGTGAGGGTAAGATTGAAGCTGAGAGGGTCGGTAGCTGACGGAGGGAAAAAGAAGGTTTGTTTCCAAGATACAAGGGTTAAACTTGGATCAAATGAAAACGCAGGAAGGCAGGTCTGGGTTCTGGTGGGCCCCCTATTGGCACTGCAAAGAACACCTTTTGCAAGAGGGAATGCCTGAGTGGGTGGTGGAGGAAGATGCTGGTACTGACCAAACAAGGACATAGCTCTGCCAATATATACCCTATTGATGGCCACTTAATGGCTGCCTTTTGCAAGAGTGAATGCCCTGGTGGGTGGGGGAAGGAGCTTGGAGTACTGACCAAACAGAGGGCATAGCTGCTCACCAAAAACCCTATTTGAGGCCACTTAATGGCAAGAGTGAATTCCCTTTGGATACTGACCA
>CM065712.1:15798313-15818486 GCA_017654935.2 Phymorhynchus buccinoides | reverse complement strand
GAACGAGAGGACGTAAAACCACCATTTTTCATTCATTCATTCGGAAAAATATGGTATGGTATTTTGAAAAATAAGGACTAACAAATCCACAAACACGTCGTGTACACGCTCATTTTCACAGAGATGTGAGTTTTACAGATGAGTTTTGCAGGGACAAGTCTGTGTAACTAGAAAAGTCATGGGGATCAGTGTGTTCTGGGGAGCTGTATGTGGACGGTCGTGGTGGCGCCCTCAGAGGAGGACCTCACTCACGCTGGCTCTGCGACTAAGAGAATAGTGTCGTCAGTAGGGGGCTTAGTAGGTGGTGTCCTGAACAGGCTCCACTGAACTCCACCGAAGTGACTCAGCAGCAGAGATTCGCTCCCCTTGGAATGCTGGTATCGGATTCTGCGATCTGAACGAGCCGGGGTGTGGCTGCGAATTGGGACTCGGAATGAGTGGCGTGGGAGCCATGCCACTGTACGGCCCAGAAGATGGGACAGCAAAAAAAAAGAAAAAAAGAGAAAAGTAATTCAGTACTAATACCATAGTCATACCGTATCAAACCCGGTAAAATACCATACCACAGCACACATGACAACAACAACGTAACAACATGCAGTATTAATTTTGTATTGAGCTTAATCTTGATAGAACACACACACACACACACACAAACACACACACACACACACACACGCGAACAGACACACACACACACATACCAAAACACATCAGGGACCCCCATTTGGGGGTCTATGAAGTACTACAATTCTAAAGGACCCTCTAAAAGAATGTGCAGGGGGTCCCAGGGATGCACTAGAAAAAATCTTTTTAGCATTCGCAATGCCACTGGGACCCTCTATACTGTAAGTGAAGAGTCCCTGGGACCCCTTGTTTTGCGGGACGATTTGGGAGCCCTGCACACGGCACACAGACACACACACCAGGGCTCCCAATCGTCCCATAAAACAAGGGGTCCCAGGGACTCCTTCATTTATATAGAGGGTCCTAGAGGCGGGATAGAGGGTCCCAGTGGCATAGCGAATGCTGAAAAAAGATATTTTTGTAGTGCATCCCTGGGACCCCCTGCACATTCTTTTAGAGGGTCCTTTAGAATATTAGTGCTTCATAGACCCCCAAATGGGGGTCCCTGGGGAGCCCTGCACATGCACCTTGTTGTTGTTGTAGTCGGTCATGACCAGTCGGTCGTCCGGAAGGCTGATGATGGCGTTGATTCTGGGCGCTTCTCTATCCCCGGACACCTGGTTTAGACATTTTTATTGTCCAATAACATGGGTGCTACTCCCAGAAATGAAAAAAATACTGAAAGGCCGGGGTCCAGGGGCCGCCCAGGCGCCTGGCGGGGTACAGGGGCATTTCAGAAACACAACTATAAAGTTATAAAGCCGTTCAAATAGAAGATAATAATTAGATCATAAGTGAAATACGATGTCAGTGGATCGAAACATGACTCTCAATTGAGTTTTTCTAAGCGACATTTTTAACATATTCATACGTTTAACATCATAAATATCATTTGGTGAATTGAAATATAGTTGTAACTTACCTTTCTGTGAAGTTTGTAGCTTTCATGACACAAAATTCATGCTGATAATGTTGAATTTAATTCAAATAAGTATGTGTGAATATGACTCGGCCGCCATTTTTGTTGTTGTATTTTCACTTCCGGTGGTTGGAAGACCCAGATTCAAAATGCCCCCAACCACAGTTAACAGATCAACTTTTTTTTTGGGGGACAAAATTTCAAAAATACGGAATTTCCGTCTCAGCAGAAAACTTAATTTACGGATTTCCGTTTATACGAAAGGTAGTAGCACCCATGCCATAACACAACAATGAACATACAGTGGAACATCCCTTTTAAGACCTTAAAAAATCACCCCACTCATTCAAGTCGTTCCAGCCATATTATGTCCAGAATTAATTAGATAGCTGTCAATTTGATGGGCATTTGCTTCAAGGGAAGTAAATCTGTGTGCACACCATACCTTGGTCAATTCTAAACTTGCTTCGCTCTCTTAGACCACAATTTTGCCTGACTTTGCTTTTTTAGTGGTTTGTTGTGGGGAAACCAATCGGTGTAGAGCTTTTCTATATAAAGTCTATATATAAAAAAAAAGTCTGATCTATCACTTCCCTGTGTCTAAACCTGAAGTAAAAACCAGTAATCTTCTTTCATTTCTCCTTTTGTTTATGTATGTTTTGTTTGTGTGTATGGCTGGAGTGATTTGTGTGCCTTTTGAATAATTAAAAATCATTGCGATGCGAATGAGTTAACCACTTCAAGACATCATTGCCTTAGACAAACATCATGACTAGCCTGGGGGTTGCCTAGAAAAACAGGTAAAGGTCAAGATGTGCCACCCCCCCTACATTTCTCGGTTAATTCCATTTTTCCGTTTTTGCCTTTCTTACCATACATAAAGCTGTATTTTAGGAACATTTTTTAGCTAATAACCTTTTTGGAATACTAACCCTATCCCTAACCCTAGCCCTAAACCTAATCCTACCCCCCACTATGTACTGCAGTACACCGCGATTTGTCACAGTTGTGGTTCGTTGCGTTTTTCCGTCTTATAGAGTGGGGGGTAGGGTTAGGTTTAGGGCTAGGGTTAGGGATAGGTTTAGTATTCCAAAAAGGTTATTAGCTGAAAATGTTCCTAAAATACAGCTTTATGTATGGTAAGAAAGGCAAAAACGGAAAAAATACAATTAACCGAGAAATGCAGGGGGGGGGGGGGGGGCACATCTTTACCTTTACCATATAACAAATAAGAAGCGCAACAAAACTCAACACTGTCCATGGTTCTGTTTTGACAACATTACTAGTTGATCCAAGTTTATTTTTCACTTTGAAATCGTAGTTACTTGCATTAAAATCAGAATCATTAGTCTCCTTATTACTATCACTGTTCATGAAAAATATATTGGAGTATTTTCTGAGGCTCGTGTAGGGACGATTTGTTCTACATTCTCAACATTAAAAATTGAAACATAAGTGCTAAACATACCTGAAACGAAAGCTGGGCCTGTATTCACGCTGAGATAGCATGAGACTTAGCATCATGCTGGGCCTGTATTCACGTTGAGATAGCATGAGACTTAGCATGATGCTAACTTAGAAGCTCTTCTAATGTCCTATAGGATTTAATAGGACTTTTGGAAGAGCTTCTAAGTTAGCATGATGCTAAGTCTCATGCTATCTCAACGTGAATACAGGCCCAGGAAGAGTTGGATGAAGATACCCAACTACAAAAACATGGTTTGGAATGAAAAAAAACGTGGATTCAGACAAGTTTTAGACTCATAAATCGCTGTTCCGAGAATACTCAGAATTCGTCCAGAATCATGAGTTAAGTTGGAGGGAGTTGCATAATGGAGATAATTCTAATACTAACAAAGAAGGGCAATGTCTCAGAGAAGAGATGGGTCTTATAAGGCGGGGGGTGGCAGGGGGGGGGTGGGGGTGCTGTTAATAATGGATGTTCCACTGTACAAGATGTCTGAAGCAACAACAAGCAGAGCTCATTAGGTATTAGGTACTTTATAGTCACAGAGGCGTCTCTGTTAAATTCGGGTTGCTCCCACCTGGAGAGCGCGTCGCAGCCAGAGGCGCGCCACCCAATTTTTTATTTTTTTGCATGCGATTTTTGTCACTGATGAGGTGGGGGGGGGGGGGGGGGGAAATTTTTACCAAATGACAACTTTTTCGTTGCCACTGGGTTTAACGTGTGCTAAGTGCATGGGCACACGGGACCTCGGTTTATCGTCTCATCCGAAAGACTCCACGTTCAGACCGTTAAGGCCTAGTGCAGAATGAGAGGAAAAAATCCCCTGTACCCAGGTTCGAACTCGGGTTTACTTGACACGAAGCGAACGCGCTACCACATGGCGTGCTCAGTTAAAAGAACTAATAATGCAGCGGACAATGTCGGCGGATACACTAATACTATAAGTCACTGCAAACAGACGAAACAAAATACACATTTTACTACATAATAAATGACAGTGAAAATTGCCTAAGTCAAAACTGAAGGGACCAACATTATATTTGGAGTTAAAAAGACCTTTTATCATAAGGCCAAACAAAAAAATATGTCTGTTTCCGGTAACCCGACCGAGCCTAGTTTTTGCTGCCGACCCTAATTTTTGTTGTTGACGAGTTTCCCCAAAAAAAGAAACAAAAAAAAGAAGCAATTTGAGCAGACGATGCAAGGGAAACAACCATTGCACTCTCACTCGGCGTAGTCAAGGACCGTTACTCGCGCAGACTTTCGTGATCAACATCCGCCAACACAATGGCGGGCGTAAGGCACGCGATTTCCCGCAGTACAATATCACTGCTATGCTTGCTGCAACATGCTTATGTGAAAAACAGTCAAGTGGTAAAGATAACCTGTTGATTGATACTCACATTCACATGTTTCAGCAAATACGGCAAAAATCTTGCACCGCGAAGAAAAAAAAAAAAAAAAAAAAATTGAAAGCCTACCTACCTACCCTATTTTTGGGGGCCATGTTCCCGGAAACAGATATATTTTTTTGTTTGGCCTAAAGATGATTAAACTGGGACCAACAAACTATTGTGAGTTATCCGATTTTGAGCTCGCTGGAATCCACTGAAAACAGAGTAGAACGAAAACATATTAAAAAAAAACCACCATAGCAATGATTGAAACAATTCTGATACTTATCATAAAGTATAAATCACAGACTCAAACAAGCAGACACATGCATACAACAGAAAAAAGAGAGCGAGAGAATAAGAGAGAGAGAGAGAGAGAGAGAGAGAGAGAGAGAGAGAGAGAGAGAGAGAGAGAGAGAGACACACAGAGAGAAAGAGACATAGAACCAGATCAGACACCTTGGGGTAGGTTGCAAACAGGCGGCGCGGTGTGGCCCTCATCGCATCCACTTTAGGCTGGGGTAAGGGGGTAGGGAGTGGGGGGTGGGGAGGAAGCAGGAGGGGGAGGGCGAGGGGGAGGCTGGGGGGAGGGGGGGAGGAGGTGGGTGGTGGAGGAGGTACGGGAGGGGGGGGAGGTTGCCTCCGAGACGGAGGAAGTTTGGTCCATGCCTTCTGGATCTGTCAGGGGGGAAATGAAGATTATTTTCGTTAACTTGACAAATACATTATCATCATCGTCAAAATCATTATGCTCATCAGCAGCAAAAAAGTGTCACTATGATCATCATCCTATGCAAAATCCTCATCCTCATCAAAATCCTCATCTAAATTATCATGATCAACAAATCGAGACAATTGGGTTGTCACGCTCTGACAACAGCAAAAGGTAAAGCACCTCTGTAGCATTTTATCTTGTTTGCATCTCTGTATCCTGTATCCTGTTACTAGCAAACCCGCTTGCTACGCTTCGCAGACACACACTCTCTCCCTCTCTCATTCAGTCAGAGTTTAAAGTCCAAGGGAAGTAAGCACTGCCAGCCCATCCAGTCCATGAGTTACTAACCTTTACAACTACGATCTTACAAAAAGGTGATATTTCCTTGGCGGAGATTTGCACTGGAGGTTCAAAATTTATATGGGACCGTCTGTGTATCATGATGCACTACCATACAAAATTTGAAGTGATTCTGTCCTCCGGTTCAGGAGTTACAGGGCAAACAAACACACACAGAGATGCACACTGTATTGTAATGCTTAAAAGCATACTGTATAATGCAATGCTTATTCAATGTCCATCTGGAAATACAATTTGGACCTGACAATAAATTTTATTATGCAGCGGAACCTCCCTTATAATATAAGACCTTCAAAAATCATCCAAATTGAGGTCTTATGAAGGGTCTTATAAGGGAGGTAATTTTAATACTTTAAAAAGGGCAATGTCTCAGAGAAGTAGGTCTTATGGAAGGGTCTTATAAGGGAGGTAATTTTAATACTTACAAAGGGCAATGTCTCAGAGAAGTAGGTCTTATGTGGGAGGGAGTCTTATAAGGGAGGTAATTTTAATACTTACAAAAGGGCAATGTCTCAGAGAAGTAGGTGTTATGTGGGATGGAGTCTTATAAGGGAGGTAATTTTAATACTTACAAAGGGCAATGTCTCAGAGAAGTAGGTCTTATGGAAGGGTCTTATAAGGGAGGTAATTTTAATACTTACAAAGGGCAATGTCTCAGAGAAGTAGGTGTTATGTGGGATGGAGTCTTATAAGGGAGGTAATTTTAATACTTACAAAGGGCAATGTCTCAGAGAAGTAGGTCTTATGTGGGAGGGAGTCTTATAAAGGGAGGTAATTTTAATACTTACAAAGGGCAATGTCTCAGAGAAGTAGGTGTTATGTGGGATGGAGTCTTATAAGGGAGGTAATTTTAATACTTACAAAGGGCAATGTCTCAGAGAAGTAGGTGTTATGTGGGATGGAGTCTTATAAGGGAGGTAATTTTAATACTTACAAAGGGCAATGTCTCAGAGACGTAGGTCTTATGTGGGAGGGTCTTATAAGGGAGGTAATTTTAATACTTACAAAGGGCAATGTCTCAGAGAAGTAGGTGTTATGTGGGAGGGAGTCTTATAAGGGAGGTAATTTTAATACTTACAAAGGGCAATGTCTCAGAGAAGTAGGTGTTATGTGGGATGGAGTCTTATAAGGGAGGTAATTTTAATACTTACAAAGGGCAATGTCTCAGAGAAGTAGGTCTTATGAAGGGTCTTATAAGGGAGGTAATTTTAATACTTACAAAGGGCAATGTCTCAGAGAAGTAGGTCTTATGAAGGGTCTTATAAGGGAGGTAATTTTAATACTTACAAAGGGCAATGTCTCAGAGAAGTAGGTCTTATGTGGGATGGAGTCTTATAAGGGAGGTAATTTTAATACTTACAAAAAGGGCAATGTCTCAGAGAAGTAGGTGTTATGTGGGATGGAGTCTTATAAGGGAGGTAATTTTAATACTTACAAAGGGCAATGTCTCAGAGAAGTAGGTGTTATGTGGGAGGGAGTCTTATAAGGGAGGTAATTTTAATACTTACAAAGGGCAATGTCTCAGAGAAGTAGGTCTTATGTGGGATGGAGTCTTATAAGGGAGGTAATTTTAATACTTACAAAGGGCAATGTCTCAGAGAAGTAGGTGTTATGTGGGAGGGAGTCTTATAAGGGAGGTAATTTTAATACTTACAAAGGGCAATGTCTCAGAGAAGTAGGTGTTATGTGGGAGGGAGTCTTATAAGGGAGGTAATTTTAATACTTACAAAGGGCAATGTCTCAGAGAAGTAGGTCTTTATGAAGGGTCTTATAAGGGAGGTAATTTTAATACTTACAAAGGGCAATGTCTCAGAGAAGTAGGTCTTATGTGGGATGGAGTCTTATAAGGGAGGTAATTTTAATACTTACAAAGGGCAATGTCTCAGAGAAGTAGGTGTTATGTGGGATGGAGTCTTATAAGGGAGGTAATTTTAATACTTACAAAGGGCAATGTCTCAGAGAAGTAGGTGTTATGTGGGAGGGAGTCTTATAAGGGAGGTAATTTTAATACTTACAAAGGGCAATGTCTCAGAGAAGTAGGTCTTATGTGGGATGGAGTCTTATAAGGGAGGTAATTTTAATACTTACAAAGAAGGGCAATGTCTCAGAGAAGTAGGTCTTATGTGGGATGGAGTCTTATAAGGGAGGTAATTTTAATACTTACAAAGGGCAATGTCTCAGAGAAGTAGGTCTTATGTGGGAGGGAGTCTTATAAGGGAGGTAATTTTAATACTTACAAAGGGCAATGTCTCAGAGAAGTAGGTGTTATGTGGGATGGAGTCTTATAAGGGAGGTAATTTTAATACTTACAAAGGGCAATGTCTCAGAGAAGTAGGTGTTATGTGGGATGGAGTCTTATAAGGGAGGTAATTTTAATACTTACAAAGGGCAATGTCTCAGAGAAGTAGGTCTTATGTGGGATGGAGTCTTATAAGGGAGGTTCCACTGTATAGGTATAGATTTATAACGTTAAAGCAATGTCATTCCTGCATTCCAATTTACATGTAGGGGGAAACGGGGCAGGTCCGCCCCCAGGGCAGATCCGCCATTTTGTTTTTATTGCTAAGTGCTTTGCTCTGGAATCATTCAGAGCATGTGACAGCCACAGGCCGTCTTCACACCTTATCCTGTGTAAGTTTGGAGGGTGTGCATTAATTTGAGAGCAAAAATGCTATTTTTTGGTAACAAATGAATCCATCACTTAATTTTGGGTTTCATGCTTTTTATAAGTAGATTTTGGATTTTGGTTATGAGAAGAGGCTTAGTAATTGAAAATTGTGTGTGATTCTGGGTTTTATGAAGCATTTCTAGACATAAGCATGAGGAGGACAGCCTTTTCCCAGCCTGTAGGCGGACTTGTCCCGCCTTGGGGCAGATCCACATACCTACAGGTGGGTGCACTTCTTCTTCTTCTTCTTCTTCTTCTTCTTCTCCTTAGGCAGCCAACTTCAACACGCTGAAGGTTCTGCTGCACTTTAGGGGGTAGTACGAAAAAGAGAAAAATAGCAAGAGATAGAGTACAACGCGAAATAATAACATTATGGGGAAATAGAAAGAAAGAAATGAAATGATTGCAAGACAGTCAGGAAATAACTGAGTATTCACAGATACACAGTTTACCATGTAGAAAGAATTAAGTTAAATATGTGAGGATTTGATTTGGGAAGGGGGGATGGAGGGGGGTTGGGGTGGGTGGGTGTGATAGAGGGAAAGACGAGATAAAGGTCATGCCCGACCGTTAAATGTACCCAGACTGGCCAGGGACACCCGGGCCCCACATGATGCATGTAGAGTGTCATGCACGACCGCTCAAGCAGCATGCAAAAATAGTCTTTTTGTGCTGGAACTGAATTGTCTACATACAGTGGAATCCGTTTAATTGGCCATCGGATAATCGGCCAAAATCGCTTAATCGGCCAATTTCCTCTGGAACAGAATTTTTTCTTCTTAAGCATGTGTTATTGTGTTCGTTTTTATGGCCAAAGCTGAAATCTTCAATTTCGCTTTATTGGCCACTTTTTCTCTCTAATTTTTCCTCTTTACCCCTTTTTGAGAGGGAGAACAACAGAGGCAGACAAACTGACAACACGCTTTTCACGTTTACATGGTTGAGTGTGAAGTTGGAAGGTGAGCTGTTGTCAATTGAAAGACCCTGCATGGCGTTAAAATCACTCAAGAAAACAAAATCATTGTCTTTTACTCGTGCTTCTGTCAGGTTGTAGGATTAATAAACACACACACACACACATCACAAAAAGGGAAAGAATTTGAATTTGAACTGCAACATTTAATTTTGACGTCATTGCTTTTGACTTGCATAATTGCGTCATACAGTATCTCGATGTTCGTTTTATCGTCCGATTCGCTTTATCGGCCATATTTTTCCTGGTCCCCAAAGTGGCCGATTCAGCGGATTCCTCTCGGATTGCTGTCCATATATTTACCTAACTATTAGTTTTTTAAGCGGAGCTTCTACTTGAGTTGGCTTGTCATTTATAACGAGAAAAGCTGAAAAGTAGGTGGACCTGCCCCGTTCTCCCCATCTCTGGTGCAATTCCCTAAAGCTGGAATTCCTTCTAAACATTTTCCCCGACAGCAAGTTTGTTTTGTCGTTGCCATCTTAAGGTTCCTCCGTGACAAAACCCAAAGTTTTGAATCCACCGTCGCCTTTTCTGTTTGTAAGAGATGTCGCCCTAACTTATCCAAACACAACCTTGACCGAAACCCCTTCTTTCCATATATAGCTGACCGAGGCATTTTTCTTCTCAGGTTTCATGGTGCCGTCCCTATTTCTGGACGGCAACGGCAGAATTTGCTTCATGCTCCGAAACCTCGTGCCGTCGATGTTGACGGTTCATGTTTTATGGGTTCATGGAGTAGAAATTTAGTTTGAGCGATTAACACAACATAATTTTATAGTCATTGTCGCTTTTGCCGTCGTTGTCGTGTCCGTAAAAGGGATCCCGCGTAAAAATGAAAAAGAAAAAAAATGACAGGGGTCCAGGGACTACCCAGTCCCTGGTGGGATACAGGGGCAGACCACCATTTGGGGATTCAAGGGGAGGGGGGGGTGGGGGGCAACATTCATTAAAAAAAAAGACACAGTTGCCTCTCTTTCCTTCTACTTTATTTTTTATTCCTGTTTTGAGTCCGATGCTTTGAAAACAATATGGCGTCATTTGAGGCAGAGAGAGCATTTCCAGGCTAGAGCGACCATGTTCAAAACGCCCCAAAGCGCTTGTAGTTGATGTGCCGTTGCTCTTTTTGTTGTTGTTAACAACTTTTTTTTTTTAAAGAAGAAAAAAAGGAAGTTCTGTTTCAGGTAAAAAGTAATAAAAGACAAACAAACTGAAACCCTTGTGAAAAGGAAAAAAGTTACACCCATGCATGTATTCTCTCTCTCTGTATAATCTCTCTTATCTCTGTCTCTCATGTCTCTCTCTCTCTCTCTTATCTCTGTCTCTCTCTCTCTCTCACCTTCCACCATTGCCAGGGAACGGGTAGAGGAGGTGAGGGAGCCTTCTGTTGAAGAGGATGTCACATCCAGATCTGGATCTGCGGGGATATTATCATCATTTTGTCTTTGTTGTCATCATCATCATTTTTTTCATCATCATCATTTTGGCTTCGTCATCATATTGGCTTCGTCATCATCATCATCATCATGATCGTTATCATTTTGTCATCATCATCGTTTTGTCTTCGTTGTTATCATCATTATCATCGTGATCATCATCATCATCATCGTGATCATCATCCTCATCATCATCAACATCATCATCATGATCGTTATCATTTTGTCATCATCATCGTTTTGTCTTCGTTGTTATCATCATTATCATCGTGATCATCGTCATCCTCATCCTCATCAACATCATCATCATTTATTAACATCATCAACAACAACACCATCCTCATCCTGATCATCATCTTTGTTGTTGCTGTCATCATCATCATATTTATCACTGCATCGTGATCATCATCACCATCATTATATTTATCACTGCATTGTGATCATCATCACCATCATGATATTTATCACTGCATCGTGATCATCATCACCATCATCACCATCATTAACATCATTGCAACTTTGAACTAATCAACAACTTTCACTTTAATTACAGCAATTATCCTCCAAAGTCGGAGTGTGGCTGCCCACGTGGCCGGGTAATCAAAAACAGTCACACACGTAATGTTCTCATCTTTAGTGTTATCATTGTTGTGAACAGACTTTGAATTAAATCAATCAAATCAAATCATCTCATCTCTAACTGGTGCATTTGTACCATAGTGTTCAAGTGCTTCGGCTGTTGGGATGATCCCTGGAGTCTTTAAGCCAGGATATGACAACAACAACATTACATCAATTGAACTGTCTTTCTGTGGCATTTCTATCCTTTTTCTTAATAACTATACGTTTTACACAGTTGCTCTTTGAAAACTATCATCACAGGTTTGAGGGGGTTGTTTCGGTTTAGAAATTTAAACAGATTTAATCCATTTTTATTATTTGTTTGTATGCTTACAATTTGATCTATCTTTAAGACAGATGCAGCACCATGATCATTATTAACCCTTTCACCGCCAAAGTCGCATTTTAGCACCACAGTGATGTAACACCTATGTCACTAAAAGGCATCACATTGGGGCCTTTGTTTTAGTTTTGGGAGGTAAGGACAGACCTTGTTTTATATTTGCCACAGAAGAATCACCAATACTGCAGATGGATTTTGTTCTCTACCCAGGTAAATTCAATGGACATTTTTGGCTAAAATATGGCTGGCGGTGAAAGGGTTAATATAATGAACCAGCATATTATAAATGACATTACATTACAGGAACCTTTTACTTTTTCTTTTTATAATTTTTCTGAACCTCCATTCCCGTCTTTCCTTATCCAACCACGCTATCTGACACCCACCACCACCCCACTCGTCATCATCATCATCAACACTGTCTCTTTCTCTCTCTCACTCTGTTTTTCTATCTCTCTCTTTCCTCCCCCACCCCCATTCTCCCGCTCGTTATTCATATACGCTTGTGTGAAATTATGCGCGTGCCCGTGTGCAAGAGTTTTGTAGAGTAACCGTATATATATATAGCCAAAAAGCAAATAACTTCGGTCATCTTCAGTCCATATTAACTGCTAACTGAACGGCAAAAAGCAGTCCACATGTAACGCTTCTTGTGGAATCAAGATGGCTTTGGCAGCTAGTGAGCTTACAATCTTCTTCCAATATAGATTGCTACTTGATTCCTTTCCATACAGGACAGTCAACAACAAAATATGTTTTGTATTTATATTTATGCATGTGCATGCGTCGAGAAATCCATAACAATGGTCCTTGTATTTTGTAACCACCCCAATGACATGGGCCTACGGCCTATTCATTAAAAACATTCAGTGTTCAGTGTTCCCCACCCCCACAAAGCTCTCTGTCTCTACTTTAATTTGTCGTGAGTATTTGAGTGTAAAAAACAAGCTATTTTGCATGAAATGTTTGTACAATCTGCTTTCATTGTAGTATGTTCACATTCGTTTGACTTCACATTTCGAAGATTTTGACACATTTGCAATTTGTTGCTTGAGTTATGTGTATCTGTTCGCAACCCCCTACGACATACGTTGCTATCTATGTCTCTCCATGTTCTGTAATCATTATATCTTTATCTTTGTGAACGTTGCAAATTTTGTTGAATGTATTTGTAGTAACCCCATCTCCCTCCCCCATCCAACCCCAACGTATCTTCCTAAGTCTCTTTGTGCTTTGTAATCACCATATATTTGTTGTTATCTTTACCCCCCCCCCCTTTTCCCTACTTGATACGGGCAGAAAGGCCTAATCAATAAACGTTTTTGGACTGGATTTGATTTGATTGGATCTCTCTCTCTCTCTCCTCTCTCTCTCTCTCTCTCCCTCCCTCGCTCTCTCTCTCTCTCCCCCCTCTCCCCCCCCTCTCTCCCCCCTCTCTCTCTCTTTCTCTCCCTCTCTCGCTCTCTCTCTCTTTCTCCCTCTCTCACTGACCCGCAGGGTGTAACATCTGGTCCAGCGTTGCCCACATGGACTGCAGAGCGTCCTGGTCCAAACAGTGATGCCCTTGCATCACGTGACCCAGACGTTTCTCCAGGGAATCCGGTCGCACCGTCATCATGGCAGCCGCTCCGGAGCCCCCCGACAATGACGACAAAGAACAATCTTGGACGACGAAGTTGTCGGTGTCCGCCTCGCGCCGGACGAGGGTCAGGCGGGGCAGGTTGCGCTGGTAGGCATCCAGGTCCTGTTCGTCGGCAAGAATCCCGCTCAGCAGCTCCTGCAGCAGGGAGGCCAGGTCCTGCAGGAGGGTCCTGGATTTCAGCTTCTGCCCGGACGCCCCCCGTAGCTGGCCCATTCTCTGCTCCACCCACTCCTTCATGAAGGAATGAGAAGTTGTGCGGCTTTGTTTGATCTAATTCGCATCGCAACGATTTTGAATGACAGTCACAGCTCACATTCTCAGCATCAGAAAGTTAGACCCAGATTTCACTGCCTAGGCCCTAAGCTTTCCCATTTTCCAGCAGCAGTAAGCCTGCCAAAAATAGACCTCTCCCTTTTTTTTTCTCCTGCTGCCTTCAATGCCTTTCTGACCTTTTAGTTACCTCTCCCTTACTGGCTGGATAGAGATGTCTCTCTCTCTCTCTCTCTGGTGGTATAGGTAGCGAGTTTAAAATTAGAACAGCAGTGGTGCTGGCTCAGATGAGGAGCAGGCAGGAAAAAGGAAGGGTCAGTGGCTAGAGAGGGCCAAACTTTATGAAGCCAGAATGCCGCAGAAAGGCATGCTGTGCAGTGGAACCTCCATTATATTTTATAAGACCTTCAAAAATCATCCAAAATCAGGTCTTATAAGGGAGGGGTCTTATAAAGGAGGCAATTTTAATACTTACAAAGAAGGGCAATGTCTCAGAGAAGCAGGTCTTATATGGGAGGGAGTCTTATAATGGGAGGTCTTATAAGGGAGGTTCCACTGTACTAAAAAAAACCTCACAAATCGCTCCAGCTGTGCACATAAACAAAACATGCATAAACAAAAGGAGAAATGAAAGATGATTACGTGTTTTTTGAAATTCAGGTTTAGACATAGGGAAGTGGTAGATCAGATTTTTTTTTTATATATATAGATTTTATATAGTTTGAAAACCCCAACCTACTTATCAACACATAATTAACCAATGTGTCAAATGTTAAGAAAAGCCCCCTCCTCTGCCCCTTCCATTCATTTCAGATGGTTTCAGGTTAGGGTTAGGGTTAGGAATAGGGTTTGGGATTAGGGTTAGGGATAGGTTTAGGGTCAGCTTAATCATCAACTTTTATTTTCTTGTGTATTTGACACTAAACTCTGACCCTAACCATATCCCTAAGCCTATCCCAAACCCTAACCCTAACCTGAAAGTCTAATTGACGCAAAAAATTAAAAATCTATATTTTATGAGATTGACACTTAACTGACCCTGAACCTATCCCTGACCCTATCTCAAACCCTAACCTGAAACCGTCTGAAATGAACGGAAGGAGCAGAGGAGGGGGCTTTTCTTAACATCTGCCACCAATGTAAATTGTAATACATGCACTACCCTGGAAGGAAGGTGGTAGGATAAGTCAAAGCATTCGTTCTGTCTGCCAATTCAAAGTAACAGTGACTCAAGGGTTTTAATCAGACCTGTCACAGTGTACCCCAAATTTTCACTGTCAGTAATCCCAAGCTCTCAAATCAGTAATTTCAGGCACCTGCCAGTAGTTTCCTGGTCGCAATGAACATATGGCTATTTACACTAAAGTAGTCATCATTGATTGTTTTATGTTGAGACTGTGCAAATAATTTAATTAATGAAAACAATAATTTACACACAAAAAACTAACAAAAGGAATGACATTTTTTTTATATCTAACAATGTAATTGTATATTTCAGCTCGTTAATACCTGTGCGATTCAAAGACATACATGCATATTGCACAGTCTAAAAAAAAAAATTAACGAAGGAAAGAACAAAGAAAGGAAATGAAACTCCATAGTACTTCCAGAGAGATATAAATACAGTAGTCAACAGAGTCTCGTCCAGGCTTTATAGACGTCTGCTCACGAGTTCCCCAAGGCTCTGTCCTAGGACCATGTCTTTTTCTGGCCTAGATATAAATGATCTGCCAGAAAATCTGACATCAACTGCAAGACTCTTTGCAGTCTACAGGGTAGTTGCGGCGCCCCAGGATCATGACCAGCTACAGGAAGACCTCCAAAGACTCGCAGAGTGGGAGAAGAGCTGGGACACGGTTTTCCACTATGGCAAATGCAACACCTTGAAAGTGACAAGAAGCAGAAAGACCAGCAACACGGCTACCAACTTCACGGTCATGTCCTGCAGGCAGTGGACTCCATTAAAAACCTCGGAGTGATGTTAACGAAAGACCTCAGCTGGAGAAAGCACATCGAAAGCACCTGCTGTCAAGCCAACAAGACTCTGGGCTTCTTGCGGAGGAACATCAAGGTCAGCTCCCAAACCATCAGGGAGCTGGCATGCAAGTCGTTTGTACGTCCTGTCCTGGAGTACACATCAAGGAAGCAGTGCTGGGTTTGTCCTGAGACACTACCGTAACACCTCCAGCATCTCTCTAAGTGATGCTATAAGTGATGCTCTAAGTGATGCTCTAAGTGATGCTCAAAGTGATGCTCAAAGTGATGCTCTAAGTGATGCTCTAAGTGATGCTCAAAGTGATGCTCTAAGTGATGCTATAAGTGATGCTCAAAGTGATGCTCTAAGTGATGCTCAAAGTGATGCTCAAAGTGATGCTCTAAGTGATGCTCAAAGTGATGCTCTAAGTGATGCTCTAAGTGATGCTCTAAGTGATGCTCTAAGTGATGCTCAAAGTGATGCTCTATATGCTCTAAGTGATGCTCAAAGTGATGCTCTAAGTGATGCTCTAAGTGATGCTCAAAGTGATGCTCTAAGTGATGCTATAAGTGATGCTCAAAGTGATGCTCAAACAAAGTGATGCTCAAAGTGATGCTCTAAGTGATGCTAAAAAACCTTGACTGGCCCTCGCTGTAGCAGCGTCGCCAGACCACAAGGCTGGCTATGCTCTTCAAACTTCAGCAAAGTGAGGTGAGGATGGAGTCCATCATAGAAAAACTGGCATCACCACCCCCCCAAGACAACGGCGTACCCACTCTCAGCAGCTCTCTCAGATCTTCTGCAGAAATCAATACAGAAAAACCAGCTTCCTCCCACGCACCATCTGGAAATGGAACCATCTGCTCCAAGAAGCTGTGCAGGCCAAGACCGTCGGCGCCTTGGTGTCAGCGGTCTCCAAGTCAAACTAAATCTCCAGCAAACTGCCCCCTCCCCCCCCCCCCTCCTGTAGCTTAGGGTGTTCCTGCTAGATGCAGCATCACGTTGGGTGTCCGCTGAACGGGCCCTGGCTGGCTGGGTCACATAGGTTAGGTTTTTCTTCTTTTGTCCAAATCTTTTCCCCCTAAGGCGCTTCTTCCGCAGATCCCCCTGTTTTAAGTGACAAAACAGTCAAATGTGACTGTGCTCACTCAGACGGAAGGAAGCATGACTTCCGCTGCCTGATATGAAACAAATTGACAGCTTCTGGTTTCCTGGGTCTAACCCCACCACCACACCCCCTAAAAAAAAGGGAAAAAAGTGGCTCTACACAAGCAGTAATGCAATCTTCAAGTGGGAGCAGCCCGAATTTAATCCTTTTCACCGCCAGCCATCTTTGAGCCAAAAACTTCCATTAAAGCTACTTGGCTACAGAAAAGATTTTGTCTGCAATATTGTGGGATTTCTCTGTGACACATTTAGAATGGGGTCAATCCTTACTGCCCAAATTTAGGAACACAATAATTATCATAACAGACCCTGATTTCAAGAGCTTTTGTGACACGATTGTTAAATCATTGTGGAGCAAAAATGTGACTTTGGCGGTGAAAGGGTTAACAGAGAGGTCTCTGCGATAAGAAATAAATAAATAATTTTATAAATGTATAAAATGGAAAAGAAAAAAAAAGTTCAATAAAAACAAAAACAAAAAACAATAACTTACCCTACCCTACCCTACCCCTTTTAAAAAATATACCTTCCACTCCCTTTCATCCTCTCTGGATGTGTCCCCCCGTGCTGCCTGGTTGGGGGGGAGGAGGGCGGGGTTACGAATGCTGGACGTCGTCGACATGGCGGAAGAAAAAGAGTCCTGGGGTTGCTGGGGTGGGGATGTGCCTGAGGCACAGGCGGCCGGAGGAAGGGGAGGAGCGTTGTTCAGAGCCCGGGACAAGGGCTGGAGAAGGTGATCCCTGGCCGCCCGACTCCTGCAGTGGATGGCTGAGGGGGAATCATCAGTGTCATCATCATCATCATCATCATCATAATCACCATCATCTCATTCATAATCATCTTCATAATCATCATTCATAATCATCATCACATAATCATCATCATCAAATCATCATCATCATCATCACATTCATCATCATCATCAAATTCATAATCATGATCATCATCATGATCACCCTCAAATTCATTATCATCATCATCAAATTCATCTTCATCATTATTCATCATCCTCATCATTGACGTCTGCGGAATCATCATCATTTTAGACACCGGTCAGAATACAAATCCACCACCGTAATCATGAGTGTGACTTAAACAGCTAACACGGGTAGTAAAATGTAAATTAATTTTTTTTTAAACAGCCAATCGGGGTTTTTTCCCAAGTACTGACGCACCTGAGCAGTTGGCGCAGTAGTACTCCTGGCAGTCCAGGCACACCTGCTGGGCGGGCAGGTTGGGGCAGTTGAGGCAGGAGGGGGGGTGGGTCATGCCGTCCAGCTGTTGCCTCACCGCCCCCTCCACCACGGGCTCCGTCCCCATCTGCCGCACCAGCTGGCCCATGGTCATCTTCCCCGGCAGGCGCAGTGGATGGGCGCAGGCGGGGCAGGAGAGGCGCAGGTCCCGCTCCTCCAGGAGGTCCCGCAGGCAGCGCCGGCACACCACGTGTCCGCAGGGGAAGGCCACGGGGCCCAGACACAGGGACCCGCACTGGGGACAGTCCGCGGAGCACGTCACTGGTGGGCGGCCAGCTGGCTGGGTCATTATTGCTGCAGGGGGGCGCTCCTCCTCCTCTGTGGCCATGGGGGGGGGGAGGGGGGGGTGTCTCAGGTTGGCCTGGAGAAGAACAGACAAAAGAACAAAAATGCGAGGGGTGCCTGCCAGAACGGTCTATCTCAAAAGGAATAAAGAACACAGATAGGCAGTTCTGGCATTCACCTCTCGAAATTGAATGAATGAACAAACAATTTTGTGTGTGTGTTGAGCTTAGTGAACAAAAATAGTGGAATTTGTTTTAGAGGGAAGCATGTCACGTGATTCAGGACTCACATCGTCAAAATCGAATCGCATTCAGATACGATTCGTATGTGGTGTGGCTGCCCCTTAACTGACTAAAGAATATTGAGATCATTGACTCGTATCATTATTACATAATTTATGTCATTAAGAGAGAGACAGAGAGAGATAAACTTGAAAACTAAACTATATTTTCCAAGGATATAGATTTTTAGGCAATGCCTATTCTTCCAATCTGTCCTTGATACATATATAAAACATTCATGAAAGAGAAGAGAGAGAGAGAGAGAGAGAGAGAGAGAAGAGAGAGAGAGAGAGAGAGAGAGAGGAGAGAGAGAGAGAGAGAGAGGGACACACACACACAGAGAAAGTGATGGGGGGGGGGGGGGGAGAGATTAACTGAGAGAATCAGGGACAAAGAGAGACAAACACAATAAGAGAGAGAGAGAGAGAGAGAGAGAGAGATGGAGAGAGAGGAGTAGAGAGAGAGAGAGAGAGAGAGAGAGACAAAGAGAAAGAGACACACACAGAGAAAGTGATGGGGGGGGGGGTGGGGGGGGGGGGGAGAGAGATTAACTGAGAGAATCAGGGACAAAGAGAGACAAACACAAATAGAGAGAGAGAGAGGGCGGGAGATGGAGAGAGAGAAAGAAGAGAGAGAGAGAGAGAGAGACACTGACACTGTTTTATTGTCATTACCCGGGGTGTTTTGAGAGAGAGATGAGAGAGAGAGAGAGAGAGAGGAAGATGAGAGAGAGAGAGGCGAGAAACGGGACGAGTGGAGAGAGAGAGATGAGAGAGAGAGAGAGAGAGAGGGGTGGAAGCTAGGGCTGTTGTATGCAAAAAGGTAGCATCGTGTAAATTCTTCGCTCGCTACTATGAGTTAGCATTTGCGACATTAAGGATGAACGACAAATTTCACTTTTTTCGTATTTGAAACACTTTTCCGTACTCAAATCGTTCATATTTCATGACATTACGGAAAAAAGTGAAATTTAAAAAAACTTCGCTCAATGTCGCAAATGCTAAGTCTCATAGTAGCGAGCGAAGAATTTACACAATGCTACTTTTTTTTTGCATACGACATGGTCCTACTGCTCAACAGAAAACTCTAAATTGTATGTGCACATTAGTGTTTTTAGAGGAATGTTGTCTGCTGCTGCTGCCCATCAATCCCCCCAACGACCACAGCGGTCAAGGAACTAAAGGAAGGAACCATGCCCTAAATGTCCGGATGTTTTCGTGATCTAGTTTCACACTCTCGTAACTTTTCGACAACAAAACACTTCCAGTAACTTTCGATACAAAATATCGCAATCTTTGCAAGTTCAAGTTGATTTCTAATCAAATGATTCATGTACAGTTCACTGTTGTCATTTTCGAAAATGGCATTACCAGGTTTATTGTACAACACAAAATATGGAATGGGGTGGGGTTTGAACCTTTAATAATTGCAAAATAATACGAACAAAAATTATGCCGGTCCCCTCGATGTATACTACTGACAAAAAGTTAAGGTCCAGCTCTCATTTTGACGTCCTTTCTTGTTATTGTAATTAATAGACCTGAAACAAATTAACAATTACCCAAACCCTGTTCGCTGTTGCAAACATTGACCAGACACACCTCAATGGATGCACAACACCAAACAACCCAATGCTTTACAAGATGGGGTTAAGTTGCACGTGCCAAAAGCATGACAAATCTGCAATATGTGTGGCCCGCGCATGAAATAGGTAGCTTGTAAAAATAAGTAAGCTGCCTCGCTATTTGAGATTCTGTATTTGCGACCACCACAAAATTT
>CM065712.1:15786889-15797813 GCA_017654935.2 Phymorhynchus buccinoides | reverse complement strand
GATGCTGAAGGACTTTGTGGATGTGGTGCTGGTGAAAGACCTGGTGGATCACCTGACAGCCGCCGGGTGCCTCACCATGAGCGACAACGAGTCCCTCAACGGAAAGCACATGCAGACCCGCACCGACCAGGTAACATGGAGCTCTCAACTTTTATAATTATATATATCCCCCAAAGTCGGAGTGTGGCTGCTCACATGGCGGGGTAATCAAACACGGTCACACACGCAATGTTCTCATCCCTAGCTGATGCACTTGCACCATAGTGTTCGAGCGCTTCAGCTGTTGGGATGATCCCTGGAGTCTTTTAGTTAGATGGTGATGCCTATGGCCCACACAAAAGCAGCGGTCGTCTGGATATCCTTCAGGCTTCCATGACGCTTTTCCCTCAGCGGTGTAGGGTCTGGTCCCGTTGCTTGTCTGGGAATATCGTGGGCACGCAGTCGGTTAACCCTTGACACCACAGGTGGCGTTTCATTATTTTAGAGGCTGTTTATTAGCAACGCCAAACTTGAGTCTCTCTCTCTCTCTCTCTCTCTCTCTCTCTCTCTCTCTCTCTGGCATGCAACAAAAATAGATTTTGCATTTTATTTGACAAAGGTGTGTGTGAATACGTTTTTATAATTATATATATCCCCCAAAGTCGGAGTGTGGCTGCT
This sequence comes from Phymorhynchus buccinoides, assembly GCA_017654935.2. Classification (NCBI taxonomy): domain Eukaryota; kingdom Metazoa; phylum Mollusca; class Gastropoda; order Neogastropoda; family Raphitomidae; genus Phymorhynchus; species Phymorhynchus buccinoides. The sequence continues at coordinate 15,797,156 of CM065712.1, read as the reverse complement.
CACGTGGCGGGGTAATCAAACACGGTCACACACGCAATGTTCTCATCCCTAGCTGATGCACTTGCACCATAGTGTTCGAGCGCTTCAGCTGTGTGTGTGAATATATGTGTGTATGTGTGTGTGTGTGTGTGTGTGTGTGTGTGTGAATATGTATGTGTGTGTGAATATGTGTGTGTGTATGTGTGTGAATGAAATAATATTTTATTTAATGTCTGTTCACATCACTCTTTAGACTATGTACAATAATTATGTGTGTGTGTGTGTGTGTGTGTGTGTGTGTGTGTGTGTGTGTGTGTGTGTGTGTGTGTGTGTGTGTGTGTGTATGTTTGTGAATATGTGTGTGTGTGTGTGTGTGTATGCATGTGTTTGTATGTGTGTGTGTGTGTTTGTGAATATGTGTGTGTGTGTGTGTGTGTGTGTGTGTGTGTGTGTGTGTGTGTGTGTGTGTGTTTGTGAAAATGTGTGTATGTGTGTGTGTGTGTTTGTGAATATGTGTGTGTGTGTGTGTGTGTGTGTGTGTGTGTGTGTGTGTGTGTGTGTGTGTGTGTGTGTGTGTGTAAATACATGTGTGTGTGTGTGTGTGTGTGTGTATTCAACATGTGTGTGTGTGGAGGGGGAGGGGGGCGGAGATAGATGTGCGAAGATCTAGCTACACTCTATCTTACGGTTTGAATGTGGAGTCTTTCGGATGAGACGATAAACCGAGGTCCCGTGTGCCCATGCACTTAGCACAGGTTAAACCCAGTGGCAACGACAAAGTTGTCATTTGGTCAAAATTTACCCACACACCCCTTTTCCTTCCTCGTCAGTCACACACAAAACATCGCATGCCAAAAAAAGAAGAAAAAAAAAGGGTGGCGCGCCTCTGGCTGCGACGCGCTCTCCAGGTGGGAGCAGCCTGAATTTCACAGAGACGCCTCTGTGACTATAAAGTACCTAATACCTAATGCCTAATGACTTTGCCTCCCCCCCCCCCCCCCTTTTTTTTCAATTCCAGGCGCGGAATCTGTGGTTCATCATGAACTCCATGTCGGTGGAGGATTTCAAGGCAGTGGTGTTCCCCCAGCTGCTGGAGAAGTACCCCCACATCATTCCCCAGAGATTCTGCCAACCCCCTCCTCCTCCTTCCCCCTGCGTTGGAGATGGGGAGGACGGAGAAGGGGGAAGAGGGGGAAAAAGGTGGGAGAGTGGTCAGGAATCTGGGTTTTTGTTTTTCGCAAACTTTTCTCCTGAATTGACTGACGAATGTGAGATTTAATTCAAGCATATTGTATTTGCACACACATACACACACACACACACACACACACACACACACACACACACACACACACACATGCATGCACGCACGCACGCATGCACGCACACACACACACACACACACATGCGCGCGCACACAACACAACACAACACAACACAACAGACACACACCATTGTCTCTACCCAGCATTCTAAACAATTATTCTGTTTTTGATTCAGTTTGTAAATGTTTATTGACTAGTTCACTTAGTATTTATCTTGAACATTGTCCATTGTTCGGCTATATTCTTTAAATGTAAATTTAACTTTTTTAATGGGGGTCGGGGTGGGGTTATGATTAGGTCTGCATCACTATCCTATCACTTACTTTAATGCTTACACACATTTAGGCACAGCCACTCACACTCACCACACCAACATCACACTACAATATAATGTCTGAATCACTTTTAATGGAAGGACGCTAAACTGAAGAACAACAACACACAGAGGTTAAAAAGGGTAAAAACGATTAATTGGTGTTAACTTTTTCACATACTGACGTGGCACGCTCATATGCTTGGTATGGCAGCTTCCTACGTTTAGCACGCTCCGCACATAATGTGTGGCCAGTTTTGACTTGGATTAATTGTGCATTGCTATGTATGGTCTAAGGGAATCAACTTGGTTGATTAGTTTCAGCAACCATTCTGTCTTCTGAGTGCTTTCCCTTGAGCAAAACTGACACACAAGCGAAAGTTGAGTTGAAAATGGTGGAATTCATTACAGCTGTGATGAAAAACCCACTTGGAAGTAGGCCAGGGCGATAGAGTTAATGTAAAAAAAGTCACTAATAATATTACTAATATGTGCAGGCAAGATCAATCATTTTGATTTCTCCTACACATGCACGTGCCAAAAAAATAAACAATGCTGTAAGCTTCTGAGACTGTTCCAATGCACCCAAGTGATCTAATAGGGTGGTAGGCTACATCTGATCTGCGTGTGTGAAGCTCTTCTATAAATGAAAATTCATTATCTGTGAATCTGATGCTTGGTGTGCGTCAGGTTGACTGCAAGGATACACCCATTTCGAGTCAAATTTGTTACTTCTGCAGGTATATGTTTTATGTTTGCGTAGCAAAGATGAATTATTGAATATGAAGCTGCTCTTGTGAATTAAAGACTTTAATCGTAAAAAAAAAAATAAAATCTAATAGGGTGACTGTGTTCTTGGAAAACTGATAATGTAATGTATGTGCCCTTTTCTCTCTTTCCCTCTTCCGCTTCTTTTTCTATGGTCACCCCCTACAGTGTACAGTTACTGTATCACCACCACAGAAGAAGGAGAAGAAGAATCAACAGTTTGAAAGGAACTTCAGACGCTCTATTAGGATGCAAACCCGCTCTGAAAAATGCCATAGCATAGCTTAAAAGTTTTAGAATATCGATAAGCACAGACTGCAAACTCTTATCGTATTTATTTACCTTTTGTGTCACATTCTTCAAAATAAATTGAGCCGATAAGTCATCATTTGCAAAAACTGCAACGTGGAGTTCACTAGAACGTGGTCTACTTTCGGTGAAATCTCGTTCGCCAGAATTATAAAGTTATGACGTCATCCAATGAAGTCTTTGCTTGTTTCAGCATCTGTGGGTGACGTCATATCAAGAATGTATTTCTCGAAGAAATGACGTTGTAGGTGAAACACAATCGCTGGATGATTCCAGCTGGTAGATCTGCAATTTGAAAATAAATAAATGTGTGAATGCTCAATTTATTTTGAAGAATGTGACACAAAAGGTAGGTAATAGGGATAGAGTTCCCAGTATGTGTTTATCGATGTTCTAAAACCATGCTGTGGTGGTGTTTTTTAGAACGTTTTAGCATCCAAATAATTGAGAACGGGACACTGCCGACTCCTGTCACACCTTCACAGGATCACCCTGACACACACCAGTGAGTGTCCCTGTGGCACTGGTATCCAATCCCCAGAGCACATCCTCCAAGAGTGCCCCACTTGCCATAACATCGGATGTCAAACCTGGCCGGAAGGGATGGAGCTCCAACAGAAGCTGTGGGGACCCACAGAGGTGCTGAAAAAGACGACAGACTTCACCCTCAAGACCGGATTGGAGATTTAAGCATGACCTGGGATACAAATATAGGAATGTTTTTATTGAGGGTAAAACAGATAAGCTGTGTTAAGCTTTTTTTGCGCCATTGCCCTCAAGCAAATAAACAACAATTAATGAAGAAAATGATGAACAGAAAGAGAAAAAACAACAACAAAATACTGGCAACAATAGTGGCAACAATATACAAAGTAATATAATACAAGGCAAAAATGGACACACAACAGAAGAAGAAGAAGAAGAAGAAGAAGCATCCAAATAAAGCGTACAAAGCCCCTTTAATTAATTTAAAGAGCAATCTCACTGCTTACTTGAGAGTTTCAAAGTGTAAATCTTATGTTTGAAATTCTAAGAGTGTCAGGCCGGGTTCACATTAGATGCGTAATTTCCGTACGGATATAGAGGAAATTCGGACACGTTCACAAATCTTTTCCCTTCTTTGTTTCATTTATTTATAGATTACGCACGGGTTTCTGCTTGGAATATCCGCTTATGTGTGTACACAACCTAAGGCGTAAATGTCTCTCTCTCTGTGTACAGGACCCAGGGTGGTGGTGTTGTTATCTCCAGCTGTCTACGTCACAACCTGATGCGTAGGACGAGGCTGTGCACTGTGGCCGATAGTCTGTATCAGTGCCAGAGTATGACACTACAACATCACCAGTGAGTGTGTGTGTGTGTGTGTGTGTGTGTGTCACTGTGTGATTTTAAAGGAGATTGTCAGAAACCAACCCATAGTAAATGATCTGGAACTTAAAGCGCTTAGAGCTTTGATGATGTAAGCGCTATAGGAATGTTCTTACTAAATACACGTTCTTAATAAACTCTGTAGCTCTCATGAGAATGATGCTAGGTATATCATAAACCAAGTATTCAACAACCTTTATGAATTTGAGGGGTATTTTTGCCAGAATGTAAAACTAGCAGCCCGTTCTTTATGCATTTTGGTACAGTTCTTTCTGGTATATGCCCCTCATTTTATTTATGTATTTACATGGATGAAACCACACATCGAGAAAAGCAGGAATCCTGAATTCAACTTTTGTTATTTTTTCAAGAAAATCCTGAAATTGCAATACTTTAATAATAATAATAATGACAAATCCCCTTTACACTGGAACGAGGGAAAAAGAGCTTGTTTTACTGTTGAAGCTAAATGAAAGCTGTCTGTAAATTCTTCAATTTTATTAGTAAATGTATACAGACAAACCCCTATTTTACGACCCTCTGTTAAGCGACCACCTCTCATTTGAGACCGGATTTGTTGGCACGGATGCATTTTACTATGTAAACGACCTCTCTTAAACGACTTCCTCTAAAACGCGACTTACGACCGCCATTTTGTTGGTTTTTACGACCGTTGCTGTCGTCTGCATCGAGCAAAGGGAAACAACCACGGTCAAGGGCCTGAAAGCGGAGTCGCTTCCCTTGTTGTAGAAAAGATGGCGGAAAGCGCAGGAAAAGCATGAAAACCACTGACTGAAAAAGAAAATCACTGACTTTGGACGAGAATGGAGGTGATTAACAGAAGTCGGTGAAGTGAAACTGTAATACATCGATTGCACAATCCTATGGAGTTGGAAAGACCCAAATCCAGTTTTAATATGTCATTGTATGTGTGCATGAAGAAGAGAGTATGAACTGTGCTGAACTTTTTCTTTCTACGGCTGCCAGTGAAAACCTCCGTCATACGACCCCTCCAATTTATGACCGATTTTTCCGGACATTTTGGAAGTCTTAAAATAGAGGTTTGTCTGTATATATATAAAAAAAGTTGTCAGTAAATGCTCTGATTTTATTAGTAAAAGTATACAAAAACAAACAAAACAATAACATAAGCTTCTGGGGCCTTCACACTCTGAACCCCGCAAGCGACTCCGTCCCTCGACCCTGCCTATTGGCCACTGCAACTAGGGTTATTAACACCCTTGATGGCTAGAGTTAAGCCCTTGTTGGTCAGTATCCAAAAGGGAATTCACTCTTGCCATTAAGTGGCCTCAAATAGGGTTATTGGCGAGAGCTATTCCCTTGTTTGGTCAGTACTCAAGCATCTTCCCCCACCCACCAAGGGCATTCACTCTTGCAAAAGGCAGCCATTAAGTGGCCTCAAATAGGGTTATTGGCAAGAGCTATGTCCTTGTTTGGTCAGTACTCAAGCATCTTCCCCCACCCACCAAGGGCATTCACTCTTGCAAAAGGTGTTCTTTGCAGCAGCCAATAGGGGGCCCGCCAGAACCCAGACCTGCCTTCCTGCTTTTCATTTGATCCAAGTTTAACCCTTGTATCTTGGAACAAACTTCCTCTTTCCCTCCGTCAGCGACCGACCCTCTCAGCCTTCAAATCTAACCTCAAAACCCACCTGTTCCCCCGTCATTGAGGCTCCACTCTCTTTCTCTTCTCTCTCTTGCCTTTAGGTCTGTTTCCGCTGTATACTATTTATGTCAAACGTGTGTTCGCTTTGTATTGCATTTTTGTTTGAATGCGTTATGAATGTTAACGTGTGTGTGCGCTTTGATTTGATTTCTATCAAGATTCAGCGCCGTATGAATACTGTATGTTGTTGTTGTTGTTGTATTTAGTTAGTTATTTCAAATGCATTTTCCCCCCCTTTAGGGAGATTGTCCGAAACCAGGCCAAACTCTCCGACACTGAATTATGGGGCAGCTTGTTCCGAGCCGTGGCCAATCAGGACGAGGCCAAGACGGAGCGGGCGTGCGAGGAGGTGCGTCAGGTGCTGCGTCACTACCGGCTGGAGACCCCCGCCCATTTGGCGGAGCAGATCAGAGCTGGCGTGCCCTGCACGTGTAGACTGCACCCCCATGAACTGCCTCCTGGAGGCCCTCCCATATTACAGGTGATCTTTTGGGTGCATCTCAATGAGGCTTTATACTGAAAATTCTCTGCCCCTGTCTCGTGCCCTGAGATGCGAACGCATGTCTTTTGTAAAAATAGTTCATCAACCTTCTGGAAGTTCTGTGCTTGTAACTTCCTCTAATCTGCCACTCTCTTTGACTCTGCCTTTTCCCTTTGCTTTCTGTCATCTACTATCTGTCTGACTTATTGGCCCATTCTCCTGCCTTTTTTCTTCTTTAAAAAAAAGTTTTTCCAAATATTTTTTTTCACTTTGAGCTCCTCTTCTTCTTCTTCTTCTTCGATTGCTCAGACAGTTTCCTGTCAATTATGAGCGCAGATGCGTCATGCTGCCGTTATGTGCCTAAGAAATAGTCAGGCCAGCAAGTCCGACTTCGGCTGGAGGAAATCGTTTTGAAAGTGTTTTTTGTGAAAAAAGGCAGTAAGGCAGAAAGATAGTAGATGACAGCAAGCAAAGGGAAAAAGCAGAGTCAAAGAGAGTGACAGATTAGAGGAAGCTACAAGTACAGAACTTCCAGAAGGTGGGGGAACTATTTATACAAAAGACCCCCGGTATCCCCACGAGGGGGTTGAGCTCTGAAATCGGAACGTGTCGGCTGTACGCAGCGGGGAGACTAGTGAAAACTGAAAACCGGACACATACGTACCTTATTCAATATGTCCAGAACGCAGAAGAAGAAGAAGGATATGTGGATGGGTTTCCACTTCTTCATCTTTCTTACTTCCAGGTGTGTTTTTAACACGGATTGTGCATGGGTTTTCATCCTGAAGTTTTTGTAAATATGATGGTGCATGGGAAAAACCGACAGAAGTCGCTCAGAGTGTTTTGAGCAAAAGCCAAAAATAGTCAACAACCCCCAAAATATCAATTTTGAATGATTTCTTTGTTTATTTGATCGTTTTCTAAATCAAGTCAATAAAAACAAAGAGGCAAAATTGTACCTTCTATGTCCGATCTTTGCAAATTTGTCATGGTGGAGCAAAGATTCCTTGTTAATACACAGAAAACCGAATTGAGTTATCTTGTCTAGTTTTTATTTTATAATTATTTGAAGTTTGGCATTCGAAATAAATCATTTGCAGAAATCGGGCATAGAAGATACAATTTTGCCTCTTTGTTTCTATTGACTTGATTCAGAAAACAATGAAATAAACAAAGGAATCATTCAAAAAATTTCATGTTGTGGATGCTGGTAGAACACATAAAAATAGACATAAATATGCCCTAAATAGAACATTGATATTTTGGGGGGGTTGTTGACTTTAATGGACAGGTTTGGGGAAATCTGTGAATCAGATTTAGTGGCGGGAGGTAGGCGTGGCTATGTCTAATAAAATTGTCATCAAAACAGAGTTACATACTAAAGGCTTAAAAATTGCAAATCTAAATGATAAAATAACATATTTTCAAAAACCCAGTATCCGAGGGGAGCCCTTTACAACCATGGATTTGGTTCGGTTCACGGATGCTGGCGCCTCCAGTCTGCTGAAGCCTGGGTATCCCCCTGCGAGGGGAGGCAAGGTTATCATGTCATGAACTGGTGCGTGAGGCGCGAAGTGCTACAGGTGGACTCCTGTTAAAAGCCATGTCGTTGGATGGTTTACGCCTCCACACGCCTAGTGGGATCTGACATTAACGGGCAAGCTGAACGCTTGAGAGCCTGGTAATGCTTGCTAAAGCCCGGGGCCAGGTGACTGGAGGGAATTTCACAGAACATTATGTTATTGGACATAATGTATACTAATGTATGCTTAACAGATGTTTTCATGATTAAACATGTACCGCCACGCCTACCTCCCAAACCTGTGCCCATAAATTGCCAAACATGTACTGTAGTTCATTTAGGGTAAATCATTTTAATAATGTTTGCTATGCTTTATTGATGTATTTACAAATTTGATGTTGCTTTACTATGAATAATAAATGTGTTGAAATGTGAATCATGGTCTGGACTACATTATTTAGAGCCCCACTTGCCTGGCGGGATAGCGCCAAGCAAGTGGGCATGAGTGTCGTCACAGTTGTCGTCTCATAAATATGCCCTAAATAGAACATTGATTATTCATTTTAATTTAGTTTTATGCATATTGTCCCATTATTGTTTGTTTAAGCTGTGTGTGTGTGTGTGTGAGGGAGAGAGAGAGAGGGGGGGGAGAGGGAGAGAGATTGGGGGAAGGGGGGGAGGAGGGGAGAGAGAGAGAGGGGGGGAGAGAGACAGAGAGAGAGAGAGAGAGAGGAAAAGAGAGAGAGAGGGAGAGAGAGAGCCAGGGTGAATGTGTGTTGACTTTAGCATACATTATTTTACATTGTTCTAGTATTCAGCATTGGCTTTTATAATCTAAACCTTGTTTTTATGTACCCCCTTTTATACATTTTGTTTGTTGTCCTGTTATTACTTTTATACAAATTGTTTGTTTAGCTCTGTGTATGTGTGTGTGTGTGTGTGTGTGTGTGTGTGTGTGTGTGTGTGTGTGTGTGTGTGCTATATTGTATTGTAATTTAATTCTTATGTATTTACTGTATATTGTCTTATTGTCTCTATTTGTATATGTGTTTTATGTGCATGCCAGACAAAGAATTTCTTTATGTTTTAAAGACAATAAATATTTTGATTGATTGATTGATTGATTGATTGATATTTTGGGGGGTTGTTGACTATATTGGGCTTTTGCTCAAAACCTTCTGAGCGACTTGTGTAGGGTTTTCCCCATGCACCATCACACATGTGCACATGGCCCAAGATACAAGCTGTTCCTCTTGCTTAAAGTACTGAGCATTGATAGTTACCATTTTAAGACATGGATGATATTCATTTTTTTATACACAGTTTTTAAAGGTATGTACTTTTTTTTGTTTTCTAAAATTTGATAAAAGCATTCGTCGCCGCCCGGAAATTAAACTATTGTACTGTATGTCAAAATTGGTCAACTTCTGTGTGTTGGACTTAGCACTTACCAATGGCAAAAGATGCATCATCTTACAAAGCTGTACAAAAATTTTTTTTACAAAAATAAATAACTGACAGTGACTCCATGGAGACAAAAATGACGTAATGTGACCTGAAATGACCGAAATATCGATTCTCCTCAAGTGAAGCGACGTGCTTCGACGTAACGTCTATCATGTGACCCATCACCATGACAAGTGTCCAACTGACCATTCTGAGAAAATTATACATTTGAAAACTTCAGACAAACCTCTTTCTAATGATACAAGGCCCATTCTTCTATCTTTTTTCTTTCCAGAGTTATGAGCATTTGAAGTTAGTAGGGTGAGCGTCGGCCATTTTGAGAAAATACGGTTTAAAGTTTAGCCTAGCTAAAGAAATTGCATTGGACTTGCTCGCTTTAAAACACTTATAAGACCATTTAGAGACCATATCAAAGAGTGTCCTTTTTAACTATGAAAGATAAGATGTTAGAGAACACAAACATATCAATAACTTAAAATGGACGAAAATTAGATTTTTGACTTTGTGGTGAGAAACTAGCCCAGCGACTTAATGTCCCTTTCGTGGTGCTGGGTCACATATATGTTAAGCGCACAGTGACATGAGAGTTGGATTGAAGAAACGTTGCGTGTTGGTGTGTCTAAAACTAAGGGTCACCATGGGGAGAGAAGGGGAGAGGGGGAGGGGGACAGTTGTCCCTCTTCTCAAGGGGACGGCAGCAGACCGGGGGTCAGTCGATTCCAGATGCCGGGGTCACAGTACCTGGGCAGTGATGGCTCCGACTTCAAACTGCCCCTGCCTGGTCAGTTGGTGTGAGTGTGTGCGTGCAGACAGACAGACAGACAGACAGACAGACAGATGCAGTCATGTGTGTGCGCTTTCACATGCACGTGCATGTATGCATAAATAGGCACTCGCACACACACACAAACATATTCACACACACATGTATGTATTATACACAGACACGCAATCACAGAGTCGCATGCATGTACTTACATACACACATACACACACAGATACACATACACGCACATAGAGTCACATGCATGTATTTATACACATACACA
>CM065712.1:15721889-15784389 GCA_017654935.2 Phymorhynchus buccinoides | reverse complement strand
TGTCTGTCTGACTATCTATCTATCTGACTACCTGTCTGAACTGACTATCTGTCTGTCTGACTATCTATCTGTCTGACTATCTATCTGTCTGACTATCTATCTGTCTGACTATCTGTCTGTCTGACTATCTGTCTGTCTGACTATCTATCTGTCTGACTATCTGTCTGATTATCTATCTGTCTGACTATCTATCTGTCTGACTATCTGTCTGACTACCTGTCTGCCTGACTATCTATCTGTCTGACTATCTGTCTGATTATCTGTCTGACTATCTATCTGTCTGACTATCTGCTTGACTATCTATCTGTCTGACTATCTATCTGTCTGACTATCTGTCTGTCTGACTATCTGTCTCTCTGACTATCTATCTGTCTGACGATCTGTCTGTCTATGTGAACATGACAGCGTGTGAACAGAGGGACCCAGGAGGCTGAATGTTTGCATGGCCGGTAGGCATTTAGGATATCTAGGCCAAGTTTGAAAATGAAGGTCATTGGTCAAAGGTCAAGGTCACTGGAGCCGAAAATGCTGCCGCATGCACCTGCTTTTCTCTAGCTGTCAATAGTGCGGCGAGCTACAATTGAGATCCTCGCTGGCGCAGAGGTACTGTAAAGTGCAGGTGTAGACCGTTTGACTGGACTTTAGTTTCAGGGGTGTTTGTCTGTTGTTTGATTCTGCAAGGTCACTGGACCCGAAAATACTGCCGCGCGGCTGGTTGATCTAGCGTTTTCATCGTCCAGTTTTATTTCATTTTGTTGCTGTCCCATTTTCTGGGCCCCGCGTTGCTCATTCCCAGTCCCAACTCGCAGCCACACCCTGGTTTGCTAGGTTGCAGGCGTACCGGAAGCCAGCCAGTCCACAGGGGGGGGGCGAATTTATGTTAGGCCGTCAAGAGGCAACCAGCAGAGGAGACACTGCACTGCTGCTGCTGAGTCGTTTCTATGGAGTTAGGTGGAGCCTGCTAACATATAAGCAGGACACAACCCTGCCTGGTGGTGTGGTGGAGTGTACTGTGTGCTTTTGCTATAAATCTATCCATCAAGCTGCTCCATCTTATCTCTGCGACAATATTTCCATCTATGCGCCAGCTCACACTTTGTATTCAGTTTCTGACCCTCTTTCTCTCCAGATCCCTAGGTATAAGCTTTCAACGGTTGGTCGGCGCTCTTTTGCTGTCTCAGGACCGACCTCCTGGAACAAACTTCCTCTCTCCCTCCGTCAGCGACCGACCCTCTCTGCTTTCAAAGCTAACCTCAAAAGCCACCTGTTCCCCCCGTCATTCAAGCTCCGCTCTCTTTTTCTTCTCTCTCTTGCCTTTAGGTCTGTTTCTGCTGTATTCCATTTATGTCATCCGTGTGTGTTCGCTTTGCATAGCGTCTTTGTTTGAATGCGTTATGAATGCTTAACGTGTGTGTGCGCTTTGATTTGATTTCTATCAAGATTCAGCGCTGTATAAATACTGTATGTTGTTGTATTGTAGTGCATTGTTGTGTTGTGTCGTGGGCGTAAAAGGGCCGCGAGGCCCACTTCTAAGTGTAGAGTGTAGAGTGGCACAGTGGTAGCGCGTTCGCCTCGTGTCAAGTAAACCCGAGTTCGAACCTGGGTACAGGGGATTTTTCCTCTCACTTTGCACTAGGCCTTACGGTCTTTCGGATGAGACGATAAACCGAGGTCCCATGTGCCCATGCACTTAGCACACGTTAAACCCAGTGGCAACGAAAAAGTTGTCATTTGGTCAAAATTTAACCCCCCCCCCTTCCTTCCTCATCAGTCACACAACAATCGCATGCAAAAAAAAACCCCAAAACAACAACAAATGGGTGGCGCTCCTCTGGCTCCACAGGTGGGAGCAACCCGAATTTCACAGAGACGCCTCTGTGACTATAAAAAGTACCTAATAAAATTACTACTACACTACTACACGACTACTACTATGACTACTACTACTACGACTACTACTACTACTACTACTATGGACTACTACTACTACTACTACTACTACTACCACTACCACTACTACTACTACTACTACGACTACTACTACTACTACTACTACTACCACTACGACTACTTACTACTACTACTACTACTACTACCACTACCACTACTACTACTACGACTATGACTACCACTACTACTACCACTACGACTACTACTACTACTACTACTACTACTGCCACTACCACTACTACTACTACTACTACTATGACTACTACTACTACTACTACTACTACTACAGTACTGACTACTACTACTACTACTACTACTACTACTACTACTACTTATTCTTTTGTCTTCCCAAAGGGAAGCAGCGTCTGCTCCTGAAGAAACTGGTCAAGGCGGTGCAGCTGGAAATGGAAGAACGTCTGCCCGCCGCTGGAACAGTGATGACCAAGGGGGAGGGAACTGATGAACTGAAAGAAGAAGAAGACGAAGAAGACGAAGAAGAAGACGACGAAGAAGAAGAAGAAGAGGCGATGGAAACGGAGGAACAACCTGAACCCCCACCTCCTCCCCCCTCACCACAAGTGCTTGGGCTGAGCCAACTTCTGCCTGCTGAGCGTGAGTTGATGATAAAAAAATTTTGTTTTGTTTTCTTTATTTTTGTTTAAAAAACTTGGAACCCCCCATGAGGATACCGGGGTCTTTTGTCTGAATAGTTCCCCCACCTTCTGGAAGTTATGTGCTAGTAACCTCCTCTAATCGATCTTTAACTCTGCCTTTTTTTCCCTTTGCTTACTGTCATCTAGTATCTTTCTACCTTACCGGTCCATTCTCCTGCCTTTTTTTAAGAAACGCTTTCAAAAAGATTTCCTCCAGCCGAAGTCAGACCTGCTGGGACTAACTATTTCTTGGTTAGGCGCATAACAGCAGCATGATGCATCTGCGCTGATAATTGACAGGAAACTGTCTGAGCGATCGAAGAAGAAGAAGCAGAAAAACTTGGAAAAGAAATGGAACAGCAACAATGATTGGTTTGGATGATATGTAATGTTGTGAATTTCCCCAACTTTTAAAGAGCACATTGTTGTCTGGTGGCATGGAATCTATTTATTCTGATTTTTTCTTAAAGCGTTTGAAAGGGAGATACGCATATACACGCAAGTTCCGCGCAGGAAACTCATGCGCAATCCGACAAAAACAACAACTGGAAGCAAGAAATATGAAAGAGTGTGCCCATTATACACGGAAACACATCCGCAATCCAATCCGCTTATTTTTTATATAAGTGTATGGGTTTCAGTACGGAACGTGCGGATTCTGGATCTGCTGTGTGTGTGTCCTGATCCTATCTCTTTCCAGGAAATAGCAGAAGTTTGCTTCTCAGAGAAACTTTTCCAAACAAAAATGGGAGAGGGTGCTTCTTCTTCTTCTTCTGCGTTCCAAGGCCATATGGTCATAATGGGTAAGGTACATATGTGTCTGGTTTTCGGTTTTCACTGGTCTCCCTGCTGCATACAGCATATTTCAGAGGAGCTCAAAGGAGAAACATTATTTGGACGATTGGTTTTTTTTAAAAGGCAGGAGAAATGGGCCAATATGTCACAGATAGTAGATGATAGAAAGCAAAGGGAAAAGCCAGAAGGCGGGGGAACTATTTTTGCGAAAGATGCCCCCCCCACCCACCCCGGTATCCCGATGGGGAGAGACTCATGGAGGGGGCGTGGTAGAGCGTGAAGTACAAGATGGATATTTCTTCTTCTTTTTTTTAAAAAGGAGTTTGTTGACGATATGTTAAATAGTTTGGAAGTTATTCAAATATATGTGATGTTGGTTGTGTCACTTTCACCAATTCCCATATAATTTTATGGATTTTTTTTATTTTTCATCCGATTTTGATGAAATTCGCAGGAATATCGAAGGATCCTATTCTAATGCTAGAGTTTCCAATATTAAACCGATTGGCCCAAATTTGGCTGAAATATGGCCCAAAATTGGCAAATTTGGGCAAAACTTTAATCTTCAATGATTTGAAAATGGCTGCTCGGAATACTTTCATTTTTTCAGTGCTTACTAAACAGTAACAGTGCAATACTTTTGTTATAAATTCGAACCGGAAGTGCCAACCGGAAGTGGTGACGAAAAATTGCCAAATATGGCAATAATTGTAATATCGAATAACTTGCAAATGGCTGTTTAGGGGATAATCCTGTCATGTTTGCTCTCAAAGGCAAACAGTTATTTTTGTTTTTGTCGCTTTGTTCCCAGTGGAGGACAAGGTGCGGTTACTGCTGGTGGGGAAGACGGGGGTGGGGAAGAGCTCCAGCGGAAACACGGTGCTAGGTGAGAAGAAGTTCAGCACCGGACTGTCCATGGCCTCCACCACGCGCAGCTACCAGTACGCCTCCTCATCCGATCAGAAAGTGGAGGTGAAAAAAAAAGAAAGAGCATACTTGATTGTTTATTTGATTGTTTGTTCATTCATGCGTTTATTTATTCATTGAAGAAATTCAGAACCATACTTGGCATAGCTTTCACCACACGCATTTACCAATATATACCAATATATACGCCTCTTCGTCCAATCAGAAAGTGGAGGTTAAAAGAAAAGAGCTTACTAACTTGATTGTTTATTTGACTGTTCATTAATGCGTTTATTTATCCATTGAAGAAAGTCAGAACCATGCTTGGTATGGGTTTCACCACACGCATTTACCAATATATACGCCTCTTCGCCCAATCAGAAAGTGGAGGTGAAAAAAAAGAGCTTACTAACTTGATTGTTTATTTGACTGTTCATTAATGCGTTTATTTATTCATTGAAGAAAGTCAGAACCATACTTGGCATAGCTTTCACCACATGCAGTTACCAGTACGCCTCTTCGCCCGATCACAAAGTGGAGGTGAAAAAAGAAAAGAAAGAGCATACTTGACAGTGATGAAGATGCCATGTCGGGAATTGTAAACTGTTTATATATTTGTTGTTTACTGAGGTTTTTGGACGTTGTTAAGAATCATTGATGTGTGTTTTGCTATACGTGGTCGAACTTTACGTGGTGACAGTCCTGGGATAACCATAGTTGTTGACGGGACTCCCTCCCATATAAGACCTACCTCTCTCCGAGACATTGCCCTTCTTTGTAAGTAATTAGTATTAAAAGTACCTCTCTTAAAGGAGACCCCTCCCTTATATAATTAGACCTCCTATTATAAGACTCCCTCCCATATAAGACCTACCTCTCTAAGACATTGCCCTTCTTTGTAAGTATTAAAATTACCTCCCTTTTAAGACCCCTCCCTCATAAGACCTCATTTTGGATGTTTTGCGAAGGTCCTATGACCTGTACTCACCCTCCAGGTCTCTCTGTTCCTCTTCTGACAAACTTATCCTTTCTATTCCTCGTACTAACACTAAGACAAATGGTGAACGTTCATTTTCTTTCAGCGCCCCTTCTGTCTGGAACACCCTACCATATGAACTTCGTTCTGCTAAATCTTTCCAGTCTTTCAAAAAACCGCTCTTAAAACTCACCTCTTCCGGCAATACCTCTGATTTCTTCCTTGTCCTGTTTCCTGCCTTAAAATGATGTCCCCCACATTGTGGGTGGGTGGGTGTGCGCGCGTATGCCAGGGTGTGTGCGTGTGCGTGCGTGCGTGGTGTGCTGTGTGCATGTTTGTGATAGTTGATATTGTAGTAGCTTATTTATGATTTATGTATTCATTTAAACAATTGTGAAGCGCCGTGAGCTCAAGAGAGAAAGGGGCGCTCTATAAATGTTATTTATTATTATTATTATTATAATTTTCAAAAATATATGGGGAAATTCAGCGCTGTGCTGTCTATGGGTTCCACCACACCCAGTCACCAGTTATGCATCTTCACCCAGCCTTGTAGTCACGAGTGCAGCTAAAACACTTAATCCGGCATGTAAAATGTAAGTTAAGACTAAACCGATCCACTGCCATTGGCAGTTTATATTAGTCCAATTTACATTTTGCATCCCGGATTAAGTTGTTTTAGACGGCACTCGTGACTGCAGTGCCCATGTGAGAAATGGAGGTCAGAACATTACCGTATTCACTACATTGCTTCCCCCCATGGGGATACCGGGGGGCGTTCTTTTGTACAGTTAGTTCCCCCACCTTCTGGAAGTTCTGTGCTTGTAGCTTCCCCTAATTCTTTCACTCTCTTTGACTCTGCCTTTTTTCCCTTTGCTTACTGTCATCTTGCTATCTTTCTATCTCACTGGTCCATTCTCCTGCCTTTTCTTCTATTGCATTCTTACAAAGATTTCTCCAGCCGAAGTCGGACATGCTGGGCCTAACTATTTCTTAGTTAGGCGCATAACGGCAGCATGACGCATCTACGCTCATGTGACAGGAAAATCTGGCCTGAGTGCGAACGAAAGAAAGAAGAAGAAGAAGAAGAAGAATACAAGGCTCACCTGATTATATGGCGCACCCGCCAAATTTGACACAAAAATCAGATTTTGTTATTATATTTTCTTACTATATTATCAGTCACATTATTAAGGCGCAGGGGTCTCAGTCTAGGGAAAAGGTCCTCTCCACTATTGTTGATGCGTACCGTGTGGGTGAAGGGTCATAAAAAGGCGAACTTGGCAACATTCTTTTTTTGAGATTGATGCTTTGTTTGTCTCACTTTGGCTCTGATCCACGCATTGCTAGATGATTGGTATCGTAATCAACTTTGGTGGAGAGGGGAGTTAATTAGAAAGAGAGTTTTCTCCCTTTGTTCAATGTTGTTATTGCCTTATAGTGTGTACGATGCGGTACACTTGGTTGTTGACTTAGACTTACGTGACCCTACACCCCCTTGCAGGTAATGGACTGTCCCGGGCTGTTTGACACGACCTTGAGCTTGGAGGACCTGTGCATGGTTATAGTGCGAGCCTTGCTCGCCATGTACCCCCACCCCACCGCTCTGCTCTACACGATCAAGAGCGTGCGTCTGTGTGTGTGTGTGTGTGTGTGTGTGAATGATTATTAGTGCGAGCCTTGCTCGGCATGTACCACGCACAACCGCTATGCTATACCACGATCAAGGGGTGGGTGTGTGTCTGTTGGTGTGTGTGTGTGTGTGTGTCGTGCAATGATTATAAGTTGCGAGCCCTTGCTCGCCATGTAGCCCCAGACCCACCGCTCTGCTCTACAACGATCAAGGTTGTGTGTGTGTGTGTGTGTGTGTGTGTTGTGTGTGTGTTGTGTGTAGGTGCATGATTATAGTGCGATCCCTTGCTCGCCATGTACCCCCGCCCCACCGCTCTGCTCTACACGATCAAGGTGTGTGTCTGTGTATAGTAGCGAGGCATTGCTCGCATGTACCCCGCCCACCGCTCTGCTCACTACCGATCAAGGTGTTGAGGGATGTGTGAGTGTGTGTGTGTGTGTGTGTGTTTGTGGTGGTGTGACATGATTATAGTGCGAGCCTTGCTCGCCATGTACCCCCGCCCCACCGCTCTGCTCTACACGATGAAGGTGTGTGTCTGTGTGTGTGTGTGTGTGCAATGATATTAGTGCGAGCCTTGCTCGCCATGTACCCCCGCCCCTCCGCTCTACATGATCTAGGTGTGTGTGTGTGTGTGGCGGTGTTGTGGGTCGTTGGTGTGTCTGTGTGTGAGTGTGTGTGTGGAGTCGTGTGTGTCTCTCTGTGTGTACGTGTGTCTGTGTGTGGGTCTGTGTGTGTGTGGGTGTGTGTGGTGACTGACTGGCTCGGCGCTTCTTTTGCTGTCTCAGGACCGACAATCTGGAACAAACTTCTGTTTCCTCCCCGCTGTCAGCGACCGACACTCATCGCTTTCCAAATCTAACCTCAACGCCCACTTGTGTATTTTTTGTGTGTGTGTGCATAATTACATGTGTGCTTTTTTGGTGAAAATTAAATTCGAAAAGTAACTCAAAGTGTGAAAACAAACATGCAAAGTATGAACATAGTGTTGGTGTGGTGTGTGTGTGCGTGCGCGAGCGTGTGTGTGTGTGTGTGTGTGTGTGCGTGTGCGTTGTGCGTGTGGTGTGTGTGTGTGTGTGTGTAGGACAAAAAGAAGAGTGAAAAAAAAGAGAGATGGTGAAAGAAAGTACAAGAGAGGGGTCTTTTCGTAGCATAATCGGTGGTTGTATTTTTCCCTTTAGTGTGTGTGTGTGTGTGTGTGTGGTGTGTGTGTGTGGTGTGTGGTGGTGTGTGTGTGTGTAGGACAAAAAGAGTGAGTGAAAAGATAGAGAGAGAGTATTGTACTCATGTGCGGTACCATAGCCATGATGTTTTAACCGAGGGGCGTTGTTACCGCGCTACACCTATCTATATTGTTAAAAACTTGGGACGTTACTGGTGTTTCACTGCCCTCCGTCATTGCAGCCAGTATTGTTTCCACATCTTTGTATTACAAATATCCATAATGTGTCTAATTTGACCGGAGGGTCGTAACTCATTATTTTTTCAGAGAGAGAGAGAGAGAGAGGAGAGATAGAGAGAGAGAGATGTGGCTAAAGAAGTACAAGAGAGGGGTCTATTTCGTAGCATATCAGTGGGCGTCATTTCTTCCCTTTTAACCCTCTTGCATTTATTTCCGCCCAAGCCGCCCAGTCGAAGTTGCCTCTGTGTATTCAAGCCGCCCCAAACCGCCCATACTTGCATCCCACTCTAAGACCCCCTCTGATGGCATTTTCCATCCTGCACTAGTTCTGGCCTTGTTATACACACACTATGAAGAAGCTTCTCACTGGCGTGTTGTGATAGTAACTGTATGGCCTCTGTGTGGCGTTCAGAATACGATTTTTCCTGAAAATGTATGAAAATCCAAACACTAGACAGAAGTTTGTCTGTAACAATGCGAATGCAAGAGGTTGAATGTAATGCCTTTGATTTGTTGATGCTATGTTGTTTTCATGTCAATGCTCTGTTGGTGTTTGTTTCCCTTGACATCGTTCGAAATGTAAATAGAGTACCCTATATTAGCTGCATGATGTTTGAGAAGCAACGAATTTCCTATTTATAAACGTTTTTTGTCGTTTTTCTCGGCATGTATAGTAATGTAAAAGAAAGGAATAGATACATTATTGACATTCCTTACCAGGAATTTTATAATTTTAAGGATTTTTTACAGTCAAATTGTTACTGTTTGCAGAATTTTTCAAATTTCCCAGGACCACCCATGTAACGACCGAGTGCTAATCTTTTTAGTGGTGTCTTTTTGTTCCTTTGTTACTTGTCCATACATTTTAATGATTACCGTATATCTCTCTTCATCTCTCTCTCCTCTGGATCGTCTCTCTCTCTCTCTCTCTCGTCCTTCCCTCTCTCTCTCTCTCTCCTTCACTCTCTCTCTCCTTCACTCTCTCTCTCTCTCTCTCTTTCCTCTCCTTCACTCTCTCTCTCTTTCTCTCCCTCTCTCTCTCTCTCTCTTTTCTCTCCTTCACTCTCTCTCTCTCATCTCTCCCTCTCTCTCTCTCACTCTCTCCCTCTCTCTCTCTCTCTCCCTCTCTCTCATCTCTCTTTCTCTCCTTCACTCTCCTCTCTCTTATCTCTCCCATCTTTCTCTCTCTCTCGTCTCCCTCTCGTCACTCTCTCTCTCTTTCTCAGTCCTCACTCTCTTTCTCTCCCTCTCTCTCTCTCGCTCTCTCTCTCTCCCCCTCTCTCTACCCCTGTATATCTTTTCTCTCCTTCCCTCTCTCTCTTTCTTCTCCCTTCTCTCCTTCACTCTCTCCTCTCTTTCTCTCCTCTCTCTCTCTGCTTCCCCTCTCTCTCTCCCTCTCTCTCTCTCTCTCCCTCTCTCTCTCCCTCTACTCTCTCTTTCTCTCGCTCTCTCTCCTCTCTCTCGCTTTCTCTCTCTCTCCTGCACTCTCTCTCTCTCACTCTCTCCTATCTCTCTGTTCTTTTCTAAAATATCAACCCCAGGGCATATCCCTATAATCACTAGACCTAAACACAACGCTGATTTCTTTCTTCTTATTTGAGGCCTTTCTGATGGTGTTTTCGACGCACTCCCACATTTACACATCTTTACTCATCAATTTAATATCCGATGATCCTTGTTATGCCCCGGTCTGACTTTATATTTGGGGCTGTGCTCAACGACGCGTCGGGCGTCGACTTCCCCATCTTCCGATGCAGGTACCAAGCAGAGGGCATGTCCTCAGTCTCGATCTGTGGCATCATATTGCAAATATAATATATTCTGACTATAGAAGGCTTCACACACTCAATACAATATCATCCGTTACAAGCGTATTCTCCTGCACATGTGGGAGACATCTGCAAGCAAGAACGAATATTTCTTTGACATAATGTTTTACTAGAGCTGCATGAGGTCGCATTTGATGCGCCGCTTGCGTGTTGAGAGATTTGCGGCGCGTCACCACTGGATATTTTTCACATGCTGTGAAGAAACTTGCGACCGAATTTTTTATTACGTTTGCTCTGCAGAATAGCACACGGCTCTAATGTTTGCATTCTAAAATAATCGGTGCAGAGTTGCATCGTGAAACTAGCCAATCACAACGGACGGAAGGACCATAACTCTGATTGGAGAAAAAAAAAGGGCAGACTTACTCGAACCCAAAATAAAACGTCTGACGCTAGAGTAATCTTTCCCTGCTTTCAAAATAAGGAAGTTCGTGCGACAAGAGGCGAAGCGACAATAGTCGTATGTGAGAACACCACTGCCTCGCTACAAAGTGTGCTGTGATGCAGGCGTCAACGCGTCAAGAATGCGTTGCTCTGAGAACAATCGACGCCTGATGCTAGTGTGCGAGGCCTTAAGGCGATTGTTTTTTTCCCGCCGACTCAGTCTCCATGATGCACCTTATAAATGTGACTGAATAATGACAAATGGTGTTTACGTCCTCTCATCTGGAACAGACACATTATGGGACATTTTGTGCATACAAAGATGGGTGGAAGGGGGAAAAAAAAAAAAAAAAAGGTGGGAAAAAAAATAACTGGACTCAATGGCCCCGTAGACAGTGCAACACCATAAAGTCTCCGAATTTTTAACAATGCATAAGTGTACAGTACCCACGCCTCGGTAAACCTCATCGGCTAGGTACTGCCACGCTAAGCGAATAATGTGATTTATAGATGTGACTAAGAAAATAGCAAGGAATATTATAACAAAATCTGAAAATGGTAATATTTGGGGGTGCGACTTAATGCAAATTTTTTTCGCCTATAGTCCCGAAAAAATTACGTTGGGTTTTATTTTTTAATTTTTAGTTAAGTGCTTTAACGTTTTGGCGTCTTCCTATTTGGTCATTGTAAAGCGCCGCATAGAGAATTTATCAATGGATCAGGGATATATAAATAAAATTATAGTATTATTAGTATTAAGATTGGCGACCAGTTACACGGACGAAGAGTTTGAGGACTTACCGCGAACTCACCACATTGTTCGGCAAAGAGGATCCGCCGCTAAATCATCGTCTTCTTCCCCGGAGCTGACGAGCTGAAAAAGGAGGGATGACATCGACAAATAAGTCCAAAAAGCAACTGAAAGGTAATGCCCGCTCTGCAAACTTTCTTCATTTAAGTCTTCTCTCAAAAATAATCTCTTCAAATCATAGCCTGCTATTTTTCTTTTCAAAGTACTGTGCCCCTTCCATCCTTATACGTGTTTGTGTGCATGCGCATTGTTTTTCCATTTGTGTGTGTGTATGTGTGTTGAGTTGGTTTGTGTGTATGTGTGGTGCGTGCCTCGCGGGTAGTGCATGGTTTGTGTTTGTTCAGTGTGATGACGTATGTTTTAGCAAAGGGGTCAGGACGAAGGAACAAAATTGTTTTTTTTTTATATTGTAACGAAGAGGAACCACAAATAACATTACTATAGGAGTTTTTAAAATGTTAATTATAACCCAGTTGTTATTATTGGTGGGTGGAGGGAGTGGTGAGACTGTTGGTAGGAACCATATACATTTGGTGGAACGTAAATTTACAAAGGGGCCACGAGAGGACGAAACTTTTTTTTGTTTTCATTGTAACCTGAAGGAGCCAGTCCCCTGGTGGGGCGAGGCCCAAAAAACCAAAGATGAGGTAAAGTAACTTTTAACTACTAGCAAAGGGAGGGGGGGAAATAGGGAAGTGTTTTTTTGTTTAAGATTATAACCGCGTAAAGGTATGGCTCACTGGGAGTCAACAAAAGAGAGACCAAAAGGTCTCATAATAAAAATTAAAGAGTAATATAAAAAACAAGTAACGGCAAGAAAAAAACACTTTTAGGCCGGGAAAAAACCAGTAAGTGTTGCCCTTTTCTTTTTGTGGCTTTTTTCTTTAACTGTAAAACCGAAAAAATTTTTTTTCCTTAAAACCCGAAAGTTTACCTAACTATAAAACTGATACAACCGACGCTGGAGGGTAAACTGTAAAAATTGCCAATGTACAGTAGGGAAGTCGAAGAAACCCCTTATTTCACTAACTTTTAAAAAACTTTAACAACGTAAAAAAAAAAACTAAAACTTAAAAAATCAAAACAAAAAGTCGTTAAACCGCTAAAAACTATAAAAAAAATACTGTAAAACTAACTAGGACCTTAAAAAAAAACCCCTTGTTTTCTATTTCACAAAAGCACTACCTTTAACACAACCCTTTCCATCAAAATCCCCCCCAGCCCCAAAATTTTTTTTCATCCCTAACCTTTAAAACTTTAACTTAAAAAAACAAATTAAAAAAAAAACAACACCTTTTCCAATTCATTCCACACATGTTCAATCCATTTTTTTTTTTTCAAAACCGACTTAAAAACTTAAAAAAAAAACCCTTGTGTTACATCACGGACCCTCAGAACAAATTCAACCCCACAATTCCATCCTTAAAAAAACCCTTTTCCCAAAACCCAACCCACAACAACACACCATCCCATCATCATCATTTATCAACATTCCCCACGCCCCTTTTGATAGAAACAAACAAAAAAAAAAAATAAAAAGTTAACATAAACTTAAAAACAAACCCTTAAAAAAAAAAACACCTTTCCCACATTTTAAAAAAAACCCTGTTTTTCACTTTCCCGCCATTTCAACCCAACATCCAATCCCAGATTTTTTTTCCATTTTTCCCACCTAAACAACCTTTTCCAGACCCCCAATCCCCCACCAACACAAACCAAATCCCCAACATTTCCCCCAACGACTTTCAGATTTTCAACCCCATTCATCAGATTCTGGACATTTTTTTTATGTTTCCCAAAAAAAAAAAATCCGACTAAAACCCTTTTTCCGAAAAAAAGGAAGCCTAAACTTGAAAAACAAAAAAAAAAAAAAACCAACCCTCTTTATCATTTTTTTCCCCGAGGTAAAAACCACAACAAAAACCCTGTTAATTTTTTTTCCATTTAAAATAAACCAGACCCTAAAAACAAAAATTTTCAACTTCATTCTGGAACTTAACCCTAACTTAAAAATCCAAAAAAAAATGGCTAAAAAAATAAAAAAAACTTTAACCCCTTTAACGAAACCAACCCGCTTTATACTTATCTTTTAAAATCACTGACTTTAAAACTTTGTTAAAAAGGAATACCTTTAAACTGGCTTCCACATTAACACAGTCTTTTTCAATTATCCACCCACACACTGAAAAAAAAAAATGATTAACAAAACATAATTAAACCCCGTTTCACACCGCCATGGCAGGAAGGGGTCCGCATTTTATTGTAAAAGCACCATTTTAAGCAACCGCAATCAAGGGGTTTACAAAAACACCCATGGTTTAACTAAAAGGGCAAAATCAAATTCGAGAAAATCCAAATCAAATCCAGACTTTTTGTTTAAGCCCACCCCCCAAGACCCCTATAGGTCCCCTTTACTTTATGGGGGAGGTATGATGGGGCCCCCTTGAATGCTAATCAATATGGTCACCAGAAGAAGAGTGTCGCAACCAGAGGCAGATATTTTTATTTTCTCGACCCAGATTTTTAAGTTTGCATGTGTATGTTCGTGGCTGAAAAATGGCTGGTCGGGGGGTAGTAAAGGTTAACCAAATGACAACTCTGTATTGGTGGACACCCCTGCAGATTTAACGTGTACTAAGTGCATGAACACATTATATTTCCGTTTATGTTGATGAGGTGGAGGTTTTTTAACCGTCCCCTCATGGCGGAAAGGCCTAGTGCATAGTGAGAGGAAAAATCCCCTGTAACCAGTTTTGAACACGGGTTTACTTGACAAGTGTTGAACGAGTTACCACGATGCCACTGGAGAATGGGCCGCACAAAGCGGATAGTTTGCTGACGGAATGGAGTTCGACAGCTTATTCGTTCATTCCCTTCCCTTAGATCCTCTCTAAATGTGGTAAAGTGTGGGATAAAAAAAAAAAAAAAAATGTCTAGCAACATTATTGGGTGAATTTTGTTTCCTTTTGTTTTTAAATCAGTTACTTTTTGGCTAATTAAAAAGAATCAATGAGAATTTTTGGCTAAATAAAAAGAATCAATAAGACTTTTTTAGCTAATTATTTTTTTAAATCAGATCTTTTGGCTAATTCTGCATAAGTTGTTGCATATGAATGGTCGCTAAGTTAGTTTAGAATCAATGGGCCCTGTCACTAATTTACTGAAAGGAATGACTTTTGGACTAATTACAAAGGATCAATGACTTTTTTAGCTAGTTATTTTTAAAAATCAGATCAATGGAGGTAATCAAGAAGAATCAATGAGCGTTAGAATGTGCTAATTAAAAAGAATCAAGGACTTTGGGGCTAACTCCAGAAATGTAACTCTGAGAGGTGCTTCATCAGTATCCTGGCAAAAATCAATGACTTTTGGACTAATTACCCCCCTTTCCCTTTGCCAATTGGGGTAATACCGTAGGGTCAATCCCTTTTCGCTACACTCTCCTCGCTTTCCGCGCCCTTTCCCTGGACGTTTTCTGTTTGGGGTGCTGGTTGCCTTTGTAAACTTACTCCTAATCTCTTTTTTTTGGACTAATTCGCTTAAAAAATCAATCCGACTTTTGGCGGCTAATTATTTTAAAAAATCAATAAGACCTTTTTTTATAGTTAATTATAAACAAAAGTCATCAGATTTGTTTGGCTAATTAAGAAGAATCAATAAGAGTTTGGGACTAATTAAAAAATCAATTAGCCAATTTTTGGCTAATTAAAAAAAAAAAATCAGTAAGACTGTTCGGCTGTCTTGAACTTAAGTTGGTACCCCACCCCCCCCGCCCCCCCACCCCCCCACCCCCCCCCCCCCCCCCCCCCCCCCCTCCTCAAAATTTCGCATTGAACAAACTCACTGAGAAGTAGCATTCTGCCGTTCTCAGGAAAGGGATAGGGTTAGGATCAGCCTAGGGTTATTTTCATAAAAACTGAATGAAGCAGACTTTGAGGATGAGGGTCGTAAAACACGAAGGAGGCGCTCAACAAAGTACAAGACTGCTCTCATTATTATTATTTTTATAGTGTCCATATGTAGCAACCCTCTTATGAACACACACCCCCCCCAACCGACACCCCAAAAGTACTTCTTAATTTTTTTTAAAACCTTTTTCCAGAAATTGTCAGTTGGCTGCAATATATTTCCCACAACAAAAAAGTGTTTGGTTGTTTTCTCTAAACCTACTGATGAACGAGTTTTGTCCTGGCTATACAGAGATGTGGAAATTGTCAATATGTTCCACCACCACCCCTGCATTTCTCGGTTAATTCCCTTTTTCCCTTTTCGCCTTTCTTACCAAAAACATGAAGCTGCATTTTATGAACATTTTCAGCTAATTATCTTTTTGGACTAATAACCCTAAGCCTAGAGCCCTACCCCCCCCCCCCCCCTATAAGACGGGGAAAACGCAATGAACCACAACTGTGACAAATCGCGTGTGTACTGCAGTACATATTGGGGGGTAAGGGTTAAGTTTAGGGCTAGGGTTAGGGATAGGTATAGTATTCCAAAAAAGGTTATTAGCTGAAAATGTTCCTAAAATACAGCTTTATGTTGGGTAAGAAAGGCACAAACGGCGACATGGAAGGGAATTCACGGAGTAATGGCAGGGGTGGAGGCACATCTTTACCTTTCGCCCCTTTTTTTTTTAACTTCGACAATGTTTTTAGTTCTTTTCTAGCTATTCCAGTCTTTTGTGAAGGCTAATGGCTTGTGGTTGTCCTCGTAGTCTTCTTCTTCTCTGCGTTTCCCAGGCCATTATGGCCATAATGGAGTAAGGACATATGTGTCCGCTTTTCAACTGGTCTCCCCGCTGCATTACATATTCCGATTTCGGAGCAGCTCAAGGGAGATAAATTATTTGGAAGATTTTTTATTTTAAAAAAGGCAGGAGAATGGGCCCAAATACGTCAGAAAGATAGTAGGACGACATAGAAAGCGAAGGGAAGAGGCAGAGTCCCCCACCCCCCCCCGAGTATCCCCACGGGGCCAGAGATTGGTGGTGAGGGTGGGGGGTCATCCAGCTTGTGGTTTTCAAACTGGAAGACGCTGCCTCTCTAGCTCTCTGTGCTGCTGCTTCGGGGAGAAGTTGGCCTCTGAAGGGGGACCATTCTCACTCACGACTGTCTTCAAGTCCTCTTGAAAGGGTGGGGATGTTTCTTTGACCAGGCACTCTTCACTTTAGTTTGAACCGAAGTCAGTCCATTAACAAAAAATATGAATTGCAGTTGTCTTTCTGTCTCTTTATATGTTATTTTCTCCCTCTGCTGTCTCTTCTCTCTCTCTTTTTTTGTTTTTTATTTGTGTTTTTGTTGTGATTTTTAGTTCCAGAGCGAAACTTTGGGAAGTATTGTTTTTGTTTCATGCATGCGTCCGTGCGTCCGTCCGTGTGCGTTTTTCTCGATAACCGGTTAAGTTTATTTTGATCCAATTTTGGAAATCAAGTACGAATCAGCCAATGTAGTAGATATCAGGTCTGATTGATTCAGTTTTATTTTAAGGTCAAGGTCACAATGCCAGGTTACAGGAGTTTGTGCTTCGTGGTACTTCTGACGATTTGCTATGTATTGTTTCATGCTTTTTTATTTATTAAAATAAAAGTCTGTATTGTAGTTGTTATGCTATTTCTATTTCAAAAGTAGCAAGACCTGGAGAGTAGCATGTTTTTTATATATAAACAAAACAAAAAAGCTCCAAGATACTGCTTGCAGATTGCATTGTCGCCTATCGCGATACTTCATAATCTTTACACATTATACTAAGCTGCGGGTAACTCACCATATTATAACATATCTTTCACCTCATAATAATTACAGTGGAACCTCCCCTGTATGCAGGTACAGGGCTTCCGCAAAACAAGGGGTTCCATGGTATTCCTTCACTTACAGTATATAGGGTCTTAGAGGCAGGATAGAGGGTCCCAGAATGGGCATTGCGAATGCTAAACAAATGTTTCTAGTGCACCCCTGGGGACCCCCTGCACATTCTTTTAGAGGGTCCTGAATAGAATGTTAGTGCGTGCTAGACCCCCAAATGGGGGTCCCTTGAGGTCTTATAAGGGAGGGGTCTTGTAAGGGAGGTGATTTTAATACTTACAAAGAAAGGGTAATGTCTCAGAGAAGTAAGGCCTCATGTGGGAGGGAGTCTTATAATGGGAGGTATAACAAGGGAGGTTGACGCGTGTTACTATAGCTTTTGTATTACATTTGTGGTCTCTATTTTTGGAACACAGTTCATTTTTGCGTTTTAGCGTTTCCAAACAACGAAAATTAAACAAATTTTTTAAATGTATCGTCACTCAGCCGTGAAAACAAAAAATGCTTAACGTCTTTCACCGCTGTATATGGACTGTTCCTGGACTGAGTGTCTGACTATGTTACCACGATTGCGTTACTTGAACGACAGGGAACCATATTGGGACACAGCAAGATTTTGCATGCCGATATATAATAGTAAGGGCTATCTAGGCCAAGTTCGAAAATGAAGGTCACTGATCAAAGTTGAAGGTTCATGGAGACGGAAAAAATGCTGCTGCATGGCTATCTGGATAATGTATTATTCATCCTCAAGTTTTGGTTCTTGAGTTTTTGTTTTAGGCCTTTCATAAGTTTGCTTGCAAATGCATTTGTTCTAAAGGATTTTTGGAAAATGAGTCACATTGGCAAGCATTTTACAACGAATGTTGAAAGGAAGGAAAAATTGTGTTTTACGTCCTCTCGGTCATAGGACACATATGGGACATTTGCAAAGACACAAACATGGTGGGAACAATACTGGAGACAATGCCCAGGAGGCAGTGCTAAACCAGTAAAGTCCCGATCTTTTAAAAAGAAATGCAGATAGCTGTAGCAGTAACCAAGCCTCGGTTAAACCTCATCGGCCTATGGCACAGCCACAAGTAGTAGTTAATGTTAATCATGGGATCTCAGTGCTGAAAGCAAGTTTTTCTATTTATAATTATGATTACACCCATTCCTGCTTTGAATTCGGGAAGAAAATGTGTTTTGCATTTATATGTTTGCAACTTGTGTCAATTAAGTTTTTTTATGCATTTATTTTTTATAAGACATAATGCCACGAAAGGAACATTAAATGTCAAACTGACCATTCTGAGATAAATATACATTTGAAATCTTCAGATCAATTCTCTTTCTAATGATACAAGAACCATTATTGTAATTTTTTTCTGTTCCAGAGTTATGAGCATTTAAAGTTAGTAGGTCGAGTGAGCGTCCGGCCATTTTAATAAATCACAGTATGAAAGTCTAGCCTGCCTAGCTGAAGAAAATGAGTATTGACCTTCTCATTTTAAAGCACTTATAAGACCACTAAGAGACCATATTAAAGATTATCCTTTATAAATATGAAAGATAAGATGTTAGAGAGCACAGAAATACCCATAGCTCAAAATTGACCCCCTAAATGATATTTTTCGACTTTGCAAGCCTGTTGTGAGAAACTAGCCCCAGTGACTTAATGTCCCTTTCGTGGTGCTGGGTCACATACATTCAGGGAGAAACTAGCCCAGGACTTAATGTCCCTTTCGTGGTGCTAAGTCACATCATAGGGAGAAACTAGCCCATCGACTTAATGTCCCTTTCGTGGTTGCGGGTCACATACCATCAGGGAGAAACTAGCCCAGCGACTTAAGCCCTTTATCGTGGTGCTTCGTCACATACATCAGGGAGAAACTAGCCCAGCGACTTAATGTCCCTTTCGTGGTGCTTCATCACATACATCAGGGAGAAACTAGCCCCAGCGACTTAATGTCCCTTTCGTGGTGCTAGGTCACATACATCAGGGAGAAACTAGCCCCCCCAAGCGACTTAATAATGTCCCTTTCGTGGTGTGCTTCCATCCACCATACATCAGGGAGAAGTTTGAAGCTAGCCCAGCGACTTAATGTCCGCTTTCGTGGTGCTTGCATCACATACCTTCAGGGAGAAACTAAGTCCAGCGACTTAGTGTCCCTTTCGTGGTGTCTTCAGTCACATACAGTCTTCTTCCTTTAGCAACAAGCCCAGATACATCATGTTTCTTTCGTGTTTTCTGTTCATATAGTTAATCTTCTCAGTGTTCTGTCACTGCATACACATCGTCGTTTACGTTGTCTTCAGTTTCTGTTAAAAAAAACACTGTTCATCAGTCGTCAGTTTCTGTCACTGTTCATCAGTCATCAGTTTATGTCACTGTTCATCAGTCGTCAGTTTATGTCACTGTTCATCAGTCGTCAGTTTATGTCACTGTTCATCAGTCGTCAGTTTCTGTCACTGTTCATCAGTCGTCAGTTTATGTCACTGTTCATCAGTCGTCAGTTTATGTCACTGTTCATCAGTCGTCAGTTTCTGTCACTGTTCATCAGTCGTCAGTTTATGTCACTGTTCATCAGTCGTCAGTTTCTGTCACTGTTCATAAGTCGTCAGTTTCTGTCACTGTTCATAAGTCGTCAGTTTCTGTCACTGTTCATAAGTCATCAGTTTCTGTCACTGTTCATCAGTCATCAGTTTCTGTCACTGTTCATCAGTCATCAGTTTCTGTCACTGTTCATCAGTCATCAGTTTCTGTCACTGTTCATCAGTCGTCAGTTTCTGTCACTGTTCATCAGTCATCAGTTTCTGTCACTGTTCATCAGTCGTCAGTTTCTGTCACTGTTCATCAGTCGTCAGTTTATGTCACTGTTCATCAGTCGTCAGTTTATGTCACTGTTCATCAGTCGTCAGTTTATGTCACTGTTCATCAGTCGTCAGTTTCTGTCACTGTTCATCAGTTTCTGTCACTGTTCATCAGTCGTCAGTTTCTGTCACTGTTCATCAGTCATCAGTTTCTGTCACTGTTCATCAGTCATCAGTTTCTGTCACTGTTCATCAGTCGTCAGTTTATGTCACTGTTCATCAGTCGTCAGTTTATGTCACTGTTCATCAGTCGTCAGTTTCTGTCACTGTTCATCAGTCGTCAGTTTCTGTCACTGTTCATCAGTCGTCAGTTTCTGTCACTGTTCATCAGTCGTCAGTTTCTGTCACTGTTCATCAGTCGTCAGTTTCTGTCACTGTTCATCAGTCGTCAGTTTATGTCACTGTTCATCAGTCGTCAGTTTCTGTCACTGTTCATCAGTCGTCAGTTTCTGTCACTGTTCATCAGTCATCAGTTTCTGTCACTGTTCATAAGTCATCAGTTTCTGTCACTGTTCATCAGTCGTCAGTTTCTGTCACTGTTCATCAGTCGTCAGTTTCTGTCACTGTTCATCAGTCATCAGTTTCTGTCACTGTTCATCAGTCATCAGTTTCTGTCACTGTTCATCAGTCATCAGTTTCTGTCACTGTTCATCAGTCATCAGTTTCTGTCACTGTTCATCAGTCATCAGTTTCTGTCACTGTTCATCAGTCGTCAGTTTCTGTCACTGTTCATCAGTCATCAGTTTCTGTCACTGTTCATCAGTCA
This sequence comes from Phymorhynchus buccinoides, assembly GCA_017654935.2. Classification (NCBI taxonomy): domain Eukaryota; kingdom Metazoa; phylum Mollusca; class Gastropoda; order Neogastropoda; family Raphitomidae; genus Phymorhynchus; species Phymorhynchus buccinoides. The sequence goes on along the minus strand of CM065712.1, from coordinate 15,763,630 downwards.
TCAGTTTCTGTCACTGTTCATCAGTCGTCAGTTTATGTCACTGTTCATCAGTCGTCAGTTTCTGTCACTGTTCATCAGTCGTCAGTTTCTGTCACTGTTCATCAGTCATCAGTTTATGTCACTGTTCATCAGTCGTCAGTTTCTGTCACTGTTCATCAGTCGTCAGTTTCTGTCACTGTTCATCAGTCGTCAGTTTCTGTCACTGTTCATCAGTCGTCAGTTTCTGTCACTGTTCATCAGTCATCAGTTTCTGTCACTGTTCATCAGTCGTCAGTTTATGTCACTGTTCATCAGTCGTCAGTTTATGTCACTGTTCATCAGTCGTCAGTTTCTGTCACTGTTCATCAGTCGTCAGTTTATGTCACTGTTCATCAGTCGTCAGTTTATGTCACTGTTCATCAGTCGTCAGTTTATGTCACTGTTCATCAGTCGTCAGTTTATGTCACTGTTCATCAGTCGTCAGTTTCTGTCACTGTTCATCAGTCGTCAGTTTCTGTCACTGTTCATCAGTCGTCAGTTTCTGTCACTGTTCATCAGTCGTCAGTTTCTGTCACTGTTCATCAGTCATCAGTTTCTGTCACTGTTCATCAGTCGTCAGTTTCTGTCACTGTTCATCAGTCGTCAGTTTCTGTCACTGTTCATCAGTCGTCAGTTTCTGTCACTGTTCATCAGTCGTCAGTTTCTGTCACTGTTCATCAGTCATCAGTTTCTGTCACTGTTCATCAGTCATCAGTTTCTGTCACTGTTCATCAGTCGTCAGTTTCTGTCACTCAAATGTCATCAGTTTCTGTCATCAGTCATCAGTTTCTGTCACTGTTCATCAGTCATCAGTTTCTGTCACTGTTCATCAGTCATCAGTTTCTGTCACTGTTCATCAGTCGTCAGTTTCTGTCACTGTTCATCAGTCATCAGTTTCTGTCACTGTTCATCAGTCGTCAGTTTCTGTCACTGTTCATCAGTCGTCAGTTTCTGTCACTGTTCATCAGTCGTCAGTTTCTGTCACTGTTCATCAGTCGTCAGTTTATGTCACTGTTCATCAGTCGTCAGTTTATGTCACTGTTCATCAGTCGTCAGTTTCTGTTCATCACGTGTTCATCAGTCATCAGTTTCAGTTTATGTCACTGTTCATCAGTCGTCAGTTTCTGTCACTGTTCATCAGTCGTCAGTTTATGTCACTGTTCATCAGTCGTCAGTTTATGTCACTGTTCATCAGTCGTCAGTTTATGTCACTGTTCATCAGTCGTTCATGTCACTGTTCATCAGTCGTCAGTTTCTGTCACTGTTCATCAGTCGTCAGTTTCTGTCACTGTTCATCAGTCATCAGTTTCTGTCACTGTTCATCAGTCATCAGTTTCTGTCACTGTTCATCAGTCACTGTTCATCACTGTTCATCAGTCGTCAGTTTCTGTCACTGTTCATCAGTCGTCAGTTTCTGTCACTGTTCATCAGTCGTCAGTTTCTGTCACTGTTCATCAGTCGTCAGTTTCTGTCACTGTTCATCAGTCGTCAGTTTCTGTCACTGTTCATCAGTCGTCAGTTTCTGTCACTGTTCATCAGTCGTCAGTTTCTGTCACTGTTCATCAGTCGTCAGTTTATGTCACTGTTCATCAGTCGTCAGTTTATGTCACTGTTCATCAGTCGTCAGTTTCTGTCACTGTTCATCAGTCGTCAGTTTATGTCACTGTTCATCAGTCGTCAGTTTCTGTCACTGTTCATCAGTCGTCAGTTTCTGTCACTGTTCATCAGTCGTCAGTTTCTGTCACTGTTCATCAGTCGTCAGTTTCTGTCACTGTTCATCAGTCGTCAGTTTCTGTCACTGTTCATCAGTCGTCAGTTTCTGTCACTGTTCATCAGTCGTCAGTTTCTGTCACTGTTCATCAGTCGTCAGTTTCTGTCACTGTTCATCAGTCGTCAGTTTCTGTCACTGTTCATCAGTCATCAGTTTCTGTCACTGTTCATCAGTCATCAGTTTCTGTCACTGTTCATCAGTCATCAGTTTCTGTCACTGTTCATCAGTCATCAGTTTCTGTCACTGTTCATCAGTCGTCAGTTTCTGTCACTGTTCATCAGTCAGTCAGTTTCTGTCACTGTTCATCAGTCGTCAGTTTCTGTCACTGTTCATCAGTCGTCAGTTTCTGTCACTGTTCATCAGTCGTCAGTTTATGTCACTGTTCATCAGTCGTCAGTTTCTTTATTGTTGTCCATTGGCATTGTACAACGCACATGGAAAATTGTCTTCCACCGTGTAAAATAAGATGAGATATATCAAAATAAAAATATTAAATAAAAAATATGAAATATAAATTTACATTAAAACAAATATGTAACTCTCACACCACACCCAATCATTCATCCGCTCTTTTGCTCACTCATCATGCAACCCACCACCACTTCCGCCTTCATTTTTAACCTTGTCTTTTCTTTCTTCCTTCCTTTTTTTCCCCCTTGTTCCTTCTCTTTTTTTATTCTTTTTATTTTATAGTTTTTTGTACTTTTGTTGTTTAGTCAGGTGTTTTTTTCAGAACTGTTTTAGGTGGAGCATTTATTGATTACTGCTGATGAAGAACGTTTTGAAAACCCAATTAACGTCCTCCGGCGTAGAACAGCATACCTGGGGGCTGTTTCACAAGGGCTAACGTTACGTTGCGCTCACTCAAATCGGCAAAAACGGTCTAAGAAACACCCTTCGTTTGCCGATAGTTCGCGTGACGTTTTGTTCTTGCCAAACACCGAGCAAGCGGCGAACTATCCGGAACAAGTAGGGGGTGAATACATTTCTTGTTGTTGATTGGTCCATTAAAGTTTGGTTAAAATAATACTTTTTTTTTTACCAATCAGACAAGAGGTTGTAATATTCTTCCGCAAACGTTTTCTAAAGTGTTTCTTAGACCGCTTTTGGCGTAACAGTTATGTATATACCGATCTTCAAGTAGCGCTAAAGAGGCCTGGAACCGTGTGATATAAAACAATGTCTTGACATATCATTGCGTATATTAACCCATAGGCTTAGTGTAACCGCGCGTGAGAAAAGGTGTAAGAATACACCGTTGCTATTAGAAACTTGATGTCAGTCATTTATCTTGACATATCATTACCGTCTTGTCAACGCGACCTGTTCCTACCAAACCCAGAATTTGACAAGCTGTGCAGTGCTACCCCTAGGATTCAGTCAGCGCTGACAACATTTAATGCTGGCACACAACGATAAATTCATGGTTCGACTGAATCAAAAGTATCAGCTGTCACAGATCTACACAAGCCATTCTGTGCGTGCCACTTGACACGTCTAGCTCAGTAGCTGTGAATCAAGGCCTAGGCTTCTCAACTCCATGACCGTCGATATTAGCAGACGATTCGAGCTATGCAATTTTGGCACAGGGAGAGTCCATGTTGATAATGTAGACGCAGTACTGTTGCAAAACAGCTCAAATTCATCTTCAGTCCGGAAATAAAAATGAGCCGACTGAACCTGTGCAAGAGCTGCCGCACCTCCGTTAAAAAAAGAAGAAAAGAAGTGTGTTTACGGGGCCTGTGATCGTTCTGGTCAAAGCTGACTCCCCTCTTTTTTACGGTGTGCTGAATTGACTCGGTCTCGGTTTCTTTTTCTTGCTTTTCTGTTGATGCACATCAGTATATATCCGTTATTAGGATTTGGGAGTTAGATATTGCTTTTATCCTATCTCTCGAGCCTTGTTGTTTATCACACTCGAGCCTTGTTGTTTATCACACTCAGTCTCCGACTTCGTGTGATAAACAGCAAGCCTCTCGAGATAGGATAAAAGCAATATCTAACTCCCAAATCCCAATAACTGATAATGTGCACAGTGACCGTCGTCTAGAGAATCACGACCCTGGAAAGTCCCCAGTTTTTAATCGATGAAGATAATAATGTTAACTTTTTACTATTGTTTTATGCAAGCAAAACATTTTTTCATTTTATGGTGTAGTATGAAACACAAAAACGTTTGATGTGTGTAAAATGATTTATTTTGTTTACAATTTATTGAACAATTAAACAGAAGTTTGTTTCTACTTAAAAATGCTGTGCTGTCCATTTTTTAAACTGAAGGATTTAAAAAAAACCATTTGATACAAATTTATTTGTATGAAATTCAATTTAGTATTTTTTTTTTAAAAGAGGAAAATTTTACTTTGGCCAAAATTTACAACATGGATGAAATTGTATAATGATTACAGCACTTCAAACAAAGAAAATAAAGTTGCAAATTAGAGAGCTTGTTTGATGAGCTGAGTCTTTTTAAAATTTCGTTTAGCCTTTTAAAATGTTTTTAAATAGACCTGATTGTGGCACTGCTGGTGTTTGTGAAGCACCTTTGTCTTGCATTTTGTCTTGTAATATTTCCAGGACAATTCTGCCTATTTTCGCCTTGATCGGTTTGGTAGTTTTAGCACGCAAGTACACATGCACATAGTGACACACACACACACACACATGCGCACACAGTTACACACACACTCACACATATATATATATATATATATATATAGGAAAATTGGGACAAAAAAGTTTTAAACAATGTTCCTACTATTGCATTTCAAATGCTCTAACTTTGGAGTCCTGTAGGCTGGAGGAACGGTGCCAGCAGTAAACTGAAATTTTTCATACCCATATATATATATCAGACCTGTTTACCCTAATAATAAAAAAACTCGGAATTTGCCACACAAAAACCCGGAATTTGAGAAGAAAAAAAAACAGAATTCACATCGGTACACGACTCGTGATAAAACACTGATTCAACTCGGCGCCATCGCGATCAATTTTCACTTCATTTTCTATTGAAAAGTTCAAAATTCTCACATCATCGTATTTTCCAGTGATAATATAATCTAAATGGACTCATTTCAAGCCCTAATTACAATCTCTACCATTAAAAAACTGCCCGGAAAGCTCTTCGAAACGACAGTAAAAGCCTGGCCGCCATTTGCATTCGGTTTCGGTCAACCCTTGCGTCTTTTCATACGAACGGAAACAAATAATAGACGTTTTTTCGAAATCCCGGAATTTTCAGCGTTCACCCGGAATTTACTATTTTACCCGGAATTTTAGCAAATTTCCGGAATAATTTCGGCAAAACCGGAAGGGAAAACAGGTCTGTGCACAAGGCACTGTCTCTCCCCCATTGGGAGAAAAAGGAAATGAGCACTTTTGTTTTGTTTTGAGAACACAGAACATTTCATAGAGTTAACGTTAACTGGTTTTTGTGAGGTTCACAAATACAGACATTAGACACAGAAAAGTTGTATCAATTCGGCATTTCAAATACACCAACTTTTCAGTCCTTCAGAGAAGGGGTACAGAGCTCAACTATTCACTTGAGATTTCTCTTTGAGTAAAGCGAAAGCTCGCATAATATGTGTGGAGTGGGAAGCCTGGCTGTGCGGCTGTTATCTTTTGCCAGACACACAAACACTCATGCATGCACACATGCAAGCATGCACGCACACACACATGCTCACACACACACTTGCAGGCTTACACACACAGACGCACATGCGCCAGCGCGCACTCATTCCCTTGGTATGGTGTACCCATATTCCTGTAGACAACACTGGAATTTTTTTTAAAAAGTCATATCCCATAGGCCCTTGCCTTTCCTCTTTGTATGGCAGAACGTTTTCTTTAAAAGATCATTTTGTTTTTAAAAAGTCAAACTTAGCATTTACTTCTGCTTCTAGTCAAACACTTTTTCTTCCTGACCACACCCCAACCTCCATCTTTGAAGGAATTTCTAGAACAAAGGCAGGAGAATGGACAGGGCCTGTATTCACGTTGAGATAGCATGAGACTTAGCATGATGCTAACTTAGAAGCTCTTCCAAAAGTCCTATTAAATCCTACAGGACATTGGAAGAGCTTCTAAGTTAGCATCATGCTAAGTCTCATGCTATCTCAACGTGAATACCGTCCCTGGTCAGTAAGGCAGAAAGATAATAAGATAGTAGATGACAGTAAGCAAAGGGAACCCCCTGTGGGGATACCGGGGGGTCGTTTGTATCAATAGTTCCCTCACCTTCTGGAAGTTTTGTGCTTGTAAACTTCCTCGAATCTGTCACTCTCTTTGACTCTGCCTTTTCCCTTTGCTTGCTAACATCTACTATTTTTCTGCCTTACCGGTTCATTCTCCTGTCTTTTTTTTCTAGAAATACTTTCAAAAAGATTTCTTAGGCGCATAACATCAGCATGACGAATCTGCGCTCATAATTGACAGGAAACTGTCTGAGCGATTGAAGAGGAAGAAGAAGAAGAAGAAGAAGAAGAAGCCAAGGGAAAAATCAGTCAAAGAGAGTGACAAATTAGAGGAAGTTACTAGCACAGAACTTCCAGAAGGTGGGGAACTATTTGTGCAAGATGGTGGGGGATGCTCCTGAATCCAGGAATGAAAAAGCCGACAGGAGTCTTCAGGAATGGTCAGACAAATTTGAATCCATGACTTCTTACATGTACTTAATCCTTTCATCGCCACTGTTGCCTCTTGGCACCACAATGATTTAACACCCACTAGCGCAACGCCTAGTACTGGCAATGCACCGTACTGGTAACGCCTAGTAACGGTAACGTCAAGTACTGGTAACGCTGAGTGCAACAAATTTGAAGCGATTCGGTTAAGAAACGGCGGAGTTATAAGGCCCCGTTTCCCGTTGGCGCTGCTCTGAGAGTGACGCGCTCTCCCGATTCTCCTCCAATTTACTGCCAGGCTTTGCCCGGGCCATAGCAAGCCTGACGGCAAATTCGAGGCGATTCGGTTAAGAAACGGCAGAGTTATTCATGAAAAGGTGAAGCGGCGTATAGCGCGCGTTTCTCAACCGATTCGCTTCCGGTTTGGCGCACCGATAGTCACCGTCCCCGGTCATGTACCTTTTGAAGGCAATCGGTCCAGAAATGCCGGAGATAGGGGCGCCGAGAGTCCGGCGGATACGCGTTTCGCGCATTTGCGAAACCGCGCAAATGACACGGCTGCCCCAGTTGCCGTTGCCATCGCCCCGTTAGGGCTCACAGCAAATTTGAAGCGATTCGGTCGAAAAAACGGCGGAGTTATAAGGCCTGTTTTGTGTTTCAGACACACACACACACAGACACTTGGCTTTTTACTATATGATGTCACTGAAATGCATCAAATGAGGGTCTGGTGACCAATTACCTTATGTTCTTCATTTTGGGAGGTAAGGACAGGCCCTATTTTATGCATGTCATAGAGGAATCCCCAATATTGCAGACGGAATCTTTTCTCTACCCGGGTAAGGTTTAACCCTTTCACCGCCAGCCATATTTCAGCCCAAAATGTCCATTACATTTACCTGGGTAGGGAACAAAATCCATCTGCAGTATTGGGGATTCTTCTGTGACATATAAAATAAGGTCTATCCTGACTTCCCAAAACTAAGACAATAGGATGTTTGGATAATAGACCCCAATTTGATGCCTTTTAGTGACATAGGTGGTAGATCACTGTGGTGCTAAAATGCGACTTTGGCGGTGAAAGGGTTAATGGTAGATTTTGGCTGAGGGTTTTTAAAGCTTTCAATATTTAATCGGTCTGATTAGTCAAATAACAATTCTCTTTGCAAACAAATGAGTAACAATACAAGCCGTTTGAATTAGTTTTTTGTTTTTGTGTGTTTTTGCTTCTTCTGGAAGTGGGGCCTGGGGCCTTCCGGCTGAACTGGGGGGTTTAGTGGTCTTAACCCAGGGTAAGCAGTAGGTCTTTCTCCTTTCCATCTTTTTCTTTTAATTCTAATAAGGAATGCGCCCTCCTAGTTCAGTCGCGTCTATCGTCAGAAGTGGCGTCTGTGACATATACATCCAGATCCAGATATAATGATATTAGGACATGATTATAAAAACTCATAAATAATATAAAACATATTTAATCATGATAATAACAACAGTTATACAAAATCCACAGTATGTATAGTATAATGCATACTCAGTTTTTAAGTAAGTAATGCTAAGATTCGTAATCGATGTGTATACAAATGAACGTTGATATCTAGCATGACATTGCAATAAAAATGTTTGAGAAGTTGACACAAAATGTCATGATTTTGAAGTTCAAGCTCAATTGCATACTTTTTACTTTACAACAATAACGTGATGTAAAATTACTAAAAATAACAAACAAATGTACTTGAAGTGTAAACATATATAATTTCCGTCCTATAAGACAATACAGTGCATCCCCCAGTATTTAAAGAAAAAAGTCTTTCGTTCACAGATACAGTGGATAAAGCGCAAATGTGGTGTAGAGCGGCACAGAGGTAACACGTTCGCCTCGTGTACAAATAAACCCGAGTTCGAACCTGGGTACAGGGGATTCTCTCTCACTCTGCACTAGGCCTTACACGGTCTGAACGTGGAGTCTTTCGGATGAGACGATAAACCGAGGTCCCTGTGTGTGCCCCATGCACTTAGCGGCACACGTTAACCCTTTCACCGCCAGCCATATTTCAGCCAACTATGTCCATTAAATTTACCTGTGTAGAGAACAAAATCCATCTGCAGTACTGGGGATTCTTCTGTGACAAATATAAAATAAGGTCTATCTTTACTTCCCAAAACTAAGACAATAAGATCTTTGGATAATAGACCCCAATTTGATGCCTTTTAGTGGCATAGGTGTTAAATCACTGTGGTGCTAAAATGCGACTTTGGCGGTGAAAGGGTTAAACCCAGTGACAACGAAAAAGTTGTCATTTGGTCAATGCTATAATGATAAACATGTAACAATATTGCCAGTTATGTTACATACATTTTATGCCTTGTCGTACCCTTATATTTAATTCACTACTTGTGGCGGTGCCTTAGCCGATGAGGTTTAACCGAGGCGTGGTCACCGCTACAGCTATCTGTATTAATTTTTAAACATCGGGACTTTACTGGTTTCGTACTGCCTCCGGGCATTGCCTCCAGTATTGTTCCAACCATATTTGTATTTACAAATGTCCCATATGTGTCCGATTCAGACCAAGAGGACGTAAAACTCCATTTTCTCTCTCACATTTTATGCCTTCCCAGGTCGAGAGGACGTAAAGCTTAAATTTACGTTTTACATACATTTTATCGATATACATGATAACAAAAATACTAGGGAAAGTATTTTGTGCTGATTAAACGAATCATAATGAAAAGTTAATTGCAACTGAATTTATGTTCCTCAAAACGCAAAGCATAATAACTGAAAACATTTGAGCGATGTGCAACAAATTAAATACTGTTCACAGCACAAGTTGGTAATCAAAACTTGTTTCATGTCATGATCAACAGTTTACCTATCAACTTGCAAACATTTTTTTTTTAAAGAGAAATGAGCAGTGGACAGTGGCAAAAAAACTGATCGAACTTGCAAAATGCGATGTAAAAATATGTGACGAAGCACCACGAAAGGGACATTAAGTCGCTGGGCTAGTTTCTCACAACAGGCTTGCAAAGTCTCACTTTTTATCAATTTTGAGTTATGGGTATTTTCGTGTTCTCTAACATCTTATCTTTCATATTTATGAAGGATAATCTTTAATATGGTCTCTAAATGATCTTATAAGTGTTTTAAAACGAGTAGGTCAATGCATTTTCTTCAGCAAGGCTAGAATTTAGACTGTTTTCTCAAAATGGCAGACACTCACCCTATTAACTTTATATGCCCATAACTTTGGAACAGAGAAAGATAAAACAACGGTTCTTGTATCAATAGAAAGAGAATTGTCTGAAATTTTTAAAGGCATAATTTTCTCAGAATTGTCATATTGACACTTAATGTTCCTTTTGTGGTGCTAGGTCATATATAAATGATGCCAACTTTAAAATGATGCACTGTATTCTTCGTCATGTGTTTTTACTCACTGCCAAGCAAGATCACTCCCACACACCATGAGATTACTCCCCTTAGCCCTTTCACCACCAGCCATATTTCAGCAAAACAATTCCATTGCATTTACCTGTGTAGAGAACAAAAAACATCTGCAGTATTGGGGATTCTCCTGTGACAGATATAAAAGGTCTACACTTACTTCCCAAAACTAAGACAATAGGGTCCTTGGATAATAGACCCCAATTCGATGCCTTTTAGTGGCATTGGTGTTAAATCACTGTGGTGCTAAAATGCGACTTTGGTGGTGAAAGGGTTAATTATTGCCGAACAATTCCTATTGGAAATGATGGACTCCAGCTGGTCATTTACTGGGTGGACATAGTGTCTCTTTCTCTCTCTCTCTCTTCTTCTTCTTTTTCTCCCCCCCCCCCCTTCTTCTTTCTTTCCTTTATATTTGTGTGTGTAGAAGTGTATGTGTTGATATCTGTGTCCGTGTTTGTGTGCATGCATCTGCATTTTGTGGGAAATGTGTAAACCATTTCAACGCTATTTTCCTCGTTATGTTATGCTTTAGTTTGCCTCTATTTTCAGCTTATCGTTTTTCATCATACATACTGTATGTAGTACAATTCTATTTCGTTTCATTTTACATTCATTCAATAGGGCATTCGCCGCATGCCAGCGACCTTGAATTTCACCGAGTTGAATTTAGAGAGCTGAAGTAGAAAGGTCAACGCAACTCGGGCAGAATGAGCTCGGGCAAGTTAGTGGTCTTGTATAGAGTTTGAACTCTCGTGGCAAATGCCCTATTGCATTGCATGTCCGCCAACCTTGTCCGCTATCATATGTTTTCGAACTGAGCACACCATGAGCTCTGCTTGTTTTGCTGCTTCAGTTATTTTGTATTGTGTGATCTTTTGTTTTGGGACAAAAAGTGTCCCATAGCCTATCGCCCGTAGGGGCAGTGAACTGTTAGAGGTTCACCATGTCAAGGGCACGGCATCATGGAAGGCGGAGCCCATCCCTCTCCTTCCACCGCCTTTCAACCTTCCCTGAACGAATCAGGTACCCAGTCACTGCTGGGTGGACAGACAGGGTTTTCTGGCCAGAAAAATCCGACTCCAAGCTGGGCTTGAATCCGCGACCTTCCGCATCGCAGCCGAGCGCTCCAACCGCTCGACCACGGACAATAAAAATGTTTCAACTAAATGATGGTTCACAAGATATCCTACAGATTACCCCTTTCACCGCCAATGTCGCATTTTAGCACCACAGTGATTTAACACCTATGTCACTAAAAGGCATCAAATTGGGGTCTGTTATTCAAAGACCCTATTGCCTTAGTTTTGGGAAGTAAGGATAGACCTTAATTTAACATATGTCACAGAAGAATCCCCAATACTGCAGATGGATTTTGTTCTCTATCCAGGTAAATTTAATGGAAATGTTTGGTTGAAATATGGTTGGCGGTGAAAGGGTTAACCCCTTGCCTGTCTATTATGGGGTGTGTGTGAATGATGTCAGCACTTTGGATAACAAAGCCCTGGAATGATGTTTTTTTAAATTTAAACAAGGAAATATACATCTCTAGACCATTTTGTATCAGATTGAGTCCAACAGGTTTCTTTTTGTCATTTAACAATAATAATAAAGACGATAGTTTCTCAAAATGTATCTGGCAGTGAAAGGGTTAAAAAAAAAAAAAAAAAAAAAAAAAAAAAAGACAAATAATGATCACATTACTCCATCACCTTTAACTCTTCTACTACCAAGTATTACTTAGACTGTTTACCGTTGCGCACCAAGTAATTTTTGCCGCTGCACTGATTTTCGCACACACTCACTTTAAAAATTCATTAAAAAAATACTCGCTCGAATCATCACTAAATTTACCTGTGTCGATCTGCTGCTGCAAACCCAAGATCGTTTCAACACTTTCGATGCTCTTTTTGATTCGCCTAAGTTCAGATTCTGCCACTTTTTCCACAGTAAATGCTTCGTCGGCACTATCGCCATCTTGTAGAGGTTCACGCCAAAAGTTGTCAGTTTCCATCGTCGAAAACGCGACGAAAATCGATTGAAAATTACAAAATTTAGCCTACAAATGAAGATGGCGGAAGGTTGTGCTTTCCCTGAGCGAACTGCGCATGTCACGGAAGTAAAGGATGTGATGTCACTTGATATAAATAGCGCAAAGGGGGACACCGGGGTTTCCCTAGTATCTGGCGGTCAAACCCGCCCGTGGCTAGCAACGGAATACGGTAAACCGGCGGGTCAACCCGCCGACGGTAGTAGAAGAGTTAAAGAGGGTAAACAAGCAAGGAACTAAAAAAAAAAACCCACCCCCACCCCAACAAAAACAAACATAACAGCAGTTGTGTGTCAGCGAATATTTTGCACCACATGATATGTACTGTATCATAACAACTTAACTTTGACACCCATACAAATGCCCCCAAATTCAAACAGAAACATCATTTTAAAGAGCAGCCTCAACTTGAAGTTGGGGATGCATTATTTTGTATGTGGGTCACAGCTACCCAGAAAAAAACCAAGGGACTTAATCGTGGTGCGTCAGTGTGTCTTTAAGGATAAAGATTTTAGGCGATGCCTATTCTGTGATTCTAGCCAAGTCAGCCACGGCTTTTACCCATCTTCTTCTGCGTTCCTAGCTACAGGCCATATGGCCATAATGGGTAAGCTACGTATGTGTCCAGTTTTCAGTTTTCACTGGTCTCCCCGCTGCGTACAACCGACACATTCCGATTTCGGAGGAGCTCAAAGGAGAAAAGGCAGGAGACCGGGCCAATAAGTCAGAAAGACAGTAGATGACAGAAAGCAAAGGGAAAAGGCAGAGTCAAAGAGAGTGACAGATTAGAGGAAGTTACAAGCACAGAATGGGGAGCTATTTTTATGAAAGACCCCCCGTTAAGTGTGTACAATTACTTCTGTATAAAGAAGTTGGTCACCAACACAGAAGGAGACGTATCCCCACAGGGAGAGACTCAAAGGAGGCGTAACGGGGTCATCCAGCTCCCCCGCGTGGAGGCACGAGGCGTCATCAGGCATCAGAAAAGTCTGAAGTCCAATCCTCTCAAAACCGCGGTCCAAGGGCCATCAATTCCCCAGACTATAGTGGGACAACGCTGAAATCAATTCCCAACATCACCAAAAAGGCTTTATGCAGTGAGGAATCACTTTAAAATGCTATTTCACAGAAAAGATAACACTCAATTTAAAGTCATCTACACCGTGGCGGTACCATAGCCGATGAGGTTTAACCGTGGCGTGGTTACTGCTACACTTATATGTATTGTTCAAAATTTGGGACTTTACTGGTGTTGCACTGCCTTCGGGCATTGCCTCCAGTATCGTTCACACCATCCTTGCATTTATAAATGTCCCATATGTGTCTGTTCCAGACCGAGAGGACGTAAAACACCGTTTTTCATTCTCATCAATTTAAAGTCAAAACCTCTGACAGAAGAGGCCAATCCTGTGTCAAAAATTCCCAATCCTCTGAAATGAGCTGATCCTCTGACAGCTCTGATGCCTGCGTCGTCCACCCACTGCCGCGTAATTCACAGCAGGTCGTAGCAAGCGACCAGACTGTCGTCATAGTTGGAGTGCCTCCAGGCCACTACCAGGCGCCCGCTCTTGGCGGTGAGACACAGGCCGTAGACGTAGATGTAGTCTGGGTCGGTGCTGAGGTCGGGGGTCAGCAGGCGCCTCCACTGCCCGCCCTGGCTCCTGACCAGCACCCAGCCCCGCTCTTCGCTGGACGCGATGTACACCGTGCCCGAGTCGTCCGCGCACACCTGCCTGGGGTACCTGGGGCAAACGTTTCCACAGTACGGTGAAACCTCCTTTAGGTATTACAGTGGAACCTCCCTTATAAGACCTTCAAAAATCACCCAAAATGAGGTCTTATAAGGGAGGTCATTTCAATATGGACGCAATGTACACCGTGCCAGAGTTGTCCGCGCAGACCTGCCTGGGGTACCTGGGGGAAACGTTTCCATATGTACTATGGAAACCTCCCTTAGGTATTACGGTGAAACCTCCCTTAGGTATTACGGTGAAACCTCCCTTAGGTATTACGGTGAAACCTCCCTTAGGTATTACGGTGAAACCTCCCGGGGGGGGGGGGGGGGGGGGGATGGGGGCAATGAAGGAAAAAAAAAAAAGGTGTGTGTGTAAATTTTGACCAAATGACAACTTTTTCGTTGCCACTGGGTTTAATGTGTGCTAAGTGCATGGGCACACAGGACCTCGGTTTATCATCTCATCAGAAAGACTCCACGTTCAGACCTGTAAAGCCTAGTGCAAAGTGAGAGGAAAAATCCCCTGTACTCAGGTTCGAACTCAGGTTTACTTGACACAAGGTGAACGCGTTACCACTGTGCCACTCTACTCCCCCCTTATAAGACTCCCTCCCACTCTGAGACATTCATGGATGCAACTGGAGAAAATTAAAAAAACAGCAAGGCTGGGGTCCAGGGCCCTATTGGGGGGTCAACGCCCCCCTGAAGCTGAAGAAAAAGCAAAATCATACTCAATTTGAAGCTTATTCCAGGCTTGTAAAGTGAGAATTCAATACTTTTTTCCCCCCTTGAACTTTGAATCCAATTTATTTTTGTCGTCAAAATTTTGAAAAACAAACGCTGCCTTGTATCCGAGGCAAGGTTGCATCCATGGACATTGCCCTTTAAGTATTAAAATTACCTCCCTGATACAACTCCCTCCTACTTGAGACCTAATTTGGGATGATTTTTTAAGGTCTTAACCCTTTTACCGCCAATGTCGCATTTTTGCACCACAATGGTTTAACACCCATGTCACTAAAAAGCATCAAACCAGGGCCTGTTATGTGAAGACCCTATTTTCGTAATTTTTGGAGGTAAGGATAGGCCTAATGTTATGCATGTCACAGAGGAACTCGCAATATTGCAGATACTTTTTTTTATCTCTACCCAGGTAAGTTTAATGGTATTTTTTGGCTAAAAAAAAGGCTGGCGGCGAAAGGGTTAACAGAGAGGTTCCACTGTATAGTAGAAAACAGCTAACTCAAAAATGGGTACCACACACACACACAAAGGATCATTCACAGCAATTTACTGTTATCCTGATTTAATCCCTTTTAATTACCCCCTTCGCTGCTTGCCCAGTGTCTACTACGGGACATGTCATGTCATTGACAATGTCATCACTTTTGATGTCAAAGTCCTGGAATGCAGGGCCTGTATTCACGTTGAGATAGCATGAGACTTAGCACTTATAACCCCTTCAGTACCACTACCAGAGAAACATTGAGAAATTATCGATTTTCATATTATAAGATTCAAAAGAGACCCTCTCTTAGAAAATGCTCTAGAGATAATATATCTTTCCTGACTTGTCTAAACCAAAGACCAGGTCCTGTATTCACGTTGAGATAGCATGAGACTTAGCATCATGCTAACTTAGAAGCTCTTCCAAAAGTCCTATTAAATCCTACAGGACATTGGAAGAGCTTCTAAGTTAGCATCATGCTAAGTCTCATGCTATCTCAACGTGAATACAGGCCCTGGGACGGTATTCATGTCGAGATAGCATGAGACTTAGCATGATGCTAACTTAGAAGCTCTTCCAAAAGTCCTATTAAATCCTATAGGACATTGGAAGAGCTTCTAAGTTAGCATCATGCTAAGTCTCATGCTATCTCAACGTGAATACCGTCCCAGGTCTTTGGTTTAGAGGTTAAACATTTTTGTATATCAAAATATCGACAATCTCAAAATAAAATTAAGTCCTTTCAATGTTGACTTACTAGGCTTCCATTACATTCACATAGGGCTCCCCCCCCCCCCCACGTGGGGATATTGGGGGGGGGGGGATCTTGTACAAATAGTTCCCCCACCTTCTGGAAGTTATGTGCTTGTAACTTCCTCTAATCTGTCACTCTCTATGACTCTGCCTTTTCCCTTTGCTTACTGTCATCTACTATCTTTCTGCCTTTCCGGTCCATTCTCCTGCCTTTTTTCCAAGAAGTACTTTCAAAAAGATTTCTTACAGCCGAAGTCGGACATGCTGGGCCTAGTTATTTCTTAATTAGGCGCATAACAGCAGCATGACGCATCTGTCTGCATTCATAATTGACAGGAAACTGTTTGAGCAATCAAAGAAGAAGAAATATAGGGCTCTTTCTCATGTAAGGGAAAAAAGAAATAAAAAAAGCAAGCCACATGTCATTAGAATATAACATACACATAATGCTTGCATTAAGTGCAAACTTCGGACACACACACATAATTAAACACAGAAACACACACATTCGTGCAGACTCATACACACACACACATCTATAATAACGAAATACCAGTAATTCTCACACTCCTCATACAGTTCAATGCAGACACAGACATGCACACAACACAGAGAGAGAGTATTCTCACACTCCTCATACAGTTCAATGCACGGACACAGACATGCACACAACACAGAGAGAGAGTATTCTCACACTCCTCATACAGTTCAATGCACGGACACAGACATGCACACAACACAGAGAGTATTCTCACACTCCTCATACAGTTCAATGCAGACACAGACATGTACACAACACAGAGAGAGAGTATTCTCACACTCCTCATACAGTTCAATGCAGACACAGACATGTACACAACACAGAGAGAGAGTATTCTCACATTCCTCATACAGTTCAATGCACGGACACAGACATGCACACAACACAGAGAGTATTCTCACATTCCTCATACAGTTCAATGCACAGACACAGACATGTACACAACACAGAGTATTCTCACATTCCTCATACAGTTCAATGCACAGACACAGACATGCACACAACACAGAGTATTCTCACATTCCTCATACAGTTCAATGCACAGACACAGACATGCACACAACACAGAGTATTCTCACTCCTCATACAGTTCAATGCACAGACACAGACATGCACACAACACAGAGTATTCTCACTCCTCATACAGTTCAATGCACAGACACAGACATGCACACAACACAGAGAGAGAGTATTCACAACAACAACAACATACAGTATTTATACGGCGCTGAATCTTGATAGAAATCAAATCAAAGCGCACACACACGTTAACATTCAAAGCGCATTCAAACACAAAACAACGCGAACACACACAGATAACATAAATGGAATAAA
Source organism: Phymorhynchus buccinoides (assembly GCA_017654935.2). Classification (NCBI taxonomy): domain Eukaryota; kingdom Metazoa; phylum Mollusca; class Gastropoda; order Neogastropoda; family Raphitomidae; genus Phymorhynchus; species Phymorhynchus buccinoides. The sequence goes on along the minus strand of CM065712.1, from coordinate 15,746,624 downwards.
GCAGAAACAGACCTAATGGCAAGAGAGAGAAGATAAAGAGAGAGGAGCTTTAATGACGGGGGAACAGGTGGGTTTTGAGGTTAGCTTTGAAAGCAGAGAGTCGGTCGCTGACGGAGGGAGAGCGGAAGTTTGTTCCAGGAGGTCGGTCCTGAGACAGCAAAAGAGCGCCGACCAACAGTTGAAAGCTTATACCTAGGGATCTGGAGAGAAAGAGGGTCAGAAACACTCCTCATACAGTTCAATGCACAGACACAGACATGCACATAACAGAGAGAGACAGAGACAGATACAAAAAGAGAGAAGTAGGGAGTTAGTGGGAGTGTGTGTGACAGAAATCAAGAGAGAGCGTACCGACAGAGAGATATACAGAGAGAGGGAGAGGACCGATTGAGAGATATCTTCTCTTCAGGGCCCACGGTCAGTATGTTGACCATTCTGGCTCCTTTGGAAAATAAAAAAGACTGAAAAGACTGATATAGTCCAGTGATCACAATTACCAATATATATATTGGTATAGTACCGATTGTGAAAGCAGAATACAGGAAAAAGTGGAGCTATCGGTAAAGTTTTGCCAGCAACGGTAAAATATTTCCGACACAAAAACCCACCCCAAAACAATCTCAGCCGCTATAGCCACTCACTCGTGCGCTACGCGTTTCTCCATGACTGACTGACAAAAGAAAGCACAGAAACTAGACAACTATTTTCATCAAGTTAAGACCAGAACATTATACCTGAGGTCTCCCTGTGGGGATAACGGAAAGGGGGGGGGGGGGGGGGGGTCTTTCTTAAAATAGTTCCCCCACCTTCTGGAATTTCTGTGCTTGAAACTTCCCCTAATCTGCCACTCTCTTTGACTCTTCCATTTGCTTTCTATCATCTACTATTTTTTCTGACTTATTGGCCCATTCTCCTGCCTTTTCCCCCAAAAAAAATCCTCCAAATAATTTGTGTCCTTTGGGCTCCTCCGAAATCGGAATGTGTCGGCTGTACGCTAGTGGGGGAGACCAGTGAAAACTGAAAACCTGACACATACATCCCTTACCCATTATGGCCGTATGGCCTGGGAATGCAAAAGAAGAAGAAGAAGACTACCTGATGTCTGCATGCCCGTAGGTGTGGATGACGTCTCCGGAGTTCAGATGGACCCTGTGCACCACGTGCCTCATGAGATCGGCCACCAACACGCTGCCGTCTTTGTCCAGGAACAGGAAGCGGGGCGTGTTGAGTCCTGAGAGCCTGGAGCTGTCAGTGACGGTCCTCACCACGTCCCCCTGTCGGTTTATCACCTGCAATCAGCGATGATAGAGAGTGCAAACAAGGGCTACAAAATTAAGGTATTAGGTGCTTAATAGTCACAGAGGCATCTCTGTGAAATTCGAGTTGCTCCCACCTGGAGAGCGCGTCGCAGCCAGAGGCACGCCACCCATCTTAACATTTTTTTTTTGCATGCGATTTTTTGTGTGACTGATGAGGAAGGAAGAGAGGGGTGGGGGGTAACTTTTGACCAAATGATGACCGTTGCCACTGGTTTAATGTGTGCTAAGTGCATGGGCACACAGGACCTCAGTTTATCATCTCATCCGAAAGACTCCACGTTCAGACCGTAAGGCCTAGTGCAAAATGAGAGGAAAAAATCCCCTGTACCCAGGTTCGAACTCGGGTTTACTTGACACGAGGTGAAAGCGTTACAACTGTGCCCACTCTACACTCTGTTAATAAGAGGATTCCAAAATTATTCCTACAGGGAAAGACTAGAGCTCCTTAAATTACCTTCTTTAAAGGCTAGAAGAGTCAGGGGTGATTTAATACAATGCTTCAAAATATGTAACAATATTGATGACCTAAACATACAAGATTTCTTTATATTATCAAATGTGGACAAAACTAGAAACAGTGTTGACAAAACATTTATTGAATATAGCAAGACTAATCTTAGAAAACACTGTTTTACTAACAGAACTGCACCTTTGTGGAACACGTTATCAACTAATATTAAACAAGCACCTAATGCTAACATTTTCAAAAAAATATTAGACTGGGAATATTATAAAAATTTGACATATGAATATAATGAAATATTGTCAAAAACCTGAGTGCACGATAAACCTTGTACATAATAAATGATATTATCAAGGTTGGGATGTTTGAAAGCCTAACGGCTATGTTTAGTCCCTATATCCCAACCTAACCTAAAGGCTGGATTGTTTAACCCTTTCGCCGCCAGCCATTTTTCAGCAAAAAAAAAACCATTAAACTTAACCTGGGTAGAGAAAACAAAATCATCTACAATATTGGAAATTCCTCTGTGACATGTATAAAGTAAGGTCTATCCTTACCTCCCAAAATGAAGAAAATAGGGTCTTTGGATAATAGACCCTGGTTTGATGCCTTTTAGTGACATGGGTGTTAAATCATTTTGGTGAAAAAATGCGACATTGGTGGTGAAAGGGCTAACTGAATGGAGTCAAGTCGGAGACGTCATTCCGACACTGTTCCCATCTTAGTCATGTCAGAGGATTTTTTCAGATACATTTTGACTGTAGCGAAACCCAATAAAAGGGAAATAACTCGATGTTCCTATTAAATCCTGAGACCTTCCCCTTGTAGTTGCTTCCCTTAGACTGTCTCCAGTGTGTCCTATTTTCGTTTTTTACTTCTTTAACTTGAACTAGTCATCATCTTCGAATTTGCTTCATTCAATATGGCAGCGACCATATAGCTCACGTTATTCAAACATTAAATAAATAAATGTTTATATTTTGCTTTTTACAATCCTTTTTTATTTATATACTAAACCAAGTCTGTCAAAACTTGAGTGGCTTTGTGATACTAGATCAAGGTCATAACAAAGTGGTCAGCCTGTGGAGTAGGAAGTTTTTGTTTTCCAAACAATAGCGCATTTCATCAGATTATTTACATTGTGAAATATGCGCGGTTCACTCGTTCGAAGTGAGAAGTCTTCAAAAATACACTGATTTATCTTTCACTCGGTACATGTTGCATGTTTGTATGATGTGCATTTGATTTTGGGTGATTTTTAGAAAATGATAAAAAATAATGTGATCTGAGGGAGAAACTACGTCATTTTGTATGCGACTCAATTGAGTTAACTGGTTAATTGATTTCATCTAATTAATGTCTGTTCACATGATCGTGATACAGCGGAAACCAAGCTCACTCCAATTGGCTACTGCAAAGAACACCTTTTGCAAGAGTGACTGCCCTTGGTGGGTGGGGGAAGATATGGTTGAGTACAGACCAACCAAGGGCATAACTCTCACCAATAACGCTATTTGAGGCCACTTAATGGCTGCCTTTTGCAAGAGTGAATGCCCTTTTGGATACTGATCAAAAATGGCTTAACTCTTGCCGTCAAGAGCGTTAATAACCCTAGTCATCAGAGTTGTCACCTTAAGTCTTGGGTGTGGATAGACGTAGCTAGGGAAGTGTTTCTTGCAAAAAAACCTAATCAGTCAGGGTCCACCTTTAAATCCGCCGACAGACTATGTGACTGCCTCATGTGACTCAATCACATTTGCATACCATGCTGCTCGATCAGTCTGACTCAGTCGGGCCCAGTCAGGTGACAGGGCTGAATAGGGCGGGTTCTAAATTTCACTGATCGAGTCAGATGGCTTGTGACCTCTTCTGTGCAGGAAGCAAAATTTAGTCAACGTCACGACCTGATCGAGTCATATGAGGCAGTCGCATAGTCTGTCTCCAGCTTAACCCTTTCACCGCCAGCCATATTTCAGCCCCAAAATATCATTAAACTTAACGGGGTAGAGAGAGAAAAAAAATCTGCAATATTGGGAATTCCTCTGTGACATGTATAACATTAGGCCTATCCTTACCTCCCAAAATGAAGGAAATAAGATCTTCAAATAACAGGCCCTGATTTGATGCCTTTTAGTGACATGCAGACCTGCCTACTTGGAATTTTCCCAATCAGTAGCCCAGCCATCAATTTTCAGTAGCATGGCAAATTTTTCCGTAGCATCCACAAACAACGGCAATCGATTTGTTCTCTTCCTGAGCCGAAACGTACTGTTTATGTTTCGCTGATTCAACGTGTTGACGGCAATCGTCTCTACCGCCATGATTCACAGAGAAGTCCGCATGGCAGAGGTTGCACTGCAGCGAGCATGGTTCGCACCGAGTCAACTTCTGACGATGCAAGGCCACTCCTCTGTGTAAGCTATTTTAAAAACTTGTGCGGCAGGCCGATGTTTTTTCTTAGAACAAGATGATTTTCGGTTTCTGGTTTGCGTTCGTTTTTCTTTGTTTGAAACATCTCCCGAATCGCTACTACTGCTGGAGTCCGCCATTTTTTTCCAGAGAAAGTAATAAGAACGCATGCGCAGTCACTTTGATAAAAACGGAAGTGACTAGATTATCGCGCGTGACACGGCGTCTGCTCTTAGAAACCGACAAAACCGGGAATGGCATAAGCAAAAATAAAATGCGGCGGCAATTTGTTTTTTCCGTAGCAACGTTAAGGTTGCCGTAGCTCCGTAGCAAAGCTTTATTTTTCGTAGCTGCTACGGCCAAATCGTAGCAGTAGGTAGGTCTGGACATGGGAGTTAAACCACTGTGGTGCATAAATGCGACATTGGCAGTGAAAGGGTTAAGAGGGGAACAGATCGGAAACCCTGATGATCATGGAACGGTAAACTGAACCGGGCACCTGCAGGGCGGCGCGGGTGAACAGTGTTTTCCGACACGTCACCAGCAGAAGTCCGTCGGGAAGGCCCGCCACTCCGCTGTACTGGCGCGCGGTTTTGATCCGCGAGGTCACCTCCACCTGGTCACCCGACCCCGACACCCGCAGGAGGTAGATGGCGGGCATGTCCGTCGTCACGGCGACCAGCCCGTCCGACAGCAGCGCCAGACGCTTCGGGGTGTCCCGCACAGCCACCCAGCAGGAGACTTTGTCCGGGGAAGCCATGTCCATTACCTTGACCTGGTAGTAATAATGATAATATTAACATTTGTGGTTTTCATTTATAACAAGGATTTTAGTCAAACACACAGGCAGTTTAAAACCATATTTTACAGACTGTATAGTAGTCGTAAGGCGACATTTTTTTCTCTCCAGACTGAGACCCATAGCAAGTAATAAAAAAGTGTAATAACAAAACCTGAATTTTGTGTACAATTTTTGTTGTTGGGGGGGTGAGCTTTACAAAAAGGTGTGCCTAATAGCAAAGATGTTCTAAAAGGGTAAGATGGATTACTTAAGAGCTCGGCGAACCGGGCTGATAGAGTTATCGTTAGTGGCGACAGTACACCATTCACAGTGACGGCTATCCAAAAACTCAGACTGGAATTTGAACGGAGAATTCAACTGGCTTAAGAACGTGTAAAATGTGTCCTGTTTAAAAGGGATATAACCAGTGTTTCTGTCCTCACTACTCATATAGGGAAAAGAGACTGGATGCTTATCTTCCCTTATACAGTCTTTGCTAATAGTCGGAAAAATATTTCTATTCATACTCAACAGACAATGTGGCGGTACCATAGCCGATGAGGTTTAACCGAGGCGTGGTTACCACTACACCTATCTGTATTGTTGAAGAATCAGGACTTTACTGGTGTTGCACTGCCTCTGGGCATTGCCTCCAGTACTGTTCGTTAGTTAGTCTGTTATAGTCCCGTCAACAGCTATGGTTACCTCAGGACTGTCACCACATAAAAATCTACCACGTATAGCAAAACACAAATCCATGAATCTTAACGTACAAAAACTGAAGACAAAAAATGTAGTACATTTCATAACATGACACTTCCATTATTATACCCTATAGCTCATAAGTCCACACAGTGCTGGAAACGTGGAGCTACCATACTCTCATTTATCGGATCCAGGTTAAAAAAACCAGTAAAAAAGGATAACAAATACATACTAGTAAGCTAAAATACATAAAAAAGGCTATATAAGCTAATATGCACTGCCGAATAGACAACAGGTGCCCACTCAAGTGCGCAAGTATCACGTGTGGATGCCAGTGTACAATTAAAAAAACCTGGCATGTCATAAATTGTAAAAAGGAAAAACGTGGAAGGGTTTTATAGAAAAAATGCAGGTGAATGGACCAATAAGGCAGAAAAAAGTAGACGCCAGAAAGCAAAAAGAAGAGAAAAGGCAGAGTCAAAGAGAGTGATAGAGTAGGGGAAGTTACTAGCATAGAACTTCCAGAAGAAGGGAGAACTATTTATGCTGAAAGACCCCCCAGTATCCCCACGGGAGGGCCATAACCACATAAGCCAGCCTAAGCCGTTGCCCGCCTCCTACGACGAGGACGTGTGGTTGGACTTTAGGAGGCTGTTGGGCTACTCTCCGTAAGCCCCCCCCCACCATGATAGGTGGAAGCCCGCTGGGGGGAATTCCAGTATTGTTCCCACCATCTTTGTATTTACAAATGTCCCATATGTGTCTATGAACGAGAGGACGTAAAACACCATTTTTCATTCATTCATTCGGAAAAATATGGTATGGTACTTTGAAAAATAAGGACTAACAAATCCACAAACACGTCGTGTACACGCTCATTTTCACAGAGATGTGAGTTTTACAGATGAGTTTTGCAGGGACAAGTCTGTGTAACTAGAAAAGTCATGGGGATCAGTGTGTTCTGGGGAGCTGTATGTGGACGGTCGTGGTGGCGCCCTCAGAGGAGGACCTCACTCACGCTGGCTCCGCGACTAAGAGAATAGTGTCGTCAGTAGGGGGCTTAGTAGGTGGTGTCCTGAACAGGCTCCACTGAACTCCACCGAAGTGACTCAGCAGCAGAGATTCGCTCCCCTTGGAATGCTGGTATTGGATTCTGCGACCTGAACGAGCCGGGGTGTGGCTGCGAATTGGGATTCGGAATGAGCGGCGTGGGAGCAACGCCACTGTATGGCCCAGAAGATGGGACAGCAAAAAAAAAGAAAAAAAGAAGAAAAGTAATTCAGTACTAACAGTAATACCATAGTCATACCGTATCAAACCCGGTAAAATACCATACCACAGCACACACGACAACTACAACGTTAACAACATACAGTGTTAATTTTGTATTGAGCTTAATCTTGATAGAACACACACACACATACAAACACACACACACACACACACACGCGAACAGACACACACACACACACATACAAACACATCAGGGACCCCCATTTGGTGGTCTATGAAGTACTACAATTCTAAAGGACCCTCTAAAAGAATGTGCAGGGGGTCCCAGGGATGCACTAGAAAAAATCTTTTTAGCATTCCGCAATGCCACTGGGACCCTCTATACTGTAAGTGAAGAGTCCCTGGGACCCCTTGTTTTGCGGGACGATTGGGAGCCCTGCACACACACACAGACACACACACCAGGGCTCCCAATCGTCCCATAAAACAAGGGGTCCCAGGGACTCCTTCACTTACAGTATAGAGGGTCCTAGAGGCGGGATAGAGGGTCCCACGTGGCATAGCGAATGCTGAAAAAAGATATTTTGTAGTGCATCCCTGGGACCCCCTGCACATTCTTTTAGATGTTCTTTAGAATATTAGTGCTTCATAGACCCCCAAATGGGGGTCCCTGGGAGCCCTGCACATGCACCTTGTTGTTGTTGTAGTCGGTCATGACCAGTCGGTCGTCCGGAAGGCTGATGATGGCGTTGATTCTGGGCGCTTCTCTATCCCCGGACACCTGGTTTAGACATTTTTATTGTCCAATAACATGGGTGCTACTCCCAGAAATGAAAAAAATACTGAAAGGCCGGGGTCCAGGGGCCGCCCAGGCGCCTGGTGGGGCATTTCAGAAACACAACTATAAAGTTATAAAGCCGTTCAAATAGAAGATAATAATTAGATCATAAGTGAAATACGATGTCAGTGGATCCAAACATGACTCTCAATTGAGTTTTTCTAAGCGACATTTTTAACATATTCATACGTTTAACATCATAAATATCATTTGGTGAATTGAAATACAGTTGTAACTTACCTTTCTGTGAAGTTTGTAGCTTTCATGACACAAAATTCATGCTGATAATGTTGAATTTAATTCAAATAAGTATGTGTGAATATGACTCGGCCGCCATTTTTGTTGTTGTATTTTCACTTCCGGTGGTTGGAAGACCCAGATTCAAAATGCCCCCAACCACAGTTAGCAGATCAACTTTTGGGGGGGGGACAAAATTTCAAAAATACGGAATTTCCGTCTCAGCAGAAAACTTAATTTACGGATTTCCGTTTATACGGAAGGTAGCAGCACCCATGCAATAACACAACAATGAACATACAGTGGAACATCCCTTTTAATACCTTGAAAAATCACCCAGAATAAGGTCCTAACTCATTCAAGTCGTTCCGGCCATATATGTCCGGAATTAATAGATAGCTGTCAATTTGATGCATTTGCTTCAAGGGAAATAAATCTGTGTGCACACCATACCTTGGTCACTTCTAAACTCGCTTCGCTCTCTTAGACCACAATTTTGCCTCTGACTTTGCTTTTTTAGTGGTTTGTTGTGGGGAAAACCAATCGGTGTAGAGAGTTTTTCTATATAAAGTCTATGTATTAAAAAAGTCTGATCTACCACTTCCCTATGTCTAAAGCTGAAGTAAAAACCCATACTCTTCTTTCATTTCTCCTTTTGTTTATGTATGTTTTGTTTGTGTGTATGGCTGGAGTGATTTTTGAGCTTTTTCAATAATTCAAAATCGTTGCGATGCGAATGAGTTAACCACTTCAAGACATCATTGCCTTAGACAAACATCATGACTAGCCTGGGGGTTGCCTAGAAAAAAAAAGGTAAAAGTCAAGATGTGCCACCCCCCCCCCCCCCCCCCCCTACATTTCTCGCTTAATTGTATTTTTCCGTTTTTGCCTTTCTTTCTTTCTTTGCCCTAAACCTAATCCTACCCCCCACTATGTACTGCAGTACACCGCGATTTGTCACAGTTGTGGTTCGTTGCGTTTTTCCGTCTTATAGAGTGGGGGGTAGGGTTAGGGTTAGGGCTAGGGTAGGTTAGGGATAGGGTTAGTATTCCAAAAAGGTTATTAGCTAAAAATGTTCCTAAAATACAGCTGTATGTATGGTAAGGCAAAAACGGAAAAAATACAATTAACTGAGAAATGCAGGGGGGGGGGGGGGGGGGGGGTGGGGCACATCTTTACCTTTACCATATAACAAATAAGAAGAGCAACAAAACTCAACACTGTCCATGATTCAGTTTTGACAACATTACTGGTTGATCCAAGTTTATTTTTCACTTTGAAATCGTAGTTACTTGCATTATAATCTGAATCATTAGTCTCCTTATGTTCATGAAAATATATTGGAGTATTTTCTGAGACTCGTGTAGGGACGATTTGTTCTACATTCTCAACATTAAAAATTGATACATAAGTGCTAAACATACCTGAAACGAAAGCTGGGCCTGTATTCACGCTGAGATAGCATGAGACTTAGCATCATGCTGGGCCTGTATTCACGTTGAGATAGCATGAGACTTAGCATGATGCTAACTTAAAAGCTCTTCCAATGTCCTATAGGATTTAATAGGACTTTTGGAAGAGCTTCTAAGTTAGCATGATGCTAAGTCTCATGCTATCTCAACGTGAATACAGGCCCAGGAAGAGTGATGAAGATACCCAACGACAAAAACATGGTTTGGATTGAAAAAAAAACGTGGATTCAGACAAGTTTTAGACTCATAAATCGCTGTTCCGAGTATACTCAGAATTCGTCCAGAATCATGAGTTAAGTTGGAGGGAGTTGCATAAGGGAGATAATTCTAATACTAACAAAGAAGGGCAATGTCTCAGAGAAGAGATGGAGTCTTATAAGGCGGGGGGTGGGGGTGGGGGGTGGGGGGGCTGTTAATAATGGACGTTCCACTGTACAAGATGTCTGAAGCAACAACAAGCAGAGCTCATGGCGTGCTCAGTTAAAAGAACTAATAATGCAGCGGACAATGTCGGCGGATACACTAATACTATAAGTCACTGCAAACAGACGAAACAAAATACACATTTTACTACATAATAAATGACAGTGAAAATTGCCTAAGTCAAAACTGAAGGGACCAACATTATATTTGGAGTTAAAAAGACCTTTCATCATAAGGCCAAACAAAAAAATATGTCTGTTTCCGGTAACCCGACCGAGCCTAGTTTTTGCTGCCGACCCTAATTTTTTTTGGGGACGAGTTTCCCAAAAAAAAGAAAAACCAAAAAAAAGAAGCAATTTGAGCAGACGATGCAAGGGAAACAACCATTGCACTCTCACTCGGCGTAGTCAAGGACCGTTACTCGCGCAGACTTTCGTGATCAACATCCGCCAACACAATGGCGGGCGCAAGGCACGCGATTTCCCGCAGTACAATATCACTGCTATGCTTGCTGCAACATGCTTATGTGAAAAACAGTCAAGTGGTAAAGATAACCTGTTGATTGATACTCACATTCACATGTTTCAGCAAATACGGCAAAAATCTTGCACCGCGAAGAGAGAAAAAAAAAAAAAAAATTGAAAGCCTACCTACCTACCCTATTTTTGGGGGCCATGTTCCCGGAAACAGATATATTTTTTTGTTTGGCCTAAAGATTGTTAAACTGGGACCAACAAATTATTGTGAGTTATCCGTTTTTGAGCTAGCTGGAATCCACTGAAAACAGAGTAGAACGAAAACATATTAAAAAAAAACCACCATAGCAATGATTGAAACAATTCTGATACTGATCATAAAGTATAAATCACAGACTCAGACAAGCAGACACAGAGAGAGAGAGAGAGAGAGAGAGAGAGAGAGAGAGAGAGAGAGAGAGAGAGAGAGAGACATAGAACCAGATCAGACACCTTGGGGTAGGTTGCAAACAGGCGGCGCGGTGTGGCCCTCATCGCATCCACTTTAGGCTGGGGTAAGGGGGTAGGGAGTGGGGGTGGGGAGGAAGCAGGAGGGGGAGGCTGGGGGGAGGGGGGGGAGGAGGTGGGTGGTGGAGGAGGTACGGGAGGAGGGGGGGGAGGTTGCCTCCGAGACGGAGGAAGTTTGGTCCATGCCTTCTGGATCTGTCAGGGGGGAAATGAAGATTATTTTCGTTAACTTGACAAATACATTATCATCATCGTCAAAATCATTATGCTCATCAGCAGCAACAAATTGTCACTACGATCATCATCCTATGCAAAATCCTCATCCTCATCAAAATCCTCATCTAAATTATCATGATCAACAAATGGAGACAGTTGGGTTGTAACGCTCTGACAACAGCAAAAGGTGAAGCACCTCTGTAGCATTTTATCTTGTTTGCATCTCTGTATCCTGTATCCTGTTACTAGCAAACCCGCTTGCTACGCTTCGCAGACACACACTCTCTCCCTCTCTCATTCAGTCAGAGTTTAAAGTCCAAGGGAAGTAAGCACTGCCAGCCCATCCAGTCCATGAGTTACTAACCTTTACAACTACGATCTTACAAAAAGGTGATATTTCCTTGGCGGAGATTTGCACTGGAGGTTCAAAATTTATATGGGACCGTCTGTGTATCATGATGCACTACCATACAAAATTTGAAGTGATTCTGTCCTCCGGTTCAGGAGTTACAGGGCAAACAAACACACACAGAGATGCACACTGTATTGTAATGCTTAAAAGCATACTGTATAATGCAATGCTTATTCAATGTCCATCTGGAAATACAATTTTGACTTGACAATACATTTTATTATGCAGCGGAACCTCCCTTATAATATAAGACCTTCAAAAATCATCCAAATTGAGGTCTTATGAAGGGTCTTATAAGGGAGGTAATTTTAATACTTACAAAGAAGGGCAATGTCTCAGAGAAGTAGGTCTTATGTGGGATGGGAGTCTTATAATGGGAGGTCTTATAAGGGAGGTTCCACTGTATAGGTATAGATTTATAATGTTAAAGCAATGTCATTCCTGCATTCCAATTTACATGTAGGGGAAAACGGGGCAGGTCCGCCCCCAGGGCAGATCCGCCATTTTGTTTTTATTGCTAAGTGCTTTGCTCTGGAATCATTCAGAGCATGTGATAGCCACAGGCCATCTTCACACCTTATCCTGTGTAAGTTTGGAGGGTGTGCATTAATTTGAGAGCAAAAATGCTATTTTTTGGTAACAAATGAATCCATCACTTAATTTTGGGTTTCATGCTTTTTATAAGTAGATTTTGGATTTTGGTTATGAAAAGAGGCTTAGTAATTGAAAATTCTGTGTGATTCTGGGTTTTATGAAGCATTTCTAGACATAAGCATGAGGAGGACAGCCTTTTCCCAGCCTGTAGGCGGACTTGCCCCGCCTTGGGGCAGATCCACATACCTACAGGTGGGTGTACTTCTTCTTCTTCTTCTTCTCCTTAGGCAGCCAACTTCAACACGCTGAAGGTTCTGCTGCACTTTAGGGGGTAGTACGAAAAAGAGAAAAATAGCAAAAGATAGAGTACAAAGCGAAATAATAACATTATGGGGAAATAGAAAGAAAGAAATGAACTGATTGCAAGACAGTCAGGAAATAACTGAGTATTCACAGATACACAGTTTACCATGTAGAAGGAATTAAGTTAAATATGTGAGGATTTTATTTGGGAAGGGGGGATGGAGGGGGGTTGGGGTGGGTGGGTGTGATAGAGGGAAAGACGAGATAAAGGTCATGCCCGACCGTTAAATGTACCCAGACTGGCCAGGGACACCCGGGCCCCACATGATGCATGTAGAGTGTCATGCACGACCGCTCAAGCAGCATGCAAAAATAGTCTTTTTGTGCTGGAACTGAATTGTCTACATACAGTGGAATCCGTTTAATTGGCCATCGGATAATCGGCCAAAGCCGCTTAATCGGCCAATTTTCTCTGGAACGGATTTTTTTCTTCTTAAGCATGTGTTATTTTGTTCGTTTTTACGTCCAAAGCTGAAATCTTCAATTTCGCTTTATTGGCCACTTTTTCTCTCTAATTTTTCCTCTTTACCCCTTTTTGAGAGGGAGAACGACAGAGGCAGACAAACTGACAACACGCTTTTGACGTTTACATGGTTGAGTGTGAAGTTGGAAGGTGAGCTGTTGTCAATTGAAAGACCCTGCATGGCGTTAAAATCACTCAAGAAAACAAAATCATTGCCTTTTACTCGTGCTTCTGTCAGGTTGTAGGATTAATAAACACACACACACACACATCACAAAAAGGGAAAGAATTTGAATTTGAACTGCAACATTTAATTTTGACGTCATTGCTTTTGACTGGCATAATTGCGTCATACAGTATCTCGATGTTCGTCGTCCGATTCGCTTTATCGGCCATATTTTTCCTGGTCCCCAAAGTGGCCGATTCAGCGGATTCCTCTGTACATATGCTGTCCATATATTTACCTAACTATTAGTTTTTTAAGCGGAGCTTCTACTTGAGTTGGCTTGTCATTTATAACGAGAAAAGCTGAAAAGTAGGTGGACCTGCCCCGTTCTCCCCATCTCTGGTGCAATTCCCTAAAGCTGGAATTCCTTCTAAACATTTCCCCCGACAGCAAGTTTGTTTTGTCGTTGCCATCTTAAGGTTCCTCCGTGACAAAACCCAAAGTTTTGAATCCACCGTCGCCTTTTCTGTTTGTAAGAGATGGCGCCCTAACTTATCCAAACACAACCTTGACCGAAACCCCTTCTTTCCATATATAGCTGACCGAGGCATTTTTCTTCTCAGGTTTCATGGTGCCGTCCCTATTTCTGGACGGCAACGGCAGAATTTGCTTCATGCTCCGAAACCTCGTGCCGTCGATGTTGACGGTTCATGTTTTATGGGTTCATGGAGTAGAAATTTAGTTTGAGCGATTAACACAACATAATTTTATAGTCATTGTCACTTTTGCCGTCGTTGTCGTGTCCGTAAAAGGGATCCCGCGTTAAAATGAAAAAGAAAAAAAATGACAGGGGTCCAGGGACTACCCAGTCCCTGGTGGGATACAGGGGCAGACCACCATTTGGGGATTCAAGGGGAGGGGGGGTGGGGGGCAACATTCATAAAAAAAGACACAGTTGCCTCTCTTTCCTTCTACTTTATTTTTTATTCCTGTTTTGAGTCCGATGCTTTGAAAACAATATGGCGTCATGAGGCAGAGAGAGCATTTCCAGGCTAGAGCGACCATGTTCAAAACGCCCCAAAGCGCTTGTAGTTGATGTGCCGTTGCTCTTTTTGTTGTTGTTAACAACTTTTTTTTTTTTAAGAAGAAAAAAAGGAAGTTCTGTTTCAGGTAAAAAGTAATAAAAGACAAACAAACTGAAACCCTTGTGAAAAGGAAAAAAGTTACACCCATGCATGTATTCTCTCTCTCTGTATAATCTCTCTTATCTCTGTCTCTCATCTGTCTCTCTCTCTCTCTCTTATCTCTGTCTCTCTCTCTCTCACCTTCCACCATTGCCAGGGAACGGGTAGAGGAGGTGAGGGAGCCTTCTGTTGAAGAGGATGTCACATCCAGATCTGGATCTGCGGGGATATTATCATCATTTTGTCTTTGTTGTCATCATCATCATTTTTTTCATCATCATCATTTTGGCTTCGTCATCATTTTGGCTTCGTCATCATCATCATCATCATGATCGTTATCATTTTGTCATCATCATCGTTTTGTCTTCGTTGTTATCATCATTATCATCGTGATCATCATCCTCATCATCATCGTCATCAACATCATCATCATGATCGTTATCATTTTGTCATCATCATCATCATCATCATCGTTTTGTCTTCGTTGTTATCATCGTGATCATCATCATCATCATCGTGATCATCATCCTCATCATCATCAACATCATCATCATGATCGTTATCATTTTGTCATCATCATCATCATCATCGTTTTGTCTTCGTTGTTATCATCATTATCATCGTGATCATCGTCATCATCATCCTCATCAACATCATCATCATTGTCATCATTTATTAACATAATCAACAACACCATCCTCATCCTGATCATCATCTTTGTTGTTGCTGTCATCATCATCATCATCATTATATTTATCACTGCATCGTGATCATCATCACCATTATTATATTTATCACTGCATCATGATCATCATCACCATCATGATATTTATCACTGCATCGTGATCATCATCACCATCATTAACATCATTGGAACTTTGAACTAATCAACAACTTTCACTTTAATTACAGCAATTATCCTCCAAAGTCGGAGTGTGGCTGCCCACGTGGCCGGGTAATCAAAAACAGTCACACACGTAATGTTCTCATCTTTAGTGTTATCATTGTTGTGAACACTTTGAATTAAATCAATCAAATCAAATCATCTCATCTCTAACTGGTGCATTTGTACCATAGTGTTCAAGTGCTTCGGCTGTTGGGATGATCCCTGGAGTCTTTAAGCCAGGATATGACAACAACATTACATCAATTGAACTGTCTTTCTGTGGCATTTCTATCCTTTTTCTTAATAACTATACGTTTTACACAGTTGCTCTTTGAAAACTATCATCACAGGTTTGAGGGGGTTGTTTCGGTTTAGAAATTTAAACAGATTTAATCCATTTTTATTATTTGTTTGTATGCTTACAATTTGATCTATCTTTAAGACAGATGCAGCACCATGATCATTATTAACCCTTTCACCGCCAAAGTCGCATTTTAGCACCACAGTGATGTAACACCTATGTCACTAAAAGGCATCACATTGGGGCCTTTGTTTTAGTTTTGGGAGGTAAGGACAGACCTTGTTTTATATTTGCCACAGAAGAATCCCCAATACTGCAGATGGATTTTGTTCTCTACCCAGGTAAATTCAATGGACATTTTTGGCTAAAATATGGCTGGCGGTGAAAGGGTTAATATAATGAACCAGCATATTATAAATGACATTACATTACGGGAACTTTTTACTTTTTCTTTTTATAATTTTTCTGAACCTCCATTCCCGTCTTTCTTTATCCAACCACTCTATCTGACACCCACCACCACCCCACTCGTCATCATCATCATCATCATCAACACTGTCTCTCTCTCTCTCTCACTCTGTTTTTCTATCTCTCTCTTTCCTCCCCCACCCCCATTCTCCCGCTCATTATTCATATACGCTTGTGTGAAATTATGCGCGTGCCCGTGTGCAAGAGTTTTGTAGAGTAACCGTATATATATATAGCCAAAAAGCAAATAACTTCAGTCATCTTCAGTCCATATTAACTGCTAACTGAACGGCAAAAAGCAGTCCACATGTAACGCTTCTTGTGGAATCAAGATGGCTTTGGCAGCTAGTGAGCTTACAATCTTCTTCCAATATAGATTGCTACTTGATTCCTTTCCATACAGGACAGTCAACAACAAAATAGGTTTTGTATTTATATTTATGCATGCGTCGAGAAATCCATAACAATGGTCCTTGTATTTTGTAACCACCCCAATGACATGGGCCTACGGCCTATTCATTAAAAACATTCAGTGTTCAGTGTTCCCCACCCCCACAAAGCTCTCTGTCTCTACTTTAATTTGTCGTGAGTATTTGAGTGTAAAAAACAAGCTATTTTGCATGAAATGTTTGTACAATCTGCTTTCATTGTAGTATGTTCACATTCGTTTGACTTCACATTTCGAAGATTTTGACACATTTGCAATTTGTTGCTTGAGTTATGTGTATCTGTTCGCAACCCCCTACGACATACGTTGCTATCTATGTCTCTCCATGTTCTGTAATCATTATATCTTTATCTTTGTGAACGTTGCAAATTTTGTTGAATGTATTTGTAGTAACCCCATCCCCCTCCCCCATCCAACCCCAACGTATCTTCCTATGTCTCTTTGTGCTTTGTAATCACCATATAATTATATTGTTGTTATCTTTACCCCCCCCCCCCCTTTTCCCTACTTGATACGGGCAGAAAGGCCTAATCAATAAACGTTTTTGGACTGGATTTGATTTGATTGGATCTCTCTCTCTCTCTCTCCTCTCTCTCTCTCTCTCTCCCTCTCCTCGCTCTCTCTCTCCCCCTCTCTCTCCCCCCTCTCCCCCCCTCTCTCTCTTTCTCTCTCTCTCTCTCTCTCTCTCTCTCTCTTTCTCCCTCTCTCACTGACCCGCAGGGTGTAACATCTGGTCCAGCGTTGCCCACATGGACTGCAGAGCGTCCTGGTCCAAACAGTGATGCCCTTGCATCACGTGACCCAGACGTTTCTCCAGGGAATCCGGTCGCACCGTCATCATGGCAGCCGCTCCGGAGCCCCCCGACAATGACGACAAAGAACAATCTTGGACGACGAAGTTGTCGGTGTCCGCCTCGCGCCGGACGAGGGTCAGGCGGGGCAGGTTGCGCTGGTAGGCATCCAGGTCCTGTTCGTCGGCAAGGATCCCGCTCAGCAGCTCCTGCAGCAGGGAGGCCAGGTCCTGCAGGAGGGTCCTGGATTTCAGCTTCTGCCCGGACGCCCCCCGTAGCTGGCCCATTCTCTGCTCCACCCACTCCTTCATGAAGGAATGAGAAGTTGTGCGGCTTTGTTTGATCTCATTCGCATCGCAACGATTTTGAATTACAGTCACAGCTCACATTCTCAGCATCAGAAAGTTAGACCCAGATTTCACTGCCTAGGCCCTAAGCCTTCCCATTTTCCAGCAGCAGTAAGCCTGCCAAAAATAGACCTCTCCCTTTTTTTTTCTCCTGCTGCCTTCAAGGCCTTTCTGACCTTTTAGTTACCTCTCCCTTACTGGCTGGATAGAGATGTGTCTCTCTCTCTCTCTCTCTCTGGTGGTATAGGTAGCGAGTTTAAAATTAGAACAGCAGTGGTGCTGGCTCAGATGAGGAGCAGGCAGGAAAAAGGAAGGGTCAGTGGCTAGAGTGGGCCAAACTTTATGAAGCCAGAATGCCGCAGAAAGGCATGCTGTGCAGTGGAACCTCCATTATATTTTATAAGACCTTCAAAAATCATCCCAAATCAGGTCTTATAAGGGAGGGGTCTTATAAAGGAGGCAATTTTAATACTTACAAAGAAGGGCAATGTCTCAGAGAAGCAGGTCTTATATGGGAGGGAGTCTTATAATGGGAGGTCTTATAAGGGAGGTTCCACTGTACTAGAAAAAACCTCACAAATCGCTCCAGCTGTGCACATAAACAAAACATGCATAAACAAAAGGAGAAATGAAAGATGATTACGTGTTTTTTAACTTCAGGTGTAGACATAGGGAAGTGGTAGATCAGACTTTTTTTTATAATATATATACCGGTAGACTTTATATAGTTTGAAAACCCCAACCTACTTATCAACACATAATTAACCAATGTGGCAAATGTTAAGAACAGCCCCCTCCTCTGCCCCTTCCATTCATTTCTGACGGTTTCAGGTTAGGGTTAGGGTTAGGAATAGGGTTTGGGATTAGGGATAGGCTTAGGGTCAGCTTAATCATCAACTTTTATTTTCTTGTGTATTTGACACTAAACTGACCCTATCCCAGCCTATCTAAGCCTATCCCAAACCCTAACCCTAACCTGAAAGTCTAATTGACGCAAAAAATTAAAAATCTATATTTTATGAGATTGACACTTAACTGACCCTGAACCTATCCCTGACCCTATCTCAAACCCTAACCTGAAACCGTCTGAAATGAACGGAAGGAGCAGAGGAGGGGGCTTTTCTTAACATCTGCCACCAATGTAAATTGTAATACATGCACTACCCTGGAAGGAAGGTGGTAGGATAAGTCAAAGCATTCGTTCTGTCTGCCAATTCAAAGTAACAGTGACTCAAGGGTTTTAATCAGACCTGTCACAGTGTACCCCAAATTTTCACTGTCAGTAATCCCAAGCTCTCAAATCAGTAATTTCAGGCAACTGCCAGTAGTTTCCCGGTCGCGATGAACGTATGGCTATTTACACTAAAGTAGTCATCATTGATTGTTTTATGTTGAGACTGTGCAAATAATTTAATTAATGAAAACAATAATTTACACACAAAAAACTAACAAAAGGAATGACATTTTTTTTATATCTAACAATGTAATTGTATATTTCAGCTCGTTAATACCTGTGCGATTCAAAGACATACATGCATATTGCACAGTCTAAAAAAAAAAATTAACGAAGGAAAGAACAAAGAAAGGAAATGAAACTCCATAGTACTTCCAGAGAGATATAAATACAGTAGTCAACAGAGTCTCGTCCAGGCTTTATAGACGTCTGCTCACGAGTTCCCCAAGGCTCTGTCCTAGGACCATGTCTTTTTCTGGCCTAGATATAAATGATCTGCCAGAAAATCTGACATCAACTGCAAGACTCTTTGCAGTCTACAGGGTAGTTGCGGCGCCCCAGGATCATGACCAGCTACAGGAAGACCTCCAAAGACTCGCAGAGTAGGAGAAGAGCTGGGACACGGTTTTCCACTATGGCAAATGCAACACCTTGAAAGTGACAAGAAGCAGAAAGACCAGCAACACGGCTACCAACTTCACGGTCATGTCCTGCAGGCAGTGGACTCCATTAAAAACCTCGGAGTGATGTTAACGAAAGACCTCAGCTGGAGAAAGCACATCGAAAGCACCTGCTGTCAAGCCAACAAGACTCTGGGCTTCTTGCGGAGGAACATCAAGGTCAGCTCCCAAACCATCAGGGAGCTGGCATGCAAGTCGTTTGTACGTCCTGTCCTGGAGTACACATCAAGGAAGCAGTGCTGGGTTTGTCCTGAGACACTACCGTAACACCTCCAGCATCTCTCTAAGTGATGCTATAAGTGATGCTCTAAGTGATGCTCTAAGTGATGCTCAAAGTGATGCTCAAAGTGATGCTCAAAGTGATGCTCAAAGTGATGCTCTAAGTGATGCTCAAAGTGATGCTCAAAGTGATGCTCAAAGTGATGCTCAAAGTGATGCTCTAAGTGATGCTCTAAGTGATGCTCAAAGTGATGCTCTAAGTGATGCTCTAAGTGATGCTATAAGTGATGCTCAAAGTGATGCTCTAAGTGATGCTCAAAGTGATGCTCAAAGTGATGCTCTAAGTGATGCTCAAAGTGATGCTCAAAGTGATGCTCTAAGTGATGCTCTAAGTGATGCTCAAAGTGATGCTCTAAGTGATGCTCAAAGTGATGCTCTAAGTGATGCTCTAAGTGATGCTCTAAGTGATGCTCTAAGTGATGCTCAAAGTGATGCTCTAAGTGATGCTCTAAGTGATGCTCAAAGTGATGCTCTAAGTGATGCTCTAAGTGATGCTCTAAGTGATGCTCTAAGTGATGCTCTAAGTGATGCTCTAAGTGATGCTCTAAGTGATGCTCAAAGTGATGCTCTAAGTGATGCTCAAAGTGATGCTCTAAGTGATGCTCTAAGTGATGCTGTGATGCTCTAAGTGATGCTCTAAGTGATGCTCTAAGTGATGCTCTAAGTGATGCTCAAAGTGATGCTCAAAGTGATGCTCTAAGTGATGCTCTAAGTGATGCTCAAAGTGATGCTCTAAGTGATGCTCTAAGTGATGCTCTAAGTGATGCTCTAAGTGATGCTCTAAGTGATGCTCTAAGTGATGCTCTAAGTGATGCTCAAAGTGATGCTCTAAGTGATGCTCAAAGTGATGCTCTAAGTGATGCTCTAAGTGATGCTATAAGTGATGCTCAAAGTGATGCTCTAAGTGATGCTCTAAGTGATGCTATAAGTGATGCTCAAAGTGATGCTCAAAGTGATGCTCAAAGTGATGCTCAAAGTGATGCTCAAAGTGATGCTCTAAGTGATGCTAAAAAACCTTGACTGGCCCTCGCTGTAGAGGGCTGGCTATGCTCTTCAAACTTCAGCAAAGTGAGGTGAGGATGGAGTCCATCAAAGAAAAACTGGCATCACCACCCCCCCAAGACAACGGCGTACCCACTCTCAGTCTCAGCAGCTCTCTCAGATCTTCTGCAGAAATCAATACAGAAAAACCAGCTTCCTCCCACGCACCATCTGGAAATGGAACCATCTGCTCCAAGAAGCTGTGCAGGCCAAGACCGTCGGCGCCTTGGTGTCAGCGGTCTCCAAGTCAAACTAAATCTCCAGCAAACTGCCCCCTCCCCCCCACCCCCTCCTGTAGTTTAGGGTGTTCCTGCTAGATGCAGCATCACGTTGGGTGTCCGCTGAACGGGCCCTGGCTGGCTGGGTCACATAGGTTAGGTTTTTCTTCTTTTGTCCAAATCTTTTCCCCCTAAGGCGCTTCTTCCGCAGATCCCCCTGTTTTAAGTGACAAAATAGTCAAATGTGACTGTGCTCACTCAGACGGAAGGAAGCAAGCGTGACTTCCGCTGCCTGATATGAAACAAATTGACAGCTTCTAGGTTTCTTGGGTCTAACCCCACCCCCACCCACCCACCCACCCACCCACCCCACAAAGGGAAAAAAGTGGCTCTACACAAGCGGTAATGCAATCTTCAAGTGGGAGCAGCCCGAATTTAACCCTTTCACCGCCAGCCATCTTTGAGCCAAAAATTTCCATTAAAGCTACTTGGCTACAGAAAAGATTTTGTCTGCAATATTGTGGGATTTCTCTGTGACACATTTAGAATGGGGTCAATCCTTACTGCCCAAATTTAGGAACACAATATCATTGAATAACAGACCCTGATTTCAAGAGCTTTTGTGACACGATTGTTAAATCATTGTGGTGCAAAAATGTGACTTTGGCGGTGAAAGGGTTAACAGAGAGGTCTCTGCGATACGAAATAAATAAATAATTTTATAAATGTATAAAATGGAAAGAAAAAAAAAAAGTTCAATAAAAAAAATAAAAAATAAAAAATAACGTACCCTACCCTACCCCTTTTTAAAAATATACCTTCCACTCCCTTTCATCCTCTCTGGATGTGTCCACCCGTGCTGCCTGGTTGGGGGGGAGGAGGGCGGGGTTACGAATGCTGGATGTCGTCGACATGGCGGAAGAAAAAGAGTCCTGGGGTTGCTGGGGTGGGGATGTGCCTGAGGCACAGGCGGCCGGAGGAAGGGGAGGAGCGTTGTGCAGAGCCCGGGACAAGGGCTGGAGAAGGTGATCCCTGGCCGCCCGACTCCTGCAGTGGATGGCTGAGGGCAAATCATCAGTGTCATCATCGTCATCGTCATCATCATTCATAATCATCATCATCATCACAATCATAATCATCATTCATAATCATCATTACATTCATCATCATTCATAGTCATCATTCATAATCATTCATAATCATCATTCATAATCATCATCATCAAATTCATAATCATCATCACATTCATCATCATCAAATTCATAATCATGATCATCATTCATAATCATTCATAATCATCATCATCAAATTCATAATCATCATCACATTCATCATTATCATCAAATTCATAATCATGATCATCATCATGATCACCCTCAAATTCATTATCATCATCATCAAATTCATCCTCATCATTATTCATCATCCTCATCATTGACGTCTGCAGTATCATCATCATTTTAGACACCGGTCAGAATACAAACCCACCACCGTAATCATGAGTGTGACTTAAACAGCTAACATGGGTAGTAAAATGTAAATTTTATTTTTTTAAAACAGCCAATCGGTTTTTTCCAAGTACTGACGCACCTGAGCAGTTGGTGCAGTAGTACTCCTGGCAGTCCAGGCACACCTGCTGGGCGGGCAGGTTGGGGCAGTTGAGGCAGGAGGGGGGGTGGGTCATCCCGTCCAGCTGTTGCCTCACCGCCCCCTCCACCACGGGCTCCGTCCCCATCTGCCGCACCAGCTGGCCTATGGTCATCTTCCCCGGCAGGCGCAGTGGATGGGCGCAGGCGGGGCAGGAGAGGCGCAGGTCCCGCTCCTCCAGGAGGTCCCGCAGGCAGCGCCGGCACACCACGTGTCCGCAGGGGAAGGCCACGGGGCCCAGACACAGGGACCCACACTGGGGACAGTCCGCGGAGCACGTCACTGGTGGGCGGCCAGCTGGCTGGGTCATTATTGCTGCAGGGGGGCGCTCCTCCTCCTCTGTGGCCATGGGGGAGGGGAGGGGGGGGTGTCTCAGGTTGGCCTGGAGAAGAACAGACAAAAGAACAAAAATGCGAGGGGTGCCTGCCAGAACGGTCTATCTCAAAAGGAATAAAGAACACAGATAGGCAGTTCTGGTATTCACCCCTCGAAATTGAATGAATGAACAAACAATTTTGTGTGTGTGTTGAGCTTAGTGAACGAAAATAGTGGAATTTGTTTTAGAGGGAAGCATGTCACGTGATTCAGGACTCACATCGTCAAAATCGCATCGCATTCAGATACGATTCGTATGTGGTGTGGCTGCCCCTTAACTGACTAAAGAATGATGATTGAGATCATTGACTCATATCATTATTACATAATTTATGTCATTAAGAGAGAGACAGAGAGAGATAAACTTGAAAACTAACTATATTTTCCAAGGATATAGATTTTAGGCAACGCCTATTCTTCCAGTCTGTCCTTGATACATATATTGACATAAAACATTCATGAAAGAAAGAGAGAGAGAGAGAGAGAGAGAGAGAGAGAGAGAGAGAGAGAGAGAGAGAGAGGGGGAGGGGAGAGAGAGAGAGAGATGAGAGAGAGAGAGAGAGAGAGAGAGAGAGAGAGAGAGACAAAGAGAAAGAGACACACACAGAGAAAGTGATTGGGGGGGGGGGGGGGGGAGAGATTTAACTGAGAGAATCAGGGACAAAGAGAGACAGACACAAATAAGAGAGAGAGAGAGGGGAGAGAGGGAGAGAGAGAGAGAGAGAGAGAGAGAGAGAGACACTGACTGGTTTATTGTCATTACCTGGGGGTCTTTGGGAGAGAGGGGGGGGGGGGGAAGCTAGGGCTGTCGTATGCAAAAAGGTAGCATCGTGTAAATTCTTCGCTCGCTACTATGAGTTAGCATTTGCGACATTAAGGATGAACGACAAATTTCACTTTTTCCGTATTTGAAACACTCTTCCGTACTAAAAATCGTTCATATTTCATGACATTACGGAAAAAAGTGAAATTTAAAAAACTTCGCTCAATGTCGCAAATGCTAAGTCTCATAGTAGCGAGCGAAGAATTTACACAATGCTACTTTTTTTCATACGACAGGGCCTACTGCTCAACGAAAACTATACATGTATGTGCACATTATGCTTTTTAGTAGGAATGTTGTCTGCTGCTGCCCCATCAATCCCCCCAACGACCACAGCGGTCAAGGGACTAAAGGAAGGAACCATGCCCTAAATGTCCGGATGTTTCGTGATCTAGTTTCACTTCCGTAACTTTCGACACAAAACACTTCCGTAACTTTCGATACAAAATATCGCATCTTTGCAAGTTCAAGTTGATTTCTAATCAAATGATTCATGTACAGTTCACTGTTGTCATTTTCGAAAATGGCATTACCAGGTTTATTGTACAACACAAAATATGGAATGGGGTGGGTTTGAACCTTTAATAATTGAAATAATACGAACAAAAATTATGCCGGTCCCCTCGATGTATACTACTGGCAAAAAGTTAAGGTCCACCTCTCATTTTGACGTCCCTTCTTGTTATTGTAATTAATAGACCTGAAACAAATTAACAATTACCCAAACCCTGTTGCAAACATTGACCAGACACACCTCAATGGATGCACAACACCAAACAACCCAATGCTTTACAAGATGGGGTTAAGTTGCACGTGCCAAAAGCATGACAAATCTGCAATATGTGTGGCCTGTCGCATGAAAATAGGTAGCTCGTAAAAATAAGTAGGTCGCTATTATGAGTCTGTATTTGCGACAACCACAAATTTCACTTTTTC
>CM065712.1:15679389-15681889 GCA_017654935.2 Phymorhynchus buccinoides | reverse complement strand
CCTTTTTTCTAATTCTGTGGTGGGATTGCAACATCAGATAAATCTATTAAAACAGGAAGCAGATAGATTAGACCTAAAAGTTAATTTAGAAAACAAAACAAATGTAATGGTTTTTAGGAAGGGTGGCTATTTGTCTGCACGTGAGAAATGGTGGTACGGAGCTAATGAAATGGCAGTTACAAATTCGTACAAATATCTTGGAATCATTTTTACTACCAAATTGAGTTTAAGTATAGGGTGCTCAGAAATGTGTCGAAAAGGGAAAAGGGGTGTGATTGAAATATGTCGCTGCATGAGGAAACTAAATTCCATTGATCCTTCATTGTTTTGGAAACTGTTTGATACACAAATCCAGCCTATTCTAACATATGGTGCATAAGTTTGGGGCATCTATGTAAATGAGCGGATGGAAAATGTACATAATTTTGCCATAAACCGTTTTTTGAATGTGCCTCTACATACATCTAATAAAATGTGTCATGGTGAAACCGGTCGCTTTCCATTATATATCATAACTGTAGTTAAAGTGTGAAATACTGGCTCAGGCTGCTACGGTTACCAATTACAAGAGTGAATAAACAAGCGTAGTGTATGGCACTAAATCAGTTAGAGCGTGGTCGTCAAAATTGGGCATTCGAGGTTAAAAAAAGTTCTCTCTGTAAATGGCTTTGGCATTGTGTGGATGACACAAAATGTTGGGGTTGAGTCTTCTTTTCTAGCAGAATTTAAAGATAGACTGATTGCATCCCACATGCAGAATTGGCACAGTAATCTAGAAGAGAGTAATACATATGATTTCTACCACTCTTTTAAAGATCTTTTTCAAGCTGAGCACTATCTTAAAATAACAACATGTAAGCGGCATAGAGATTTATTTGCTCGATTTTGAACTAGAAGCATGGGCCTCAATGCCAATAAAAGACGGTTTCTAAACTCTGAAGTCGACTTGATTTGCCCAGTGTGTTCCAAAGAAACTGAAGATGAACATCATTTTATATTTCGATGTCAAGAGTACAGTAAATTTAGAAATGATTGTGTTGTTTTCAATTCTCACTTTGGTCAAACCCATAATCTTACTGCTATTTTGTCGTGTGAGAGAGAAGATATTCTGACCTCATTTGCTAGATATGTGGCGGATGCATTTCATTGTAGAGAGAAAAAACTTGAAACATTAACTTAAACTGTTATCGTGAAAATTATGTTTGATAAGAAAAGTATTCATTTAATTGCAATTGTTGGATGTATGGTCGCATTTCTTATACGTTTTCTCTATATTAATTGTTTTGTTACCTTATTATTTACAATGTATTTAGTTTTTGTGTGTTAACTCTATTATATTGTGCTTCTTAGTTTATCTACATCATTGCGCATGTACCCCCTTGGCATAAGGGTTGTAAAACTATTGTCAATAAATAATTGTCATTTGTCATTTCTCTCTCTCTCTCTCTCTCTCTCTCTCTCTCTCTCTCTCTCTCTCTCTCTCTCTCTCGAGTAAGAACCCTAGGCTTTCACAACACACACACACACACACACACGCATACACACACACACACTACAAGATACACACACACACACACACACACACACACACACCACCACCACCACCACCACACCCACACACACACAAACACACACCACACCTTACACACACACACACACACACACACACACACACACACACACACACACACACACACACACACACACACACACACACACCACACACACACACACACAAACACACACACACACACACACACACACACACACACACACACACACACACACACACACACACACACACACACACACACACACACACACACACACACACACACACACCACCACCACCACCACCCACACCAAACGAATGATGCAAATACATCAGCAAAAACAGAAAGAAACAAAAACAAACAAACAAAGAAGAAACCCAAAACGTCTCAACCCAATTTTGGGCAGTGTCCAGTTTCTAATAGACAAATGCTTCCAATTACAGAGTGTTAATAATTGTTCGCTTGGTTCGTCACCAAAGACATCATTGGGAATAAACCAAAAAACGCACGCGACTTTCAACAGAAACTTGTTTATTTATCACGAAGTCGGTCCGGAGAGATTATTACACTGATTACCTTTGTCTGTCGTATGTTTATTCGCGCGCGCGCGCGCGCGTGTGTGTGTGTGTGTGTGTGTGTGTGTGTGTGTGTGTGTGTGTGTGTGTGTGTGTGTGTGTGTGTGTGTGTGTTTGTGCGTTTGTGTGCCTGCGTTTTTTGTAAGCAAACATAATGTAGAAAGTTAGCAGCAACTGTTTTTTTGTTTTTTGTTTAGCAATTTCTCTCTCTCTCTCTCTCTCTCTCTCTCTCTCTCTCTCTCTCTCTCTCTCTCTCTCTCTCTCTCTCTCTCTCTCTCTCTCTCATATAGCATATACTTGCTGATGACATTAAATCATTCATTTGCCATTTATCTCCCTCTCTCTCACTCTCTCTCTTCTTTCTCTCTCTCT
>CM065712.1:15636889-15641889 GCA_017654935.2 Phymorhynchus buccinoides | reverse complement strand
CCCAACCTATAAACAACCCAAAAACCCCCACAAAAACGAAACCCAAACCAAAAAAGACAGGGCGAAAGAAAAACCCCAAAAACCGCGAATAGCAAAACAAAATAAACCCCCAGTCCCAGAAAAAGTTAGTAAAAGACCCAAAATAAAACGTAAAGCCAAAAAAAACAGAAAAAAAAAAAGTAAGGCCCCACCCCGGTAAATCTCAATCAAAACTTACCGCCCCCATACACCCTCCCTTTTATTGCTACATACCTCCGGGAGGGACTTTACTGGAGTTTGCACTGCCCCCAGGACCGACAAACCCCATTTTCCTTCTTACCTCTACTAATGTCCACACCGGTGACCACGTTACCCAGACGTTTACGACGTTTTTTAAACCCAGATTGTCATTCACCCACACCCGAATGCATACTGTTTCCCCGACTCGCCCTTTGACCTACAAAACGAGATCCAAACTACCACCATACTTATATCTAACCAGATATGAGGCTACTTAAGACCGAGTAAGCCGTTAAATACATTTCATTTCAACCACCCCTGAGTACCTGATTGAAATAAATCGGGACAACCTTTACTGGTTCTTTAACTGCCTCCGGGGCATTTGCCCCCAGAGATTGTTCCCCCACCCCCCCTTATAATTTGCCCCTACGGAGATAACGAGTCCCATATGTGTCCTGATCCAGACCAAGAGGACGTAAGAAAGACAGAGATTATATCGTCCCACACATAGATAATAGTTACAAAAAAATCCTGTTGCCTGGGTGTTGTTGACACCCACTCCACCATTGCCACTAGAGAGACCGTGTCCATTCCCACCAACGTGAGTAGAGTAGACAAGAGACCCAGAGTCCAAGGGAGATACACACAGAATTGCCAGACCGAGAAAACAGACGATCAACGACCCCGTCAATTTTCCAAACCACAGACGAGAGAGAGGAGTGTTAAGATCATCATCGGGTAACACGAAACGAAATGATTTTCTGCCTGCATCGGTAATTTCCCTTAAGCATTGCTTTCCAGTATCGTAAGTCCCCCCATCGTACAGATTCTGAGACTAGAGATATAACCTCCTATCCCCCGAAAGACTGTAAACAGGACCCTGATAGATGAGTTTTAAGCAAGAAACCCACCAGAGATCAAAGAAAGGGTGAAACAAAACTTTACCACCAATACAAACACCTCATTCCTAATGCCCCCCCATCCAAGCAAAAAAAAATACAGTCTACATCGGCCCGAGGATAGACAGAGAGTATAGAAGATGGTGGAAATAACATAATCAAAAATGCAACAACCGACACAAAACTGGTTAAGCCAAAAGGGTTGGACAAAAGTGTTGCGCCCCCCACTTCCCTTTTTTCTAAACCCCTACACTTTTTCCCCCTAAAGTTTACCAAAGAGAGTACAACAAACAACCACCCGATCCCCCAGAAAGAAGAGACGAGGTGTCTAGCAGAGACAACCTTAAAATAACAAGAGCATCTCCAAGGGCATAGGCCGAGCAGGGAAGCAGCCAACGACATTGTGTGGACAATGCAAAACCCGGACAGAGTTATGTTACTCTTCCCCCCCACCCCCCCCCCCCCCCCCCCCACCCCCCAAATTAAACCAAAGTGTACTTTCCACCCTTACAGAACGGCATAAAATACATAGACCAAAATTTGAAGCGATCCTGTTCACTAATTCACGAGATACAACTGAACTTTATACAAAACTTCCCTTTGCCCCGAAGTTATGTCCCCCCCCCCCCCCCCCCACCCCCCCCACCCCCCCAATAAACACACCACCTTCCACCCTTACAGAACGCATAAAATACATAGCCCAAAATTTGAAGCGATTATGTTCAGTAGTTCACGAGATACAGCTGAAGTTTTATGCAAACTTCCTTGCACCCCATGGCATACACCACCACCACAACAATTTGAAGCGATTATGCTTCACTAGTTCACGAAATAAAGCTTGGGGGGAAATTACACAGCCCAAAGAAGGAAATTTCGGTTTTAATGGACAAACTCTAAGGTCAAGGTCAGTATGGTGTTGATTAACGAAAGGAAGCTTTCCTTTTCAATCTGTCTACCCCTCTGACAATTTTAATCAAAAATCCAAACAGTAGTTTTTTAAGATAATCGATACACAGACAGACACACACAGACACACCACAAGACACACACCACACGGAACACACAAACAGGACACACACACAGACACACAAAAGACACACACACAGACACACAAATGAATTTGAAGGGTAGATTTTTGGCACGTCCGCGATCTCTCTCTCTCCTCTCTCTCTCTCTCTCTCTCTCTCTCTTCTCTTCTCTCTCTTCTCTCTCCCTCTCTCTCTCTCTTCTCTCTACTCTATCTCTCTCTCTGTCTCTCTCATACACATTAGCAGGCTCTTTTTTTTATTTTCTATTCTATGATGTCTCTATCAGTGTCTATGTCTCAATCTTTTTTTCTTGTCTCACCTCTTGCTCTCTCCCTTTCAAAGTATGATTGTTTCTATTTCTAGTCTGTACATAAAGTATTTGGCTAGTCATGATTTATGTATGATTTGTTTTTGACATTTGATCATTGTGCTTTGTTCCGTACGGCAAGTTTCATTGTTGATCGTTACATTTTATTGATTCAGTATGTTTTTTCTTCTCATGAGCGACAGGATGAAAAAAAAGCTTATTCAGCTTACTCTTTTATTCGTCATTAAAGATAATTTTGATGACTTGACACTGACCTTAACAAACCGATCGCAATAATCATCATCATCATCACCATTCATCATAATCATCATCATCATCACCATCATCATCAGCATCATCATAATCATCATCATCATCATCACCCTCATCATAATGATCATCATCATCAACAAAATCATCATCATAGTCATCATCATCACCATCATCATTATAATCACCATAATCATCATCATCATCATCATCACCATCTCATCATCATCATCATCACCATCACAATCATCATCATCATCACCATCATCATTCATTCATCATCATCATCATCATCACCATCATCATCAGCATCACCATCATCATCATCATTTTCCTCATTATCATCATCATCATCACCATCATCATTGTTGTCCACATCATCATCATCATCATCACCATCATCATTCATCATCATCATCATCATTATCATCATCGTCGTTGTCGTCATCATCATCATCATCCACCATCATCATCATCCTCACCATCATCATCATCATCATCATCTCACCCATCACTCTCATCACATCATCATCATCATCATAATCATCAGCGAACCCTAACTGGATGGACACATTATCCGCGCATTATACATTCGCGGAACATAACCAAAAAGCAACGTTTTACAATGTCGGGCTGGGGGGTGGGGTGGGGTGGAGTGGGGTGGGGGTGTCAATGTTACCATCTACAAATTAAAAAAGAAGGAAAAAAGTACAACATGAATGTTCGTCAATCCACAATTATAGAGGTGTGTAAAAGTCTTCCGGTGATTAAAGAATTGTTTTAAAAACCCTTTGACTGCCAGATAAATTTAAATAAAAACAAGCGCGGATTCGCGATCGTTTGTTGCAGCGGTCTATTTTTACCACTCCAATCATTACATACACTGAGTCGCCTCCCCTGGATCTTGAATCATTTTAATCTGTAAACCAAGAATGCTATCTCTGCACCATTACGTAACTTTTTTTTAATATCTTTTGGAAAACATTTAAAAGTATACATGTATCCTACTTATGCTCATCAAAAAATGCACCGGCATACTCGTCGTGTCTGTTGCAGTGTCTGTTGCAGTGTCTGTATTACGTATGTTTTATTATTTTGTACGACTTTACAATGACGATTCATGTGCTCTGTTCAGTATACAATTATTTCCATACCTAAGGATTGTAGATATGTAGATATGACAACTGATATGCTACTTTACGTCCAAGTATTTTTTTCTGTCTGTACTTTTTTCTCTTTTTACAATATGTGCGACAATTTTGGACCGCCGACCGACCGACCGACCGACCGACAAAGTGAGTTATAGTGGCTTGTGGGCTTGTGCCACAAACAAACATCATTGTACAAATCATGTCATGAAGAAAACAAACTGATAGAGCCAATCTGGCAAACATGGTTTGGGGATAGAACTCTCTTGACTGTGTTAGAGAAAAAGCCAGCATATCAGTTATTCCTCTTCATCTGATGACGTAGTCAGTGATGTCATCAAGTCAATAGGTGATACGTTATATGGCAGTCAAGAGGTTAAAAACTTTTGTTTGTGGCACAAGCCACAAACCTGTAATTCACTTTGTCGGTCTGTCGGTCCAAATTGTCGCACATTTTGACAAAATGTCCGAACATTTTGTCGAAAAATTGTCGCACTTCAAGTCGAGGGGGGCGGGGGGGGGGGACACTTCTGGCCGCTCTTTAAAATGATGTATTTTAAAAGCGTACAAAAAAAATAAACATACGTAATACAGACACTACAACAGACACGACGAGTATGCAGTGCTACTTTCGATGAATATAAGTAGGATAAATAGCTTTAAATGTTTTCCAAAATAATATAAAAAGTTACGAAAAAATGGGTGCAGAGATATAAAAGTAGAGATAACATTCTGGTTTACAGATTAAATTTTATTGAAAAGCCAGGGGAGGCGACTCGTTGTATGTAATGATTGGAGTGGTAAAAAAATAGACCGCGTGCCACAAACTATTGCCGATTTCGCGCTTGTTTTTCTTCCAAGATTCAAGGGTGAGGGGTGAGCGGTGAGGTGGGATGAGGAGAAATCTGTTGAATCGTTTGAACTTTTAAAACATAGCCTGACTGTTGCTAACGCACGCAGCACACACACACGCACGCACGCACACGCGCACACATGCACATGCACACACACACACATCACACACACACAAACACACACACACACACAACACACACACTCTCTCTCTCTCTTCTCTCACACACCCTCACGCACGCACACATAGGCTTACATACATACTTACATGCACAGA
>CM065712.1:15630091-15632591 GCA_017654935.2 Phymorhynchus buccinoides | reverse complement strand
GAGAGGAGACAGTCAGAAGGGGAGGGGAGAGCCTGAGAGAGGGAGAGACGGAGAGAGCGAGAGAGAGGGAGACGATTGATTGATTGATTGATTGATTGAGAATTTTATTTATATGAGGGTAATAGGAGGTAAGCAATAACATGCAATGAGAGAGAGAGAGAGAAGATGAGATAGGAGACTAGACAGGAGGATGGGGACGAGAGAGTGTGGACGGAAAGACTTAGAGCTACGCGAGGAACCGAGCTGATCTGCCAGAGAGATGGAGAGAAGAGTAGAGAGGGGATTGAGATATGATTGATTGATGTATTGAATTTTATTTTATATAGAGGGTAATAGAGTAGAGCAATAACATGAGAGAGAGAGGAGAGAGGATAATGAGGTTGAGAGACGAATAGAGCAAGGACAAGGATAGCACGAGATATTAGAGAGAGAGAGAGAGAGAAGACTGACAGACAAGGAGGAGAGAGAGAGAGAGAGAGAAGAGACGTGAGTAAAGATAGAGTAGCAACATCAAGGGGGAATATCGTGGGGACGGTGGAAGGAATAAAAACTGATTACACAAAACTTTTCTATGTGAATATCGGGTCTGCTCTCATCAGCAAATGAGATATCATCAAACATATAACCACACGGATCTTTGTGTGTGGTTCTATATCCTAACCATTGCGTTTACATATTTCCGTAGCGGAAATAGGCAGGACGCAGTTTTCCAGTGTGGAGCATCCCATTTCAAGACAGGACGATTGCGCGTTATCAATTTGTGGCCCATACCACAAACCTATACCTCACTTTGTCGGTCGGTCTGGCTACATTACGGACGGTCGGTCCAAAACTTGATGCCGTGAGATTTTGACAAAATGCGTCGCACTAGCAAGAATCGAGGCAGAATGAGAATGAAATATAGTGTTTTACGTCCTCTCGGCGGGACAGGGCACATATGGGACATTGTAGTTGGGTAGTTGTTGAAGAAAAAAAATAAAACAAAACACAACGATAGGCCGACCGATTACGAACCCGTGTCAAATCAACGCTAGCAGTTATCAACGCATGGACAAGGGTCAGCAGGCCGATGTGAAAAAAGCACCAAGCCACCCTTATTTGCCCTAATATTTTGTTTGTGCGCTGCGCTTTGTATGAATCTATTTCTGGAGATGGAAGGATGAGAAGTTAAGTTTAACGTCGCGTATCGGCTTTCTTTCGCCATGTACTATACGGGCTGACCACTTCATTTCCAAGAATGGTATAGCACAAAAATTTATGTTGACTCTGAATCACTGTCTGAAGTCCCCGATTTTTTTCTAAGCGATCAGAAAGTCGCATATGCTACTGGGGATTTCTTCAAATCGAGGCTACACTTCAAACCATTGCCCCGCGCGTCTTAAAATGCATGTATTTTTTTTTTTTTTTTTTTACAAGCGTACACAAATAATAAACATACAGTAATCGCAGACCACCTACAAGCTCCACGCACACGACATGCGGGGCTTCTTACGATGAGACATAAGTAGGATACATACACACACATGATTTCCACCAACAGATATAAAAAGTTACGAAATTGGTGCAGAGATAACACCACAGGGTCGGTACACACACACTTGGTACAATGAGTACTTAGCATCATGCTAACTTAGAAGCTCTTCCAAAAGTCTATTAAATCCTATAGGACATTGGAAGAGCTTCTAAGTTAGCATCATTCTGCTAAGTCTCATGCTATCTGAACGCAGAAATAGAAATGAGAGACAGATTAGAATCATGAAAAGCAGAGGTAGGGAGGTGACTATGATTGATTGGTAGAAAAAAAGACGCGTGCCACAAAATATGAAAGAATTCGATAGCCTGTTGTTGTTTGCTTGGTGAAAGACGATCTGATTCTGATTATTGTCCTATCTGAAGATTAATACAGTCGGTGGTTTTAGCACGAGAGGTTTCAGAAGAAGATTCCTAGAGGCAACAGAGGATGTGAAATCTAAATATAGAGCTGACCCCGATGAGAGATGATTAACAGGGGGGAGAGAGAGGTGAGAGGGAGTAGTGAACCTTCTGGACGTTATGTGCTTGTTAACTTCCTCTAATATGGATGTAACTCATCTTTGACTCTGCCTTTGATTTTTTTGGTTACTGTCAGGCTTGAGACCATCTTTCTGCCTTACCGGTAGGTCCATTCTCCTGCCTTTTTTTTTTTCACGAAACGCTTTCACAAACATTTTCCTCCAGCCGAAGTCGGACTTGCTGGCGCATAAACTGTTTTCTTGAGTTAGGATGCATAACCGGCGGCATGACGCATCTGTTGCCTCATAATTGACGAGAATCTGTCTGTACAGGGATCGAAGAAGAAGTGAAGATAGGATAGATTATGCTTTAACCTTTTCACCGCCAGCCATATTTAAGCCAAAAAACTCCATTAATTTTACCTGGGTAGAGAACAAAATCCCTCTGCAGTACTGGGGATTCCTTCTGTGACATGGGTAAATAAATTAGGATTAAGAAGGAGAGAGAT
>CM065712.1:15615091-15617591 GCA_017654935.2 Phymorhynchus buccinoides | reverse complement strand
ATCATAGATAAGATAGCCCCCATAGCCCCCCAGGCCCATAAGCCTAGTCCCGCCCTAGCCCGCCCACCACTAGCCCGCCCCAATAGAAGCCCCCCCCCCACCTCACATTTGTCATAGATGCCTATGCTTTCGATTAAAAAAAAAGAAGGACATATACTTAGGGCATGGCTTTGTTATAAACATACAATACAATCCTGTAATAACAAAGGGAAAAGAGCAAGTTGTGTTTGTCTGTTGTTGGTGTGTGTGTGTGATGTCTGTGTGTCTGAAGCACAAAACCGGAAAAAACAGGGCCTTATAGCCTCCGCAGTTTTTTTCCGATTCGACCGAAATCGCTTCAAACAATGCAAATGTGTTGTGACCCTAACGGGGGATGGCAACTGCATAAAACGCGAAGCGGGGGGCCGTGTCATTTGCGCGGTTTGGCAAATGCGCTGAAACGCGTATCCTGCCCGCCCCATCGGCGCACCGTATCCTCCGCTCCGGTATTTCTGGACGGATTTTGCCTTCGGGTGGGAAGGGAGATGACCCGGGGAACGGTGACGATTTGATGGGGTGGTCCAAAACGGAAGCGGAATATGGTAAAGCGAAAGAAATAATCGATGTATATTTAGGGCCGCCTACAGACACACAGCAACATAAACAGCAGCCACATGATGCTAAAAACTAAGTGGAGCAAAAAAAACGACAGGAAACGCGGGATGCAAAACGGGTGCAAAACGCGGGGGGGGGACGACGGGCCTTATATACTTCCGAATAACCACCTATAACTAAACAACCTCCGCCTTATAACATACAACAACTACGCCTGAACTCTCTCGGTTCTCCGCTTACGTAACGTCCCATATAACATCCTCCGCCGTTTTTTGGAAACCCGATCCGCGTCAAAATGAATGCTTGTCTGTGGGAACACAGAAGAGAAGTATTTTTTAGATTTTTTTTTCCCCTGTTATAAAATTTATAAATTGAATTTGCTTTTTTTTATTTTTTTTTTTTTTGTGTGTAATGAGTTTATGAGTGGGCCCAAAGATGGAAAGAACGCACAAAAGCCAGCCTAGGTGTGGGCTTTTCATTTTATCTTTCTGCTCGTCCCCCCCTCCACCCCCCCCCGCCCCCCCACCTATTCTTCTTATTCCTTCCCTTATTCTGAATTCTGCTTTCCCCTCCCCCGCCCCCTCCCGCCGCTCCCTTTCACCCCCTCATTAATTAAAATAACCCCACATTAAATAAACCCGCCCCGCCCCGAACAACCTAAAACACCCCCCCAACCCAAAACAACCCCCCACAACCCCCGTAACCCCCCCCCCCCTCCCCGTCCACACACTAAAATTCGTTCGTATCGTGTTCGTTTCGTCCGTTCCCAGCATTGTCTTTCATATACAACGTACAACTGGTGTAGAGTGGCACAGTGGTAGCGGCGTTCCGCTTTCAGTCAAGTAAAACCCTGAGTTCCGAACCTGGGTAGGCCTACAGGGGAATTGCTTCTGCAAAAAGCCTGAACTCTAGGCCCGTTAAACGCGGGTCTGAACGCTGAGCGTGGAGTCTTGTTGGAGTGTCTTTCGGGGGATGAGAGGAACGATAAACGAGGTCTCCGTGTGCCCATGCACTTAGCATATACGTTTAACCCCAGTGGCAACGAAAAAGTTGTCATTTTGATAAAAAAATTACCCGCCCCCCCCCTTCCTCATCAGTGACAAAAAAAATACGCACATGCAAAAATTTTTTTAAAAAAAATTGGGTGGCTCGTCTCTGGCTGCGAACGCGCTCTCAGGTGGGAGCACCCCGATTTCACAGAAACGGCGTCGTTGACTATAACGTACCATACCTAATAACCTAATGAAACGCAGAATCTTTATCACACTCCATAGTTTATAATATCGCATGAGAACGTTTATTTTTTTCAATTATAAAAGATAATAAGCCGTTACCTCACCCTCCTCTCTTCCGCTGTGTCTGTGAAAGCAGTTGAAGCTCCCTGTTCTTTCTTTCTTCTTCACTTCTTCTCATTATATCATTAGATTTAATTTTTTTGTGGCCTGGTATATTTTAATACCGTATGAAAAGAATGCAATAAACCCCCCCACAACCCTCCCCCTCCCCCTGCCCCCCCACTGCCAACCCGCCTGCCCTCCCCCCGCTCCGCTCAGCTTTATCTCCAGCCTAGGCTTTTCAAATAATTTTAAATCTTTTTAAAACAGAATGCTACTCTCTGGGATCTCTGCCTCATTTCAGTAGAACTTTTATATCTTTTGGAAAAAACATTTTAAAAAAAAACTATTTATAATTATTTATTCCTACTTATGCTCATCAATCGAAAAGAAGCAACGAAAAAAGCAACGCGCATACACCTCGTCGCTCGCCCCCCTCGTGACTCGTATCCCCGCATAACATCACCTCGACTCGTCGTTGGTATACTCGTGTCGCGACTCGACAAAATACTCGGTCGTGTCTGTTGCCACGTGTCTGGTGTGGGGGGGGCGTAATTACGTTATGGTGATAA
>CM065712.1:15611690-15614591 GCA_017654935.2 Phymorhynchus buccinoides | reverse complement strand
GTTTTTACTCCCAAGTCCAACTCCAGGAGTACGTCGAGTACATTGGAAGGGTGAACGAAGGCCTGTCTGTCTGTCTGTCTCTGTCTTTCTCTGTCTCTGTCTCTTTGTTTGTGTCTCTCTGTCTGTCTGTCTGACTCTCTCTTTCTCTTTAGGCCCAGCCTAAATTGTTATCCTTGTAAACTAAGGTATTTGAAGTTTGAAGTTTTTAAGTCTCTCTCTGTCTCTGTCTCTCTGTCTCTCTCTCTGTGTCTCTGTATGTGTGTCTCTCTCTGTCTCTCTCTCGCTGTCTCTCCCTCTGTCTCTGTCTCTCTCTGTCTCTCTCTCTCTCTCTCTCTCTCTGTCTCTCTCTCTGTCTCTCTCTCTCTGTCTCTCTCTCTGTGTGTCTCTCTCTGTGTCTATCTCTCTCTGTTCTCTCTCTCTGTGTCTCTCTCTCTGTCTCTCTCTCTCTCTCTGTCTCTCTCTCTCTCTCTCTCTCTCTCTCTCTGTCTCTCTCTCTCTCTCTCTCTCTCTCTCTGTCTGTCTCTGTCTCTCTCTCTCTCTCCTTTCCCTATAGACCACCCACACATTAGCATCATCCACGCGTGAGCACGCATTCGCAAACGTAGGGACATCAGACGTGTGTGTGGACAAGCAACATACAAATAATTAGCAACACAGATAGAGTGTTCGCGCGCGCGCACACACGCACACACACACACACATACATACATATGCACACACACACACATACGCGCGCGCGCGCACGCGCACGAGCACGCACACACACACACACACACACACACACACACACACACACACACCACGCGCGCGCGCGCGCGCGAAACACTCTATCTGTGTTGCTAAGTATCTGTCTCCGTCTTTTCTATCTCTGTCTCTGTATCTCCTTCTTCTTCTTCTCCTTCTTCTTCTTCTTCTCCTTCTCCTTCTTCTTCTTCTTCTTCTTCTTCTTCTCTCTTCTTCTTCTCTCTCCTTCTTCTTCTTCTCTCTTCTTCTCCTTCTTCTCCTCCTTCTTCTTCTTCTTCTTCTTCTCCTTCCTCCTTCTTCTCTCTCTTCCTCTTCTTCTTCTCCTTCTCCTTCTTCTCCTCCTTCTTCTTCTTCTTCTCCTTCTCTCTTCTTCTCCTCTTCTTCTTCTTCTTCTCCTTCTCCTTCTTCTCCTTCTTCTTCTCCTTCTTCTTCTTCTTCTTCTTCTTCTTTCTCCTTCTCCTTTCCTTCTTCTTCTTCTCCTCCCTTCTTCTTCTTCTTCTTCTGCGTTCCTCCCAGGCCATATGGCCATAATGGGTCAGGTACGTATGTGTCCGGTTTTCAGTTTTCACTGGTCTCCCCTGCTGCATACAGCCCACACGTTCCTATTTCGGAGGAGCTCAAAGGTGAACAATATTTGGAAGAATTATTTGTTAGAAATAAAAGGCCGATAGCTGTAGCGGTGACCACGCCTCGGTTAAACCTCATCGGCTATGGCACCGCCACAAGTAAACAGTGGTTTTACTGGTCCATTCTCCTGCCTTTTTTAAAAATTTATAGATCCACCACATCCATGAGTGAAAATCACGGGTTTCACGTGTTGGGCCCTCTCTCAACTGGTAGAAAACATTCTTATTTTGGCCATGCGTGACTCCCATACAAATTCCCCCATATTCAAAAGGAGACAGAGATTTTGAAGAGCAGCCTCGTTTGCCTATGGGGGAATTTGTATGTGGGTCACACCTGGCCAATTAAAAACAACAACACAAAAACAAGGGACTTCATTTTACTGGGTCAGTGCGTCTTTAAGAAATACTCACACAGATTTTCTCCAACCGAAGACGGACACGGTTAGTGGAGTCTTTCGGACGAGACGATAAACCGAGGCCCCGTGTGCCCATGCACTTAGCACACGTTAAACCCAGTGGCAGCGAAAAAGTTGTCATTTGGTCAAAATTTACCCCCCCTCCCCCCTCCCCCCTTCCTTCTTCAGCAGTCATCGCCTGCACACACACAACAACAAAACTGGGTGGCGCGCCTCTGGCTGCGACACGCTCTCCAGGTGGGAGCAACCCGAATTTCACAGAGACGCCTCTGTGACGATAAAGTACCTAATACCCAATACCTAACGGCAGCATGACGCACCTGCGCTCATACGACAGGGAAACTGTCTGAGCGATCGAACAAGAACAAGGAGGAGGGGGGGGGGGGGGGAGTGAGGAGGAGGAGGAGGAGGAGGAGGAGGGAGGAGGAGGAGGAGGAGCAGGAGGAGGAGGAGGAGGAGGAGGAGGAGGTTAGTAAGAGAGAAACAGACAGAGAGAGAGATCTCGGTGATGACGGTGGACAGGAAGAGGAGAGATAAGTTAAAGACCCACCACGTCACGTGTCGACATTACGGATTTCACGTGTTTTCCCTCTTATAACTGGAAATAAATCTTGTTTTGACCAAGTCTGACTCCCATACAAATGCCCCCAAATTCAAACCGAAACATTTTTAAAGAGCAGCCTCAATTTGAAGGTTGGGAACATCTGTATGTGGGTCACAGCTACCCAAAAAAAAAACAAGGGACTTAATCGTGGTGCGTCTTTAAGACATCTGCCTAGCATAAAGAGGGAATGTGACACGTTGACGTGGGGGGGTCTTTAATCACCCAAGGTCAGCACCGATTTGTTTTCCTTCTGTGTATCTCTCTCTCTCTCTCTCCTCTCTCTCTCTCTCTCTCTCTCTCTCTCTCTCTCTCTCTCTCTCTCTCTCTCTCTCCTTCTCTCTCTCTCTCTCTCTCTCTCTCTCTCTCTCTCTCTCTCTCTCTCTCTCTCTCTCTCTCTCTCTCTCTCTCTACAGACGCTTCAAAACCGGAAACCACCTATACTGACTGCTCTGTTATCGGTTTTGACAGCTATTCTTTACACCCTTCGGATGTTGCACTGCTGTAGTATCTA
>CM065712.1:15586690-15604190 GCA_017654935.2 Phymorhynchus buccinoides | reverse complement strand
CACAATATATTCGAACAATACTTTGACAAGCAAAAATGAATGCGGATACACAAAAAGCTATTTAGCAAGTTAAGGATTTA
The DNA here is from genome assembly GCA_017654935.2 of Phymorhynchus buccinoides. Classification (NCBI taxonomy): domain Eukaryota; kingdom Metazoa; phylum Mollusca; class Gastropoda; order Neogastropoda; family Raphitomidae; genus Phymorhynchus; species Phymorhynchus buccinoides. The sequence goes on along the minus strand of CM065712.1, from coordinate 15,604,110 downwards.
TAAGTGGCATAACTGTTCCCTTTGTTGTAAAGCATAGTATGTAAACATAGCAACGTTTCTAGTAACTAAACAGCTTTCACTTTGCAATAAACAGTTTAGGTAGGGTGGTCTTATAGTTACCATCGTTTTATTATGCTTGTACAAGTATTTACGTCTCAAGTATATATATTGGACAATCATACAATACATGTAGTTCATCTTCTAATTTATTACATGATGGGCCAAATGTTTCGAAATATCTGTATATCGCTGGTTGATTTTTAGTTCATTCATTCCAAAACGAAACTGTACAAAAGCTGATCTAAATTTACTGATAGTTAAATCAGATAATATATTTTTCTGGTTGCAGTAAAGATTTGAAAGAGCGATATTATGTTTTAAAACGGTCACTGCTGTTTAGTTTAGTTACCCAGTCTTGTTTTAAAGCAATCAATCATACGCTTATTAAGCAACACAACAAAAAGCATTTACGTCACCAACCCCACAATATATCACAAGGATCCTCTGAAAATCCGTACATATATAAACATCGTTTAATCGCGTCTGCCCATATTCTTCAATTTATTTGTTTCATCATATGTAGTATATATATGACATCCTTTTGACACTCATATAGATAAGCTTGCTTTGGGATTATAGACAATGGTATTTGATGTAATTTAAACCAGTAACGTATTGCTCTAATTGAACTATCAATGTACAATGGATATCTCCCAAGGTCACCATATAGATCATCGTTTATATTGGCGCGTATAGGGATATTACAACTATAGCAATATATAAACTTTTACTATGCCAAATAGAGTGAATCTGATTCTTACATATATCGTCTTAAAATGAAAACCAGCCCACACTTCTGCCAAGCATATAAAAATAATGGCTTTAATTTGAGCATCAAAAAGTAAAAAAAATACATTTCTGTCCATATTACAAAGGCTCCACATTGTCTTCATAATTTCAACTACCATCCCCTTAGCCCTACCAGCAAATTCTTCTAGAGCAGAAAAAATGATAGCTTTGTCGAAAGCAAAAAAAAACTAGATATCTATAACTATTCACAATTTATATTTCTTTACCATCATAAAACCATTTTTCTGTTTAAGCTATATGTCCTCGTTTCCTGCAGATCATTATTTTTGTTTTACTTAAATTTACTTCTAAACCAAGATATTGTTATGCTTTTTGGAGATTATTTAGCTGATTTTGTAACCCTGCTGGGGTTGATGACAGTAAAGCAATATCATCAGCGAACATGAGCAAAAAGATTTCCCGAAGCCCTGGTAAAAATTGAATTCCATGTTTACCTTTACTGTTCACCTCCTCAGCAACCTCTGTTATTAAAAGTGAAAAAAGTACTGGTGATAACAAACAACCTTGTTTCACACCCGTGTTACAATCAAAGAAATCAGACATATAATGACCACAACGAACACAGGACTGGACAGAACTATACATTCTCTTTAACATCTGTAACATTTTTGTTGACACTTTGATCTTTTCAAGAACTCTCCATAAACTATTTTGATCGACCGAATCAAACGCCTTCCTATAATCAATAAAGGCTAAATACAATTTACTCTTTTTTGTGTTATACAAACATTTTTGAATCATGCTACACAATGTAAATATGTGATCCATTGTTGAATAACGTTTTCTAAAACCTGCCTGGTCATTCAGGAATGTTTCCCTCAGAACAGAGAGAGACTAGAAAGACTGAGAGAGAGAGAGGGAGGAGAGATACTGAGTATCTTTCTATCCCCCCCCTCCCTCAGTTCTTTTTCTTTCATACTCATTTCCTTCTCACTTTTCTCCAGAAAGTGGAATTTCCTACGCCTCTCTCTCTCTCTTATATCTCTACTCTCTCTCGCGTCTCTCTGTTCTATCTATTACTCTCTCTCTCTCGCTCTCTACTCTCTCTCTCCTAGCTCCTTTTTAATTCCCCTCCTTTTCTCGCTCCCCCACACATTCCCTTTCTTAGTTCTTTTCTTCCTTTTGAGTGAGAACGCACGTGAGAGCATTGACAGCATTGAGAAACACTCTTCTCTCTCTCTTTCTCTCTTTCCTCTCTCTCTCTCTCTCTACTCTCTCTCTCTCTATCTCGCTCTCTCTCTCTCTCTGTGCTCTTCATGTTCCTTCCTTCGTTCCCCCACACATTCCCTTTCTTGGCTTTTCTTCCTTCTACGTGAGAACGTCACTCGGGAGAGCATTGACAGCATTGAGAAACACTCTCCTCTCTCCTCTCTCTCTCTCTCTCTCTGTCTCTCTCTCTCTCTCTCTCTCTCTCTCTCTCTCTTCTTGTTCCATCCTTCCACCTCTCGCTCCCCCGAAGAGACCTTCCCCTTTCTTTCTTTTTCTTCCTTTTGAGTGAGAGAGAACGCACGTGAGAGCTTTGACAGCAGTGAGAAACAACGACTTCTCTCTCTCTCTCTCTCTCTCTCTTCCTTGTTCCCCTCCTCCTCTCGCTCCCCCACACCTTCCCTTTCTTTTCTTTTTCTTCCTTTTAAGTGAGAACGCACGGTGAGCGTGGGAGCTTTGACAGAATTGGGAAACACTCTCTCTCTCTAGAGTCTCTTAGATCTCTCTCTCTCTCTCCTTGATTCCCCCCACCTCATAACGTTAACTTGTTTCTGAAGTTCACAAATTCATACATTAGATACAGAAAAGTGTAATCAATTCGGTATTTCAAATGCAACAACTTTTTAGTCCTACAGAGTTGTGTGGAGTGGGAAGTTTGGCTTTTTCTATATATATAAACGTACAAGAATTGAAGAAGAAAAAAACAAACACACCATTAAACTTTCCTCTTATATATATATATAGTTTGCTTTAATAAAACTTTATTTGTGTCCAATATATAAGTTTGTGAACCTAAGAAAGAAACTCAATAAATTTAATTTCAACTTTACGATTTGTTCTGTGTTCTGAAGAAGAATGAAAGAAAATAATGTGCTGATTTACTTTTTCTCCCAATGGGGGGGAGGGGGGGGGGGAGATAGACAATGCCTATGCAAAGACAGCTGTTTCGTCTTTGAGAAAGACTCTTCAGTCTGCATATCGGCCTGCAAAGAATGTCCACATTGAACATTCAAACTGAGCTAGAAGACTTTCTCCAAGAGAAAGGTTGTCCTCTTTGCACCAGATTGAAAGTCCACAATAAAAGCAAACCAGCACTTAATTCAAAAGAAATGGTAAAAATCTTGTGTAAAAAGAGAGAATAACAAAAATAATAATGTTCTAAAATTACAATCCCTCGAAGAGAGTAGAAGAGATGGGATGCCATGTTGGTGGATCCAGTGAAGGATTCAATAGGGGAGGTCATATAGAAATCGTAGTAGAAAACGGACTCCCGGTGAGGAGGAATTTAGAGAGGTGTGCCTGGACAGGTAGGACTGATGCGCTTTCCTGATTTCGAAGTATATATATATGATCAGACTAAAAAACTAAAAAACACAAGATTTCATAGTTAAAATCGGAATATTGAATAAAAGTAACATTTTCGCCTAGGATCTGGAATTGACAGTACTGACTGACAATGGAAAACAACCACCTCTTTCTCTCCAACAGAAGAAGAGTTCAATATAGACATATACATATATATTGATAAGAGCAGTGATCACTGAGTACTGTCAGCCAGTAGAAATCGGAATCCAGTACGATTCGGAATCCTACTAGTACAAATCAGAATTCCGATTTCTACTGGCTTTTTTCCAGTGCAAATCGGAATTCCGATTTATAATAACAGCTAGTAGGAAATGGAATTCAGTACAAATTAGAATCTACATATTTTAGCAATTGTAAAAGAAGAAAAAAACAAAAGACAGGGCATAATATTGATAAGAGCAGTGATCACTGAGTACTAAGAAGGAAGAAATTGTTGATCATTGTTTAAGATTTTCCATTGTGTGAATTGTAATCAAGTAAATCAAGTTTGCAGCTCCGCTGCGACAAATCAGTTGTTCAGTCAATTGGTGTTTCAATTTTGACAGAGAGAGTACACCAGTGGCAGTATTTACAACTAAATTCAACGAAGCAAAGGTGGAGGATCAGAAGAATAAATTTTATTCCCTTTTGGACGAAATGCTTGTCAGTAGTGAGTGCTCCCCGTGGGGATACCAGGGGGTCTTTTTGCATAAATAGTTCCCCACCTTCTGGAAGTTATGTGCGTGTAACTTCCTCTAATCTGTCACTCTCTTTGACTTTGCCTTTTCCCTTTGCTTACTGTCATCTACTATCTTTCTGCCTTACCGGTCCATTCTCCTGCCTTTTTTCACGAAACACTTTCAAAAACATTTCCTCCAGCCGAAGTCGGACTTGCTGGGCTAACTATTTCTTAGTACTATTTCTTAGTTAGGCGCATAACGGCAGCATGACGCATCTGCGCTCATAATTGACAGGAAACTGTCTGAGCGATCGAAGAAGAAGAAGAAGAAGAAGTAGTGAGTGGGAGAGAGAAAAAACACCGGAAGGTGTGTGTGTGTGGGGCGTGGGGGGGGCATGTGGGTGGAGGGGGGGGGGGGGGGAAGGGAGATATGGAGATCAGAGAGAAAGAGAGAGACAGTGTGAGGTAGGGAGGGGGCATAACAATAAATGTTATTAGTGTGTGTGTGTGTTTGCGCAATAACGTAGCTCATGAACTTTGATTTCCCTTGCAATTTTGTTTCTTTTCTTATAATATTGTAATATTGTTTCAAATTTTGTGGTTATGAACAGGGCTTTGCTTAAATAATATTATTTTATGTATATTTGATTTGATTGTAGTGAGTCTTATGTGTATAATGTTAACTTATTTGTGTTTTATTGTCTATGTAAAGCGCTTTGAGCTCCCTGCAAAGGGAATAAAGCGCTATATAAATGTTCAGTATTATTATTATTTGATCTATAGGAGAGACAGTCATGAATATCAAAATAATACAACAGCAACAAACAAAAGAAAAATACAAACAGTAAATCAGAGAGAGAGCTTTAGACAATTCGACATTTGTATTGTCATTACCAAAACAACTGTCTGATGACAAGGGGGGTGGCAAAATATATCAACTTCATAACAAATAACAAATAGAAAGCACACAAAAATCATCATACAACAAAAAGAAAGAAATAACACCACGTGACAAGTCCGAAAAAGTAGAAATCATACTCTCATTCCGTGTACTTGGCCTACGTGTTGAACAACTTCTCTTTTCTAACAACCTTCCATACATACACGCACGCACGCACAACGCACGCACGCACGCACCAGGCAAAGACACAAACACACACACACACACACACACATACATACACACACACACTACACACTACACACACACACACACACACACACACACAACACACACACACACACACACACACTGTGACACACGAAATAACATCGCAAACTGAATCGCTGTCACACAGAAAATCGTAGAAATTGGTTATCAACCGTAGTTCCGTAGTTTATAGTCAAATTCCGTAGGAACTACGGAAAATCCGTAGGGATAGGCAGGTCTGCGGGCAGTGAGTGCTTTCTTTAAAAAGCCCATATCAAAGTTATGCTCCTCCTCCTTTTGTCTCTCGTCTCTTACAATTGTTGGAGAAGTGGATTCCAATTTGTACTGGATTCCGATTTCTACTGGCTGTCAGTACAAATCGGAATTTCCGATTTGTACTAGTAGAAATCGGAATTCCGATTTGTACTAGAAAAAAGCCAGTAGAAATTGGAATTCTGATTTGTACTAGTAGAAATCGGAATTCCGATTTGTACTAGTAGGATTCCGAATCGTACTGGATTCCGATTTCTACTGGGTAAATAAACTGTAGTATATACAAAAAGTATTCACAGCACAACCCCTCTTGAAGGCAAGGCCCCGCACCAACAGTAGAACAGAGCAATCACACAATAAAAGAAAAATCCAATCATGGCTCTGTTGGCAGTCACCCAATCTTCTTTTTATTTGAAGCTTTCGCCGACAGGCTTTGTCACTGTACACAGACAACATTGGCAATTAAGACAATCATGCTCTAAAACACCACACTTACTGGAGTCAAAATAATAGGCATAAACTAAAGAATCACGGAAAGGATTGAGAGAGAGGATGAGAAATAGAAATAGGAGGGAGGGGGGGGGGGAGGAGAGAGGGGAAGGTCATAAGACCCCTCAATCCTTTCCTTGATTCTTTATTTTATGCTCTATTATTTTGACTCCAGTGTGGTGTTTTAGAGCATGATTGTCTTAATTGCCAATGTTGTCTGTGTACAGTGACAAAGCCTGTCGGCGAAAGCTTCAAATAAAAAGAAGATTGGGTGACTGCCAACAGAGCCATGCGTTGGATTTTTTTATATATATATATATATATTATATATATGTATATATATAGCATATATATATATATACACATATATACACACATATCATATATCTATATCCCCGCATGCACACATCCGCATACACATGTGCAAACACATATATATATATATCTTAGCATATGGCAATAGCAGTATAATAGGAAGGTGTATTATGGCAATAGTTACACAGCCACTACACACACACATGCACAAACCGCATATTGTATATATATCACCCCGCATGCACACACACAGCATACACATGTGCAAACACGTAGATATATAGCATATAACATAGTATTAAATACGTACACATGACACACACACACAAATATATATATATACACAAAAACCCCGCATGCACACATGCGCATACAAGCATGTGCACAACACACTCTTATATATAATATTATGAGCATAAGAGTGTTTGCACATGTGTAGAGACGAGAAAGTCTGAGCAGAGTGTTCAGAGGAAGGTGTATTGTTGAGAGAATCATGGCATAGAGAGAGAGAGATGGTTAGGCCAGAACAGCCCCTATCATGAGGTCCAAGAAAACCCAAAACATGGCACAACATTTTTAAACATGGTTATGTATCGTGTTTCAATATGTAGAACACAAACCACACACACACACACACAACGAGCACACCACAAACCCACACACACACACACACACACACTCTCCACACACACACACACACACACACACGACGCACACACACACACACACACACACACACACACACACACAAGACCACAACACATATCAAGAAACAAACAAGTATTAGAAAATAAAACCCGGAAACAAAGTTAAATCCAAAGTATCTATGTTCCACGAACATTAACTAGAAGCACTCCTTTTTTACTTTCGCAGAGAGATGGCCGCTCCTGTTTGGGGCTTATCAGAATGACGTCTCACTTCTAGAGTAACACGTGATTTCATTAACCAATGAAATCGTTACAGGACCACCCCGGCTCTCCATTGGGTGGTTTGATGTGTGGACATAGGGGAAACGTGCCAAACTCCGTACTTCATCTTGTGCCTATATCCGTACATGTCGTTTTCAGAGCTAACAAAGTTAACTCCAAAGCATCTGTTTTCCACGTACATTATACTGGAAGCAATCTTCTCCATTTCGCGGAGAGACGGGAATTTCCGATAAGAAGCTAATCGGAACCAGCCGCCGTGGCGTGGTGGTTAGCGTCGCGGACTACTAGCTGGGAGGTCTCGGGTTCGAATCCCATCAGAGGCGAGGTGGGGTTTTTCGGTCCTGGACCGACTCCTACCCAGTGTGAGTGGCTATGGGTTCAGTGGGAAACCACACAGTCGAGCTTTATCCGCTTAACGGATGCGATTATCAGAGTGTTGCTTTAATTTGAAGACCAACACTGCAAGTGTTTGTAGTTCTCGGGCCTGGTTAACGCCTGGACATCATTATGAAAGGAAGCGTAGAATACAGCCCTGTCATGTAGTCTCAGACCGATACGGAACTCCATATCACCATCATCTGTATAGTCATCCGCCTCATTTCCATCAAGCATTAAAAAAAAAAATGTATCAAATTATGTGGCTTTGCATGCCCTGCTCTCATGGTGACCTCAGTTTCCGTTTCCGATCCAGTCTATGCCCTTGGTGCGTTCGGGTCAAAGTCATGGGGATCAGTGTGTTCTGGGGAGCTGTCGGTGGACGGTCCGCAATGTGGTGGACGCCCTCGGAGGAGGACCTCACTCAAGCCGGCTCCGCGACTAAGAGAACTTCACTAGTGTCATCAGTAGGGGGCTTAGTAAGTGGTCCTGCATACCTCAGAAGAGGCTCCACTGAAACTCCACCGAAGTGACTCAGCAGCAACGCAGTGTCTCCATCGGTTGGTTGCCTCCTGACGGCCTAACATAGATTCACTCCCTTTGGACTGCTGGTCTCTGATTCGCGACCTGAAGAAGCGGAGGTGAGGCTGCGAGTTGGGACTCGGAATGAGCGGCGTGGGAGCAACGCCACTGTACAGGCCATCTCCAGAAGAGATGGAACAGCTAAAAAAGAAACAAGTGCAACTCCGAGCGGCTGCAAAGTCCCCTCGCAGCATCGCCGAGGTACTCCGAAATCGGAATGTGTCGGCTGTACACATACATAAAAACGCATCAAAACAGCACGTAACTACATAAAAAAACGCATCAAAACAGCACGTAACTGAATAGTTTTTTTTATATATAGCCTTGGGGTTCGGACCCGTGATTTGAGCGCGCGCGATCATGCGCACACCTCTTGCACCGCGCACAGAAAAAAAAAAATTCATGACAACTGTGTTATAGACCATTCATTCAAGAAATGTTGTGGAAAAAAACTGCATTAAAATACATGCAAAACTTCGCGAGATATTAGCGATTATGTGTTTCGGGGTTTGAACCCCGTAACTGGCGCGACCTTTATCTTTAATGTAAACCTAAATACATCAGTGGATAGTTTGCATCTTGGCAAACTAGTATACCAAATGTTTTGATGATGATGATAGACTGAATAGTTTTTGAGGAAAAACGGACGAATAGCCGGACGGACGGAAGCACCGGACGGACGGACGGACCAGACAAAAAAAACAATAGCTCCCGGAACCTTCGGCTCGGGGACTAAAAAAGAAGCTAATCCGAATTAGGCTTACCTCTTACTTCTAGAGTAACCCGGTACCAATGAAGACCTTCCAAGGCCACCCGGCCACTCATTTGTGGCACTGACTGTAATGTAATTGATCGTATTCGATGTGGGGATATAAGGGAAATGTGCCAAAGTCCGTACACTACATGTGTCTATTTTCACGACAGTCATGTCGTTTTCAGAACCAACGAGGTTAACTCCGAAAGTGTTTCCTTTCCAACTCATTTCGCAAGAGAGAGAGAGAGAGATTGAGAGAGGGACCCGAGACGAGGAGAGGGAGAGGGAGACGAGCGAGAGAGACCGAGAGAGGAGAGATGAGAAAAAGAGAGAGAGAGGGCGGATGGGAGAGAGAGACGGAGAGAGAGAGAGAGAGAGAGAGCTTGAACTTGAACAACTTTATTACTCAAGGATTGAGATTTTAGGCCAAGACTATTCCTACAATCTGTCCTCTGGACGTAAACAAGACTAGGACAAAGCAATCAGGCAACAGATATGGGCATACATAGCGAGTCAAGAGGAGGGAGAGAGAGAGAGATGAGAGTGAGCGATGACGAGAGAGCGAGGAAGAGAGAGAGAGAGGGAGAGGAGAGAGAGAGAGAGACCGAGAGGAGAGAGAGGATCGAGAGAGAGAAGAGAGAAGGGAGAGAGAGAGAGGAGAGAGAGAGAGGAGAGAGAGAGAGAAAGAGAGAGACGAGAGAGAGAGAGAGAAGGGAGAGAGGAGAGATTGAGAGAGAGAGTGGAGAGAAGATTACCGAGGGAGAGAGAGAGAGACGGAGAGAGAGTGAGTAGAGAGAGAGAGAGAACGAGGAGAGGAGTGAGAGAGAGAGAGAGAGAGAGAGGTGGAGAGAGAGAGAGAAGTTGAGAGAGAAAGAGAGAGGAGAGAGAGAGAGAGAGAGAGAGAGAAGAGGAGAGGGGGAGAGGAGAAGTTTGAGAGAGAGAGAGAGAGAGAGAGAGAGAGAGAGAGGGGAGAGAGAGGGAGAGAGAGAGAGAGAGAGAGAAGGACAGGTAGAGAGAGAGAGATGGAGAGAGGGAGAGAGAGAAAGAGGAGAGAGAGAGAGAGAGACTGAGGAGAGGGGGAGTGCAGATGGAGAGAGAGAGAGAGAGAGAGAGAGAAGAGGACGAGAGAGACGAGAGAAGAGAGAGAGAGAGGAGAGAGAGGTGATGAGAGAGAGAGAGAATGAGAGAAAGAGAAGAGAGAGAGAGGGGGAGACGGTCACGGAGAGAGGAGAGAGAGAGAGAGAGGAGAGAGAGAGAATGAATGAGGAGGGGAGTAGTAGAATTTAGATATTCACATAAAACCAAAGCGACATAAGAACAAAGGACACTAGATTTCACATGAGCGAATAAGGAGATGAGACTGAATACAGAGTAGATTATAAGATAAACGAGACCAGTTTAGCAATCAAGAGGATTCATGAGAGAAAATCGCTTCTCGCAGAGAGAGAGCTTGGGAAAGAGAGGGAGCCACACCACGTAGAGAGATTTGCTGATGGTATTAAGGAGAGATCTAAACAAAGATGGATTAGCATAGATTTCCTTGCAATGAATTTTCTACGAGAGAGAGAGAGAGAGCAAGAGGGAGGAGAGAGAGCTGATTCCCTACAAGAAGGACAGACAATTCTGCATTCGAGAGATTTTTATAACGAGAAGAGAGTACATTGATGACGGACACCCCAGAATGAGAATTTTGTAAGAACACAGAGAGATTAGATAGAGAGAGGACAAAGAGAGAGATCGAGATTGAGAGAGAGAAGAGAGATAGAGTGTTGAGCAAAAGAGATGAGAGAGAGAAACCTCTCACTGGATTGTAGATGAGTGCCAGTCCTGCCATCTTGAGATGCGATCAGCCTTTGACGGAGAATATTTATAAAGATCTTTTCATCACCCACCCCTTGATAGAGAGAGAGCAGATCCGAACCCAGACTCGAGGAGAGAAAGAAGAGGAGAGAGAAGACGAGTCAGAGAGGAGACGAGAGAGATCTAATTTGAGAGTGAGATAGAGAGAGAGAGGAGAGGAGATGAGCGAGAGTAGGAGAGAGAGAGAGAGAGGAGCCAAGAGTTGAGAGAGAGAGCGGAGGAGAGAGAGAGATAGATATAGAGAGAGACCTATTAGAGAGAGAGGGGAGAGAGAGAGAGAGAGAGGAGGAGATGGGAGAGAGAGAGAGAGAGAAGAGTGAGAGAGAAAGAGAGAGCAGAGGAGAGAGTGAGAGAGAGAGAGAGAGATAGTGGACAGAGAGAGGAGAGAGAGAGAGATAGAGAGAGAGAGAGATGAGAGAGAGAGAGAGAATCTTAACTTTGAGAGAGAGAATGAGATTGAGAGGGAGAGAGAGAGAGGACGAGTTCAGAGCGAGAGAGAGAGAGAGAGAGAGAGGAGACTAGAGAGTAGAGAGAGAGAGAGAGAGAGAGAGAGAAACGAGTAGAGAGAGGAGAGATGAGAGATGAGAGAGATAGGAGAGAGAAGAGAGGATTGGTAGAGAGAGGATAGAGAGAGAGAGAGAGTGATGATAAATAGAGGAGAGATGAGAGAGAGGGGAGAGAGAGAGGATTCCCTAGATGAGAGAGAGAGAGAGTAGAGAGAGAGCAGAGAGAGAGAGAGAGGGAGAGAGAGTTATGAGAGAGAGATTGAGGTTTGAGAGAGAGAGAGGAGAGAGAGGAGAGAGGAAGAGAGAGAGAGAGCTAGGAGAGAGGAGACGAGAGATGAGAGAGAGAGAGGGAGAGTGAGAGAGAGATGAGATGAGCTAGAGAGAGAGGAGAGAGATTGAGATAGAGAGAGAGAGAGGATGAGAGAGAGAGTGAGAGAGACCTCGTGTAGATTAGAGAGAGGAGGAGAGAGAGGAGAGAGAGAGATGGAGAGATGAGGAGAGAGAGAGAGGAGAGAGCATGAGAGAGAGGAGTTTAGAGAGAAGAGAGAGAGAAGGTGCTGACAGAGAGAGATGAGAGAGGAGAGAGAGAGAGAGAGAGAGAGAGAGAGAGAGGAGGAGAGAGAGAGATGGAGATGAGAGAGGGATCGGAGAGAGAGATGGAAGAGAGTCGGGAGACTGATGAGAGATGAGAGAGAGGATGAGAGAGATGAGAAGAGAGAGGGAGAGGAGAGAGGAGCGAGAGGAGAGAGACGAGTAGGAGAGAAGATGGAGATGAGATGAGAGCAGAGAGAGAGGAGAGCAGAGAAGAGAGAGAGGGAGGAGAGAGACCGAGAGAGAGAAGAGAGAGAGGAGAGGTGGAGAGAGATGAGAGAGAGAGAGAGAGAGAGAGAGACGGAGAGGAAGAGAGAGAGAGAGAGAGGAGAGAGAGAGTGAGAGAGAGAAGGAGAGAGAGGGAGAGAGAGAGAGATGGGAGAGAGAGAGAGGGGAGAGAAAGATAGAAGAGAGAGAGAGAGATGAGTTCGGAGAAGAAGAGAGAGAGAGAGAGAGGAGAGAGAGAGAGAGAGAGAGAGTGACGAGAGAGTGAGAGAGAGAGAGAGAGAGAGAGTGAGAGAGTGGAGAAGGAGAGGAGAGTAGAGAGTGAGAGAGAGAGGCGAAGAAGAGGAGAGGTGAGAGAGACGAGAGAGAGAGAGAGTAGGAGGAGAGAGTGAGTGGGAGATGGAGGAAGAGAGGGAGAGGAGATTAAGTAGAGAGAGAGGAGAGAGAGAAGAGAGGGAGAGAGAGAGAGAGAAGAGAGAGAGAGGAGAGAGAGAGAGGAGAGAGGAGATTGAGGAGAGAGAGAAGAGAGAGAGAGTAAGAGAAAAGAGAGAGTAGAGAGAGGATGAGACAGGAGAAGGAGAGAGAGAGATAGAGAGCGAGAGAGAGAGAGAGAGAGAGAGAGAGGGAGAGAGGAGAGAGGATGGGAGAGAGAGAGAGAGAGAGGGAGAGATGAGGAGAGAGAGAGAGATGGTAATCCAGGAGCAGAGAGAGAGGTGTCAGAATTGCTTCTGGCTTTTAGTGTGACAGGAAGATTAGGAGAGAAATCGTTCCTGCCCGGTCAGAGAGTGGACTTTTGAGTTTGAGAGATGAGAGCATAGAGAGAGATTAATAGAGGAGAGATGAGAGAGAGTCCAATTGGTCGGAGAGAGAGAGGACGGTTATATGGGTATATGAGAGAGAGTGAGGACTGAGAGAAGAGGAGTGCAGGCAGACGCGCAGAGCGCACGGAGAGCGATGAGAGAGGAGAGACCAGGGAGACAGACACAGGAGAGACAGAGAGACAGTTCGCGCGAGAGGAGAGAGACGATGTAGACAGAGACGGAGGCAGGGAGCGCGTGCGCGAGAGGAGAGAGAGAGAGGAGAGAGAGACACACAGAGATTGGAGAGGAGAGAGAGAGTGATTGAGATAGAGAGAGACGTAGAAGAGAGGGAGGGACACAGACAGATGGAAAGAGACACACAGAGACAGACACGGAGAGAGAGAGAGAGAGAGAGGAGAGAGAGAGAGAGGAGAGAGAGAGAGAGAGAGAGAGGAGGAGAGAGGAGAGAGAGAGAGGAGAGAGAGAGAGGAGAGCGAGAGGAGGAGAAGACGGAGAGAGATGAGGAGGAGAGAGAGAGAGAGAGAGGACTGAGAGAGCAGACGAATAGAGAGAGAGAGAAAGGTCAGAGAGAGGAGATGGAGTAGGGAGAGAGTTGAGAGACTATGAGGATCTTATTGGAGAGAGAGGGAGAGACAGAGAAGAGAGAGAGAGAGAGAGAAGAGGATTTGCTGTTTGGAGGAGGGCAAGAGGTATCAAGCAAACCAGAGAGATGAGAGAGAGGAGAGATATGTAGAGAGATCGAGAATGCCAAGAGAGAGAGTGAGATGAGTAAATAGAGATGTCTGAGTTTGATGGAGAGAGGTGAGAGAGTGTGTGAGAGAGTGAGTTTGTGAGAGTGGAGAGTGAGAGAGAGAGAGAGTGAGAGAGAGTGAGGAGAGTGTGTGAGTGAGTGTGAGTGTGAGTGTGAGAGTGTGAGGAGTGAGTGAGTGAGAGAGAGTGTGAGCGAGGAGGAGAGGTGAGTGAGTGTGAGAGAGGAGAGTGGGGGTTGTGTGAGGTTGAGTGAGTTTGTGTGTGATGCTTTGTGAGTGAGGACGAGAGAGGGTTGAGTGAGAGTGTGTGAGCTGAGAGTGAGAGAGTGAGCAGTGTGTGTGTGAGAGAAGAGTGTGCGAGAGGAGTGTGTGAGTGTGTGAGTGAGAAGAGTGTGTGGCGGTGAAGGAGGGAGAGAGTGTGTGGGAGAGTGTGAGAGAGGCGAGAGGAGAGTGTGACGGTGGGTGAGAGGTGGTGTGTGGAGTGTGTGAGTGTGTGTTTGTGTGAGAGGGTGTGAGAGGAGAGTGGACGAAGTGTGAGAGAGTGAGAGGTGAGAGAGTGAGAGAGAAGAGTGTGTGAGAGACGTGAGGTGATAGTGAGGAGACGAGGTTGAGTGAGTAGTGAGAGAGTGAGTGAGAGGAGAGAGAAGCGAGTGGGTGAGAATGAGAGCGAGCATGAGGGAGTGAGTGAGAGTGAGAGAGGTCTGAGAGAGTGGGAGAGGAGTCGGTGTTCGAGCAGTGAGAGAGAGAGAGAGAGAGAGAATGCCGAGAGAGAGAGAGGGGAGAGTGATTGACGAGAGAGAGAGGAAGAGGGATGAACGACGGAGGAGGGAGAGAGAGAGAGAGAGAGAGAGAGAGATGAGAGAGGATGAGAGGAAAGAGAGAGAGAGAGAGAGAGAGAGAGAGAGAGAGAAGAGAGAGAGAGAGTGAGAGAGTGCGGTAGAGAGAGAGAGAGAAGACGAGAGATAGAGTGAGAGAGAGGAGAGAGAGGAGAGAGAGAGGAGGCGAGAGAGAGATAGGAGAGAGAGGCGAGAGAGAGAGAGAGAGGGAGGGAGAGAGAGAACGGGAGAGAGGAGAGAGGACGAGAGAGAGAGGTGAGGAGAGAGAAGCGAGAGAGAGAGAGAGAGAGAGAGAGAAGAGTCGATGAGGGAGAGGAGAGAGAGAGAGCGAGGGTGAGAGAGAGAGATGAGAGAGATGTGAGGCAGGAGGAGAGGAGGAGAGTGAAGAGAAGCGAGACAAGGAGGAGAGAGAGAGAGAGAAGAGTGTCGAGGGAGAGAGGAGAGTGAGAGAGAGAGAGAGAGATTGAGAGAGATGAGAGAGAGACGAGAGAGAAGAGAATGAGAGAGAGAGAGAAGAGAGAGAGAGTGAGGAGCGAGAGGGAGAGAGTGATCGGAGAGAGTGAGAGAGAGAGAGAGGAGAGCGGGAGAGAGGAGAGAGAGAGGAGAGAGAGAGGAGAGAGAGAGAGAGACCGAAGAAGCGAGAGAGAGGAGATGGAGATCGAGAGATGAGTTGAGAGGAGAGAGACGAGAGAGAGAAAGGAGAGAGAGAGAAGAGAAGAGAGAGAGAGAGGCGGAGAGAGCGAGAGAGCGAGAGAGAGAGAGAGAGGAGAGAGAGAGAGAGAGTGAGAGAGAGAGAGCAGAGAGAGGAGAAGAGAGGAGGAGAGGAGAGAGAGAGAGAGAGAGAGAGAGAGAAGAGAGAGAGAGGGATGGAGAGAGAGTAAGAGAGAGAGATATCATCGAGAGTAAACATAGCACCACGGGAGAGAGAGAGAGAGAGTAGAGTGAAGAGAAAAATGCAGACTGCTTCCGAACTGAGAGGAGATGGAGATAAGGGGTGAGAGAGAGAGTAGAGAGAGGAGAGGGGGGAGGGAGTGAGAGAGAGAGTGTGAGAGAGAGGGAGGAGAGGGAGAGAAGAGAGGGAGACGAGGGAGAGAGGGAGAGAGGGAGGAGAGGAGAGATAGAGAGAGAGATAGACTGAGGAGAGAAGCTCGAGGAGAGAGATGAGAGGAGAGAGATAGTGAGAGAGGAGAAGAGAGGAGAGAGAGTGAGAGAGAGAGAGAGAGAGAGGAGAAGAGAGAGAGAGAGAAGGGGAGAGGGAGAGAGAGGAGAGAGTTGAGAGGAGAGACGAGAGAGAGAGAGATGGAAGAGGAGGGAGAGAGAGAGAGGAGTGTGAAGACGAGAAGAGAAAGATCAGAAGACCGAGAGAGAGCTCGAAGAGAAGGGAGAGAAGAGAGACCAGAAGGAGATGTAAGAGAGAGAGAGTTTGACCGGAGAGAGAGAGAGAGAGTAGGTCGGATGAGAGAGGAGAGAGAGAGAGCGAGAGACGAGGAGAGAGGATTGAAGAGAGAGACGAGAGAGAGAGATGCGTAGATACGAGAGAGATGGAGAGAGAAGGAAGCACGAGAGAGGAGGAGAAGAATGGTAGAGAGCCGAGAGAGAAACGGAGGAGAGGATAGGAGAGTGGAGAGTGGAGTGAGAGATGTTGAGAGGAACTTTTCGAAGCAGGGAGGAGATGAGAGAGGACGAGCATGAGAGAGAGAGTTGGAGGAGAGAGAGCAGAGGGGAGAGAGAGTGAAGAGAGAGAGAGAGATGCGGAGGAGGGAGAGAGAGAGAAGATGAGAGAGGAAGAGAGAGATCGGAGAGAGAGGAGAGATGAGAGGGAGAGTGAGGGAGAGAGAGAGAGGGAGGAGAGAGAGAGGAGAGAGAGAGGGGAGGAAGATGGAGAGAGAGAGAAGAGAGACGAGGATGACCCCAGGAGAGGGAGAGACGATGAGAGAGAGGAGAGAGATGAGAGAGACGAGGGAGAGGAGAGGAGAGGGAGGAGAGTGGCGTGAGATTGAGAGATGAGAGAGAGAGGACGAGGGAGAGGAAGAGAGATGAGGAGAGAGAGATTTCCATGAGATGAGAGAGAGAGAGGAGAGAGCGGAGAGAGAAGGAGATCAGTGAGATTCGATGAGAGAGATCGGAGGAGAGGATTGAGAGTAGCCGAGAAGACGAAGAGAGAGTGGAGTTTTTGGAGAGGATGATGAGAGAGGAGGAGAGAGAGAGAGAGCGGGAGGAGAGAGAGATGGAGAGAGAGTGAGTTGAGAGAGAGGATGAAGAGAGAGTGGAGAGAGGGAGAGCGAGGAGGGATGAAGTGTGAGGGAGTAGAGAGAGGAGGGAGAGCTGAGAGAGGAGAGAAGAGAGGAGACCGAGAGAGAGAGGGATATGAGGCGGAGATGCGGGAGGGGCATGAGAGAGAGAGAGAGAGAGAAGAGAGAGGAGGAGAGTGCGAGGAGAGAAGGAGACTGAGGAGAGAGATAGATGAGAGATGAGAGAGAGAGGAGAGGACGAGAGAGAGGGAGAGAGCGGACGAGAGAGAGAGGTGAGAGAGAGGAAGCGAGAGAAGAGAAGAGATGAGAGACGATAGATGAGAATGAGAGGGAGAGAAGGAGAGAGGAGAGGAGAGAGAGTGAGGACGAGAGGAGAAGATGCAGAGAGAGGAGGGAGAGAGGAAGAGTAGAGACCGAGATGAGAGAGAGGGGGAGATGAGACGCCGGATGAGGTGAGAGAGAGATGAGAGAGATGGAGATGAGAGAGAGAGAGTGAGAGAGAGAGAGAGGACGTGAGAGAGAGAGAGAGAGAGAGTGAGATGTGAGAGGAGTGAGGAGAGAGAGGTGAGAGAGAGAAGAGTGAGATGGGAGGAAGAGAGAGAGAGGACAGAGAG
>CM065712.1:15569190-15574190 GCA_017654935.2 Phymorhynchus buccinoides | reverse complement strand
CTTCTTGGTCTTCTATCTTTTGTATTCTTCCCCCACCCTACCCCCTCCGCACCCCTATCCTTGTTATTCCCGCCTTTTATCTTTCAGAGGCGAATAACGATAGATAAGGGAGAAACAGGCGCATAACACTAAAAAAAAAGACTTTCGCAAAATGGGCAACAGACACTCCAAGACAAACCTGACAAAGTGGGTGCAAGTCTTTGATGTTTTCCAACAGAAACTCAACTAACGCTGTACAAGTGAAATGTTTCACGCAAGAGGGATGTTGAGGGAGGAGGGGATGATGGGTGGGTGTGGGTGTTACAATCGCAGCACTTGGTGTGTCGATACTAAATTGTACACACGTACACACGACACATACACATACACACGCTCACGCTCACGCTCACACACACACACACACACACACACACACACACACACACACACACACACACACACAATCCACACCATCCCCCCCCCCCCCCCCCCCCCATCACACACCCATGTCTGAACATACATTTCAACACTGCTATTGACGCTGAGAAATGCTCTCTCTCTCTCTCTCTCTCTCTCTCTCTCTCTCTCTCTCTCTCTCTCTCTCTCTCTCTCTCTCTCTCTCTCTCTCTCTCTCTCTCTCTCTCTCTCTCTCTCTCTCTCTCTCTCTCTCTCTCTCTCTCTCTCTCCCTCCCTCCCTCTGTTCAGAAAGAAAGACAGACACGAGAAATTAAATTAAATCAAATCAAATCAAACTTACTGTATTATCTCCCAAGGAGAAATTTTTGTTCAGGTGCCAGAATAACAAAGACATCGACATTCAGCATGCATGAATAAGAGCACATTATTTTTGACTTAAAGTGACATGAGTGTAAAAATAAAATATGCATAAAATATATACGGACATACACATTTAGCAAGCGTGAGCATAATGTACATATATTAAAAGTTACACATAATACACGCTTAAAAATACACATTATATGTGGATACATACACGTCTAAGGATAAGCATGCATAGTTAGTCCCCGAGCCGAAGGTTCGGGGAACTATTGTTTTAGTCTGGTCCGTCCGTCCGTCCTGCGTCCGTCCGTCCGTCCGGCTATTCGTCCGTTTTTCTCAAAAACCTTTCAGTCTATCATCATCAAATTTGGTATACTAGTTTGCCAAGATGCAAGCTATCCACTGATGCATTTAGTTTTACATTACCCGCTGTGCCCTAGGCCCTTTGTGTCACAGGCCCGCTATGTCCCACTTCCTTCCGGCCGTCCATCCGTCCGTGCATGCGTCCTGTTTTCAGTTCTCAATGGTCTCCCCGCTGTGTGTACAGCCGACACATTCCGATTTCGGAGTAGCTCGGCGATGCTGCGAGGGGACATTGCAGCCGCTCGGAGTTACACTTGTTTCTTTTAACACGATGAACACACATTTAAACCTAAAAGGATCATGAGTTTAGAAGGTGGATGGATCTGGGGATGAATGATTTAAGTGTTATGCTTATAGGAAACAGACAGAAAGAACCCTGATGCAAACTATGGCTCCCCCCCAGCTGCGTGCGCATCTCGACCTTTCCAACGGAAGTGTCGCCATCTTAGTCAGATTTGTGTGTAAACAGCATTTTTTTAAACAAAGTTACTGAGTAAGATGGCGGTCTCCCATAATATGGCACGCTCCTTGTGGCCGGATATGACGACACGTGGGTACAAGCCATAGATAAGCCTCACGCCAACACCTGGTGATATGATGAGCCAGAACTATCTGTGTACACCTCTGAAATGAAACTGACATCGAGAGGTAGCCAGGGGGAAGATAAGAAGGTGCCAGTCATGCAACGGACAGACACACTGACAGGAAATCTGTCTGCGCATGACAGGAAGTCTGTCTGCGCCGTCTATGCATGACAGGAAGTCTGTCTACGCCGTCTGTGCAATTCACTTATCTCTCACAATAATATCTTCTTCTTCTTCTTCTTCTTCGGTCGCTCAGACAGTTTCCTGTCATATGAGCGTAGGCGCTTCATGCTGCCGTTATGCGCCTAACAAAGAAATAGTTAGGCCCAGCATGTCCGACTTCGGCTCAAAATATCTTTGTAAGAATGCATAGAAAAAAGGCACGAGAATGAACCAGTGAGATAGAAAGATAGCAGATGACAGTAAGCAAAGGGGAAAAAGGCAGAGTCAAAGAGAGTGACAGATTGGAGGAAGTTACAAGCACAGAACTTCCAGAAGGTGGGGGAACTATTTGTACGAAAGACCCACGGGGAGACACAATAAAATAATTGTCGGCGAAAGCTGCGAGTGAGTTAGTAATACTTCTTCAGTTGAGAGAAACTGTTTTCAAATCTTCTTCATTATTATAATTATAGTCATATTATTGCTTTACTCAAATGGCTTTTTGTGTTTCATTGGCTGACCTAAGCACGTAGTGGGGGACCCAAACCCAAAGTGACGAGTGGTCTTATTCCTAGCAAATAAACGAAAGCTAAAGAACTGTCTGGTTTCCGGCTATATGTTCCTGGCCTGCATGAGTGGTGTGTCTATCCGAGTCACCCTCCAATCCTTATCCCTCATCAACCCCTCCTTATCCCAATCCCTTACCGTTACCACCCCATCACACCAAAATAACAGCTGTACGGTCAGATGGTATGCTACAGTAATGGAAACTACAATGGTACCAAGCTTAGTCTTTTTGTGGAAGACTACGGTCCTTTACTAAAAAAACGGCTTTTATCATTGGTTGGCATTTAGCAAGTGGTAGGGGCCAACGGTTAGTTAGTTAGTTAGTTAGTCTATTATAGTCCCGTCAACAGCTACGGTCATCTCAGGACTGTCGCCGCGTAAAGTTCGACCACGTATAACAAAACACACTTCACTGAACAACGTTCGACAACCTGAAAACATAAAACAATATATACTGGTCTCCAAAAGTTAAGGGCCGGCTTCTGTTTTCAGTAGCTTGATATCTATTTATTGTACACTAAGACAACAATGAAGAAAATGGCCAAACTTAGGCTACTCAATAACTTTCCTTCCTGTTGCAGCTAGGTTTTCCAAGTGTGCCCCCGCCCCCGTCTCACCCTGTGCCACCCCCCAAAACAAATTGGGTAGGCGCTGTACTTGCGGCGACGCGCTCTCCGGGGAAGAGCAGTCCGAATTTCACAGAGATAAGTCGCTGTGACTAGAATATACGAAATACCATTTAACTCCATTTGCTGTCTAAATGTCTGGGATTCCAGATAAAAACACACGAAACAATGGAACACGGAATGACAAAGGAAAGCAGTGTTTCCTGTTGATCACTCAAACGAAATGTCTTCTGCTTGAACCCATTAACACGAAACGTCACCGGCAACGCTGACCGGGGCAACGAAACGGCACGAGGCTTTGGATCATGTAGCGAGTTCTGCCGTTGCCGGTGTCGTATATAATACTGTCGCTCATAAAACTGTGTCGCAGCGACAGTATTTCCTAGGAAATACTGCAGCTTATTCGTGAAAAAGTGTCGCTGAGCGACATTATTTTATAAAAAAAATTGAAGCGCGACAGGATTTCACAAGAAATGTCCATAAAATGGCGTCGCTACCTAAAAATAAAATCGTGTCGCAGCGACAGCATTTCACGTCATACTGTGAAATACTGCTGCCAAAACGCTACGACTATATTTCACAGAAAATATTAACTCTAGCAGCAACATTTCACGCGACAGTATTTACTGACTACAATATTTCACAGTGTCTTGTCGCAAAAAACTGTCACACAATTTGGAGCGACAGTATTTTAAGGCATGAGACAGTACATGGAATTTTGTTTGAACAAAAATAAACAATGAAAAAACAAAAAAGTAAAAAAGAACAAACAATAAACGGACAAACCAACCTTCGACGACAACAACAACAACAACATACAAACACAAAAACAAACAAACGAAAAAACAGAAAATATAGATCAATATCCAGTCACATTGAAGGGTTGCGGCAAGAACAGCTGTGATTACGCACATCAATCAATGAAACAAAGCACAACACAAAATAATTACAAAATTATCAAACATCGTCCTATCACACCTCAGCTAATCCACTTACAATGGTGCGGTTCACATAATTAGGCACCTCATCCATTATTGTATTTGTTACTTGTTTATTTACATAAATTTTTATTTTTTATATTATATAATCTCAATAGATTTTAGCATGTGTATTTTTTATATTATTTGATATAGTTTGATTTATTTATTTATTTAGTTTGATTTATTTTTATTTTTATTTATTTTTTATTTTATTTTAATATTTTATTTTATTTTATTTCAATTATTTACGTATTTATTTATATATTTATTCCTTAACCCCCCCCCCTTCCCTCCTCCCACTCACACCCCTCTTTTTTTCTCTCCGATGCGTGTGTGTGTGTGTGTGTGTGTGTGTGTGTGTGTGTGTGTGTGTGTGTGTGTGTGTGTGTGTGTGTGTGTGTGTGTGTGTGTGTGTGTGTGTGTGTGTGTGTGTGTGTGTGTGTGTGTGTGTGTGTGTGTGTGTGTGTGTGTGTGTGTGTGTGTGTGTGTGGTGTGTGTGTGTGTGTGTGTGTGTGTGTGTGTGTGTGTGTGTGTGTGTGTGTGTGTGTGTGTGTGTGTGTGTGTGTGTGGTGTGTGTGTGTGTGTGTGTGTGTGTGTGTGTGTGTGTGTGTGTGTGTGTGTGTGTGTGTGTGTGTGTGTGTGTGTGTGTGTGTGTGTGTGTGTGTGTGTGTGTGTGTGTGTGTGTGTGTGTGTGTGGTTAGTGTGTGTGTGTGTGTGTGTGTGTGTGGTGTGTGTGTGTGTGTGTGTGTGTGTGTGTGTGGTGTGTGTGTGTGTGTGTGTGTGTGTGTGTGTGTGTGTGTGTGTGTGTGTGTGTGTGTGTGTGTGTGTGTGTGTGTGTGTGTGCGTGCGTGCGTGCGTGCGTGCGTGCGTGCGTGTGTGTGTGTGTGTGTGTGTGTGTGTGTGTGTGTGTGTGTGTGTGTGTGTGTGTGTGTGTGCTTGTGTGTAATTGTGTATGTGTG
>CM065712.1:15551690-15554190 GCA_017654935.2 Phymorhynchus buccinoides | reverse complement strand
GAGGGAATTTCAAATTCTTTTTTTCTTCTTCTGCTGTTCCATCTTCTGGGCCGTACAGTGGCGTTGCTCCCACGCAGGACACCACCAATTCGCAGCCCCACCTACTGACGTTCAGGTCGCAGAGTCCGAGACCAGCCAAGTCCAAGGTGAGGAATCTATGTTAGGCCGTCAGGAGACAACCAACCGAGGAGACACTGCACTGCTGCTGAGTCCGGTGGAGTTCAGTGGAGCCTGTTCAGGACACCACCTACTAAGCCCCCTACTGACGACACTATTCTCTTATCCAGCGTGAGTGAGGTCCTCCTTGAGGGCGCCACCACGACCGTCCACTGACAGCTCCCCAGAACACACCGATCCCCATGACTTTTACCCGAACGCACCAAGGCTTAGACTGGATCGGAAACCGAAACTGAGGTCACCATGAGAGCAGGGCTGGCAAAGCCACAGAATTTGAGACATTTTTCGTTCATTTGTTAATGATTAACAGAAATAAGGCGGATGACTATGATGATGATGATGATGATGATGATGATGGAGTTGATGATGATCGGTCTGAGACTGCCCGTATGTCTGAGACTTCATGACAGGGCTGTATTCTACGCTTCCTTTCATAATGATATCCCGGCGTTAACCAGGCCCGAGAACTACAGACACCTGCAGTGTTGGTCTGAATTTTAAATTCTTACAGGACAACTTCCAATTGCAATTTCCCCTGGGTGAATTTGAAATCGCTCCAAGGGGAAACTCCAATTGCAGTTTCAACGGAGGAATTTGAAATTGCCCCAGATTGGAATTTTATACGTAACATCTGTTATAGTCACAGAGACTTGTCTCTGTGTAATTCGGGCTGCTCCCACCCGGAGAGAGCGTCGCTACAAGCGCACGACATCAACTTTGTGTGTGTGTGTTTGTGTGTGTGTGTTGTG
The DNA here is from genome assembly GCA_017654935.2 of Phymorhynchus buccinoides. Taxonomy (NCBI): domain Eukaryota; kingdom Metazoa; phylum Mollusca; class Gastropoda; order Neogastropoda; family Raphitomidae; genus Phymorhynchus; species Phymorhynchus buccinoides. Next base: position 15,553,264 of record CM065712.1, on the reverse strand, counting down.
TGTGTGGGGGAGGGTGGGGGGGGGGGGGGGTGAAGGGGGGGGGGGGGGGGAACGGGGATGAAGCGGACTTGGGAAACCTAGCTATCAATTTGGTCATACCAGGCAGCGGGATTTCTCCCTACTCTTACCGACTTTCAACTGCCGGGGGGCACATGTTACGTGCGTAATATAAAGCGCACGGGTCAGACTTGCTTCAAGTCATCCCCCAGTTCGATTTTCCCGTCAAACGAAGGGGAGGCCGGGATTCGAACCCGGGTCACTCCAGTTGGCAGGCGACGTCTTAACCACCTTCTTTCCTCGGCTAAGGGTCCTTGGCTATTCACTGTGTGATGCAAGTGAAATTGACCCATGGCCAATATTAAAATGATGCGGCTGTGCCCAATGGAAGCTGTCTTCACCAAGTTCTCCCTACGCCGAAAGAACGGGTGGAGTGAATGTGTGGGTGGCTCCATGAATGGAAACTGCCGCAGATGTCACTCCACGAACACGGGTCACTCACGCATTGAATGTTGGCAGGCGAATGGAAGCGTCTTAACCACCTTCCTTCCGCTAAAGAAAAAAAAAGGGACTGATGAATACAGAGACAAACCTCGGCCAAGGGTCCTTAGCTATTCACTGTGTCTGTACATGTGATGCAAGTGAAATTGACCCATGGCCAATATTAAAATGATGCGGCTGTGCCCATGAATGGAAGCTGTCTTTACCAGTGGCAGTTCTCCCTACACGCCGTAAAGAATTGTTGGTTGTTGTCGCTCCACGGGTGGAGTGATTGTGTGGGTGGCTCCATGACTGGAGCGAGGTCCCCTGAAGTCGGAGCATGGCCGCCCATGTGGCGGGGCCCTTTAAAAGCAGCCATACACGTAATCTTCCCACCCAAGGCCATGAGAAATGTTCACATGGCACTGGGTGTGCCCCCAGAGCGTTTAAGCTGGGGAACAAAAACAAACAACAAAAACAACAACAACAACAACAACAACAGAGACAAACAGACAGACTGACAGGCAGATGGTGTTTAATATTGTATATTGTATTGTATTATGGGGTAGTGGGTGGATGCCTCGTGCCTCCATACGGGGAGCTGGACGATCCCCGTGGGGATACCGGGGGTCTTTCGTTTAAAAAAAATAGTTCCCCCACCTTCTGGAAGTTCTGTTCTTGTAACGTCCTCTTGTCTTTCACTCTCTTTGACTCTGCCTTTTCCCTTTGCCTTCTATGATCTACGATCTTTCTGACTTATTGGCCCATTCTCCTGCCCTTAAAAAAACAACCACCAACATCTTCCAATCTTTGAGCCCCTCCGAAATCGGAATGTGTCGGCTGTACGCAGCGGGGAGACCAGTGAAAACTAAAAACCGGACACATACCTACCTTATCCATTATGGCCATATGGCCTGGGAAAGCAGAAGAAAACGTAATTTATCAAAGACAGATTGTAAGAATATAGGCTTTGTCTAAAATGTTTATCCTTGCAAAAAAAGAAAGAAAAAAGGTTTCAATGTTCAGTGTTCAGTGTTCTCTTTGTCACTGTGTTTCTACATAAGTCTGTATTGTTTAGCTGTCTGTCTCCGTCTGTG
>CM065712.1:15512318-15529818 GCA_017654935.2 Phymorhynchus buccinoides | reverse complement strand
CAATGTCACTGAATTAGACACTGAGAGACTTCTAGTCACATACTTGGCTGTAGCCAGCTTACGTTGATCATCAACTTATCAAGTGAGAACAAATTAGCTTCTCTGTACCTTAGCTTCTTTTTGTTTTGTTTTGTTGCTGTCTTGCTGCTGCTTTTCTCGTTCAAGTGCAAGTCTGTCCGCTTCTTTCATGGCCTGCTATAGATTGTAACGTGAGGGGATCCACTGGATGACTGCTTGCTCTGTGGACTGCTGCAACGTGAGGGGATCCACTGGATGACTGCTTTCTCTGTGGACTGCTGCAACGTGAGGGGATCCACTGGATGACTGCTTTCTCTGTGGACTGCTGCAACGTGAGGGGATCCACAGGATGACTGCTTTCTCTGTGGACTGCTGCAACGTGAGGGGATCCACTGGATGACTGCTTTCTCTGTGGACTGCTGCAACGTGAGGGGATCCACTGGATGACTGCTTTCTCTGTGGACTGCTGCAACGTGAGGGGATCCACTGGATGACTGCTTTCTCTGTGGACTGCTGCAACGTGAGGGGATCCACTGGATGACTGCTTTCTCTGTGGACTGCTGCAACGTGAGGGGATCCACTGGATGACTGCTTTCTCTGTGGACTGCTGCAACGTGAGGGGATCCACTGGATGACTGCTTTCTCTGTGGACTGCTGCAACGTGAGGGGATCCACTGGATGACTGCTTTCTCTGTGGACTGCTGCAACGTGAGGGGATCCACTGGATGACTGCTTTCTCTGTGGACTGCTGCAATGTGAGGGGATCCACTGGATGACTGCTTTCTCTGTGGACTGCTGCAACGTGAGGGGATCCACTGGATGACTGCTTTCTCTGTGGACTGCTGCAACGTGAGGGGATCCACTGGATGACTGCTTTCTCTGTGGACTGCTGCAACGTGAGGGGATCCACTGGATGACTGCTTTCTCTGTGGACTGCTGCAACGTGAGGGGATCCACTGGATGACTGCTTTCTCTGTGGACTGCTGCAACGTGAGGGGATCCACTGGATGACTGCTTTCTCTGTGGACTGCTGCAATGTGAGGGGATCCACTGGATGACTGCTTTCTCTGTGGACTGCTGCAACGTGAGGGGATCCACTGGATGACTGCTTTCTCTGTGGACTGCTGCAACGTGAGGGGATCCACTGGATGACTGCTTTCTCTGTGGACTGCTGCAACGTGAGGGGATCCACTGGATGACTGCTTTCTCTGTGGACTGCTGCAACGTGAGGGGATCCACTGGATGACTGCTTTCTCTGTGGACTGCTGCAATGTGAGGGGATCCACTGGATGACTGCTTTCTCTGTGGACTGCTGCAATGTGAGGGGATCCACTGGATGACTGCTTTCTCTGTGGACTGCTGCCATGTCTGCAAGGATTTAGGAGCGAACGTGACAAGATACAAATGTGCCTAAAAGTAAAGACACGTAATCCAGAGAGCGAGGATGTTTATAATATAAACAAGCGCGAAAACGCTATAGTTTGTGGCACGCGGTCTATTTTTACCGCTCCAATCATGAGTCACCTCCCCTGGCTTTTCAATATTTTAATCTGTAAACCAGAATGTTATCTCTGCACCATTTCGTAACTTTTTATATCTTTTGGAAAACATTTAAAACTATGTATCCTACTTATGCTCATCAAAAGAAGCACCGCATACTCGTCGTGTCTGTTGTAGTGTCTGTATTACGTATGTTTATTATTTTGTACGCTTTTAAAATACATCATTTTAAAGAGTGGCCTCAATTTGAAGTGTAGCCTCGATTTGAAGTGCGACAATTTTGTCAAATGTGCGACAATTTTGGACCGACCGACCGACAGACAGACCGACCGACCGACAAAGTGAGTTATAGGTTTGTGGCTTGAGCCACAAACAAAAAGCCCAACCACCCCACACATACACGCATAACGTATTGATCATGGTATACTTGAATATAAGAAGAATATAAAAGCACTCTAACTTTCCATGATTTCTTGTGTTGCGTTCTACTCTGTAGGTATTGGCACGTCTTACCTTCTCGCTTTGAGAAGCCAATCTGAGTCATACAAATAATGCATATCCACCGGCTATTTGTGAATAGTAGTGCAAGGGTGTATGTTTGTTGCAGACTTGGTTTGCTTAATTGATGGTGTGTGTGTGTGTGTGTGTGTGTGTGTGTGTGTGTGTGTGTGTGGAGGGGTGGGGTGGGGGTGTTTAATAAGTTCACCTCACATTTGAGAAGATCTTGAAAGTATCCAGATTTTCAAGATTTATTTTAGTCCCCCAAGCCCAGTGGGGTACACGGATATTGTAAAAACAAACAAGCAAATAATCAATCAATAAACAAATAATAGTAATAATAATAATAGTACATTTATATAATATAATGCTTTACCTCAAATGAGCCCAAAGCGCTTTACAATCAATTATTCACCTACAAGTGGATAACAAAAATAGTATTTAAGAATGACACAAACCAACAAAAACACATACAAAGCAACTCAAACTCTCGCTCTCTCTCTCCCCCCCCCCTCTCTCTCTCTCTCTCTCTCTCTCTCTCTCTCTCTCTCTCTCTCTCTCTCCTGTCTGTCTGTCTCTCTCTCCCCCCCCCCCCTCTCTCTCTCTCTCTCTCTCTCGCTCTCTCTCTCTCTCCCTGTCTCTCTCTCTCTCTCTCTCTCTCTCTCTCTCTCTCTCTCTCTCTCTCTCTCTCTCTCTCTCTCTCTCTCTCTCTCTCTCTCTCTCTCTCTCTCTCTCTCTCTCTCTCTCTCTCTCTCTCTCTCTCTCTCTCTCTCTCTCTTCGTGATTCTTCCAGTATTTGGCAGCTATGCCTCTCCTCTCTTCAAGGGTTATTCAACGTAAATAGCATTGACCAGCGAAGACCATGAACCCACATAACAACTAATCCAGATCAATTCTATATACCCCCCCCCCTCACCCCCGTCTTTCTGTGTCCCCCTCATTGTGTCCCCGTCTTTATGTGTCACCCTCATTGTGTCCCCCATCTCTATGTGTCACCCTCATTGTGCCCCCCGTATCTATGTGTCACCCTCATTGTGCCCCCCGTATCTATGTGTCACCCTCATTATGTCCCCGTCTCTATGTGTCATCATCATTGTGCCCCCGTCTGTATGTGTCATCCTCATTATGCCCCCGTCTCTATGTGTCATCATCATTGTGCCCCCATCTCTATGTGTCACCCTCATTATGTTCCTATCTCTCTATGTGTCATCATCATTGTGCCCCCGTCTCTATGTGTCACCCTCATTATGTCCCTATCTCTATGTGTCATCTTCATTATGCCCCCGTCTCTATGTGTCATCCTCATTGTTCCCCCTTCTCTATATGGCACCCTCATTGTGCCCCTGTCTCTATGTGTCCCTCTCATTGTGCCCCAGTCTCTCTGCGTCACCCTCATTGTGCCCCTCGTCTCTAAGCGTCCCCATCTATATGTGTCACCCTCATTGTGCCCCTGTCTCTATGTCTCCCCGTCTCTATGTGTCACCCTCATTGTGCCCCCGTCTCTATATGTCCCCGTATCTAAAGTGTCACCCTCATTGTGCCCCCGTCTCTATATGTCCCCGTATCTAAAGTGTCACCCTCATTGTGCCCCCATCTCTGTATGTCCCCGTCTCTATGTGTCACCCTCATTGTGCCCCTCGTCTCTAAGCGTCCCCTTCTATATGTGTCACCCTCATTGTGCCCCTGTCTCTATGTCTCCCCGTCTCTATGTGTCACCCTCATTGTGCCCCCGTCTCTATATGTCCCCGTATCTAAAGTGTCACCCTCATTGTGTCCCCATCTCTGTATGTCCCCGTCTCTATGTGTCACCCTCATTGTGCCCCCGTCTCTATATGGCCCTTCGTTTTAGGGCTAGGGTGAGGGATGTGATTTGGTTTTCTTGTTAGGGACATGGATAGGGTTTTAGATTTGATTTCGTATTTGAGTTGGGGTTAGGATTAGGTTTTTGTAGTCACGTGAAGGCACAGATAATATGGCGGGAAAACCTAGAGAAGAACGAGAAACAGAGGCTCAAAAAGAAATGGGAAAATGCAGCGGAGATGTTGATAGATAGATGGATAGATGGATATATATATATATATATATATATATATATATATATATATATATATATATATATATATATATATATATATATATATAGAGATAGATAGATGGATAGATAGATAGATAGATAGATAGATAGATAGATAGATAGATAGATAGATAGATAGATAGATAGAGAATGGTCTTGCTTCTCATTTCTGGCTGGTTGGTGTGAAGATTATGCTTGTCAATGCGTGACTGGAAAAAGCTGTAGCACCAGCGAAAATTTGTCTGCCAAAAGGTTTTAATATAAGTTGTTTTACAAAGACATCACTGGTTTTGTTGTTATTCCTTTTATATATCTTATCTTACTTCGAAACTAGTCTGCAAGGTGTGGTGCCAAACTGTAAGAAAGAATGATTTTACTGTAGATAGATAGATAGATAGATAGATAGACAGACAGACAGACAGACAATTAGACAGACAATTAATTAGACAGATAGATAGATAGATAGATAGATAGATAGATAGCTAGCTAGCTAGATAGATAGATAGATAGATAGGTAGGTAGATTAATAGATAGATAGATAGATAGATAGATAGATAGATAGATACATAGATACATACATACATACATACATACATACATACATGCATACATACATACATACATACATACATACATACATACATACATACATAGATATGAATTTTCCTTTTCCGAACCCTGTAATTAATTACGTCCCTTGGTTTTCGTTTCGGGCAATCGCGTGAAAACATGACAATATTCCAACTTTCTTTGAGCTAGACTAGAGCATGTGCACATTTACAAGAAAACTCAGATGCCCCCCAAACCCAAACAACCTCCGAACGGAAACTCATCCACAAGAAGAAAAAAACAAAAGCAGGCTTAAATCCTGAAGTGAGAAACATGAAAAAGTGTGCACACAACATACACGCGGACACTCATCTGCAATCCCATCCGCTTATTTCTTATATAAATGAATGGGGTTTCCGTGCAGAACATAATGATTACGGTCGTGTACACACATAAGCGGATATTCCATGCGGAAACCCGTGCGCAATCCATAAATAAGTGAAGCAAAGAAGGGAAAATATTTGCGCACGTGTCCGAATTTCCCCTATATGCGTACACTTGTATCCTTCTTCCTTCCACTTATTTAGGGTTTTCTGTACGGAACATACGCGTCTAATGTGAACCCGGCCTACGGATCTAATGTACACGAGGCCCTAGGTTGTAGACAAACACCATAGACAGACAAAGAGACATCGCAGACAGACAAAGGCAAAGACATAACCCCCTTTACATTGTTGGAAGGGGAAAAGAAAAACTATCATAACTGAGGACAGAGTTATGTCTCTTGACAAGGGAGACCACTCAGACGGCAGAGAGATTTTCCATTCACAGCTTGGGTATTCTCTCCCCTGTTGTTGGACTGCGTCCAGGGCACTGGTGTGTGTGTGTGTGAAGCCAAGTCAAAATTTTATTTCCAGATGGGAACATTGTATAAGCAAAAACATGCTTTTCCTTCAACAAGCCATCCATAAAAAATGATGTAAAGAAAAAATAAAGAACTAAACATTCCAAAGTCGCGAACAACAAGAAAAGGAAAATATACAAGTAAACAATTAATGAGGCGGCATACTACTCCTTGCCGAGACGAAAGGGCGATAATTTGAGGCCCGAACTGCCGATGCCCCCTGGCGACGAGTCAGGAGCAGATAATTTTCTGTGGCTATGCACTACTAGTTCCTGACAGGCAAGGGCGATAATCTTAAGTAGGGGGCGTTCGCATCTCAGGTCACGAGACAGGGGCAGATAATTTTTGGTATAAAGCCTCATTAAAAAAACAAGCAAATATAAAATAAAAAAACAGGAAGAAGGATGGGGACTGGGCGAATAGCATATTATGTACAATATATACATCAACATCAACAACGGAACATTTAAAACATCACATTTACTTACCAAAATATGTTATGTAGGCTACGTTTCCATTCTTTCAAATAATTGGAATAAAGTTATCAATTATGTCCTGTTATAACGTTAAAGAGATACATTTTCATTTTTTTCTTGAAGTAGTTCTTGTTTTTCATGTTTTTTTTAAAATGGAGGGTAGTTTGTTCCATAAATCTCCACCTCAATAGAGGAGACTAGATTTGAATAGATTATTATTTGGTCGAGGGAATGAGAGTAAATGGGTGTGTCTGCTTGTGTTTGTCGTAAATTTAACTGTTATCTTTTTTGGAGCATTTCCGTTCACAGTATTATGCATGCAGATTGCCTTTTTGAGGAAAAGTCTGTCTTGAAAAGTTAGTATATCTAGTTGTTTGTAGTCTTCATAGGTAAGTGAACTTGATTTTAATAAAATTATTTTAATTGCTTTTTTGTACATACGATTGATAATCTTTAAATTGGTACAGTTATCCCATAATGATGAAGCATAATCGATCACTGAGAGTATGTGAGCATTAAAGAAGAGTTTACGAGAATGATTATCAAGGAAATGTTTAATCTTAGATAGCTGGAGTATTTTTCTAGACAGACCTTTCCCTAAAGACTTTATATGGTCTGTCCAAGACAGATCTTTGTCAATGACAACACATAATGTTTTATGTGAATCAACTTTTTCAATTTTGTTGCTGCAAATAAATAGTAGTGGAAATTGGGAGTTCATCTGTTGGTTTCGCGCGCGCGCGCGCGCGCGAGAGAGAGAGAGAGAGAGAGAGAGAGAGAGAGAGAGAGAGAGAGAGAGAGAGAGAGAGAGAGAGAGAGAGAGAGAGAGAGAGAGCAGACAGACAGAGAGAGAGAGAGAGAGAGAGAGAGAGAGAGAGAGAGAGAGAGAGAGAGAGAGAGAGAGAGAGAGACAGAGAGAGAGAGAGAGAGAGAGAGAGAGAGAGAGAGAGAGAGAGAGAGGCAGACAGACAGACTCAAAGAGAGAGAGAGAGCGCGCGAGAGAGAGAGAGAGAGAGAGAGAGAGAGAGAGAGAGAGAGAGAGAGAGAAAAGAGAGAGAGAGAGAGAGAGAGAGAGAGAGAGAGAGAGAGAGAGAGAGAGAGAGAGAGAGGCAGACAGACACAGAGAGAGAGAGAGAGAGAGAGGGGGGGGGGGTACATAGATAGAAAGAAAACCAGGATCAAGAAAGGGAAATAGATGCACACCCATACACATGCAAGCAAATATGCAAATAGTGTAGGCTATAATATAGATTAGACGCAGAATGAAGCTAACAAGAACCCCTTTCGCACTCACGCATGGCCAACAAGCGGACGCGTGCACAGACATAAAGACAATTGGAAAGCTTCCCTTTGGCTCACTCGTGGTGACGAAGTGAGTCTAGGTTCTCTAGGGGGGGGGGGGGGGGGTCTTTCGTATTTCAGATTAAACTTCTCCCCTCTTGTTAACCCCATATTCCCATCGTTCCCACCATCTGTCCCAGCAATTCTAAAAAAAACCTTCCAGCTACCCCCTCGACCTTCCCTCCCCCACCCCAGTCTTCCCTTCCTATAAAAATGTTTTGCTTGCTCAGTAATCACTCACCCAACAAATCTCTACCCTTAGTGTCCTGGGACGGTATTCATGTCGAGATAGCATGAGACTTAGCATGATGCTAACTTAGAAGCTCTTCCAAAAGTCCTATAGGATTTAATAGGACTTTTGGAAGAGCTTCTAAGTTAGCATCATGCTAAGTCTCATGCTATCTCGACATGAATACCGTCCCTGGGCCTGTATTCACGTTGAGATAGCATGAGACTTAGCATGATGCTAACTTAGAAGCTCTTCCAAAAGTCCTATTAAATCCTATAGGACATTGGAAGAGCTTCTAAGTTAGCATCACGCCAAGTCTCATGCTATCTCAATGTGAATACAGGTCCTGAACTGTAATCACTGCCCATTTCTGCTGTCCCTTCTCACTGATACTTTCCTTCATCACCCCCATCCCCCTCGAATTGCCAACTGAACTGTGCTCACCTGAAATAAATCAACTACAAAATACTGCAACCGGAAGAAGAGTCTACGACACACCGGAAGAAGAGTCTACGACTCGAAACGTCGTGTGTTTCCCTTTCCCAGGTACCTTTCCACACCTTGTTCATTTTTCCCCTAAACTTCTATGTTGCAGTTTTGTGATAGTTATCTATTATTTTGTTGCTGTTACTGTTTGTTGTTTGTACGCGTTGTGTATATTCATTCACTTGCTATTTCTCTTAAATGTTCGATTTTCGCTGTTATTTCATTATTATGTTCTGTTCCAGTGTCAATACTTTTGGCAGCCAATATTGTGTAACATAATTTATCTGTGTTTGAGCGCCTTGTATAAGCTTTAAGCTTGTTGTGCTCTTTTGCAGGGCAAATGTTAAGATCAGCTCCCTCCAGGTGTTCCCGCGTGTCTCAGCTTAACGAAAAAGGTAATGAATGGACCCTGGAACAGCGGAGGGAGCTGATCTTAACATTAGCCTTTTGCATTTTGTTACCCGGCCAGAGGCGGAGGTATTGCGATCGGTTTGTGTGTGTGTGTGTGTGTGTGTGTGTGTGTGTGTGTGTGTGTGTGTGTGTGTGTGTGTGTGTGTGTGACTGTGTATCGATTATCTTAAAAACTACTGTTTGGATTTTGATTAAAATTGGCAGAGGGGTAGACAGCTTAAAAAGGAAGCTTCCTTTCGTTAATCAACACCGTGATGACATTGACCTTGAAGTTTGACCTTGAAAACCGAAATTTCCTTCTTTGGCCTATGTAATTCCCCCCCCCCCCCCCCCAGCTTTATTTCGTGAACTAGTGAACAAAATCGCTTCACATTTTGTGTGGTGGTGTACCATGGTGCAAGGAAGTTTGTATAAAAGTTCAGCTGTATCTCGTGAACTACTGAACAGAATCGCTTCAAATTTTGGGCTATGTATTTTATGCGTTCTGTAAGGGTGGAAAGTGGTGTGTGTTCATTGGGGGGGGGGGGGGGGGGGGGGGGACAGGACATAACTGGGCCGGGTTTGCATTGTCACAATGCGTTGCTGCCGCTCGGCGATGCCCTTGTTTATGTTGCTGCTATGTTGATTATCAATAATAAAAAAAATTGTTTAAACCATGATACGCGTATCATAGGAATATCTCTGCCAAAGAGTTTCTCATTTACTTTGTTGCTTTGTGGTCGTTGCTTATGAGAGTTTCTCACTCATGCACACTCTACTTTCTTATCCCTACTCCCTTCCCCTACAAAATACAATTGTTTTTATAATTATTCAACTCCAATTTTTCAACCTACATACATGAAACCCCCCCTAAAAATAAAAATAAAAATAAAAGCCCAACAACAATAACAGTGAAGTAAGGAAAGGTAGCTCTCTGTAATTAACTCCCTTCACCAAAGGTATGAGGATGAACCTGGGTCTGTCTCAATGTGGCTGTTGTTTTATGCTTTGCTAGGCGAACTGGTGCCGAAAATAACTTTGGTGAAGGGAGTTAATTACAGAGAGCTACCTTTCCTTACTTCACTATTATCCTCTTATTGCCTCACTATTGAGAGGGGAGGGGGGGGGGGAGTATTTGAATTGACAGAAACGAATTAGTTTCTCCTCATCAGTTTCAATAATTAAGTCAGTGTTTGATTTGAAACATAAACGAGCACTTACGGTAGGAAGACGTAGTTTGTGTAGAATTTCATGATAGTAGTTTCCAGAGACGGAGGGGTATCAGTTCTGAGATGCGCATGCGTGGTTAGGCCATATGTTAACCACACAGATCAGCCGCTGATCTGTGTATATTTGTGCAACCTTCAACAAAGGGTAGGGAGAGGGAGGGCAGATACCCCTCCGTCTCTGGAAAGTACTATAATGAAACTCTACACAAACTTCGTCTTCCTACCGTAAGTACTCGTTTATGTTTCAAATTTCATATCTCGTAGTTTCCCGAAACTACGGGATATCTGAGATTTGAAAGTTGGTTGTACAAATATGTCCATATTTACCAGGGCCTGTATTCACGTTGAGATAGCATGAGACTTAGCATGATGCTAACTTAGAAGCTCTTCCAGTGTCCTATAGGATTTAATAGGACTTTTGGAAGAGCTTCTAAGTTAGCATGATGCTAAGTCTCATGCTATCTCAACATGAATACAGGCCCAGACCAATAATAGTCCACTTCAAATTGCTTCAAGCTTCTGTGTTTTATTCTTTCCAGAAAAGGTATCTGAGTCTCAAAATGTGTAAGTCACAATAAAGCAATTTGAAACTGTGCACAATACATCAATCTGTCTTGACTGAAAAACTCTCAAAAACTCTCGAAATGCCTTATTTGCCCTGCTTGAAAACTTTCTGTTTCACTCACCTGACCTTTTTTGTTTGCTGTGCTCTCTAGTGCGACATGTGAGGGCGGTGGGCCCATCGGCCTCTGCCTCTCTGTGGTGCCCGACCTCGAGCTGATCTGGGTGTCCAGTGATGGCTGCCCCGTCTGTAGTCGGTCCAACCCCCGTTTTTTTGGATACCGAGGACCAGGGAAGAACTTTCGCCCTCTTGTGAACTGAGTGAATTCCGATCCTAGTTTCGAACTAGAATCGATAGCCGCGCAAGCTAATTTCAGGTCATCGCCAAAGAGGTTCTTTGTAACTTCAATCTCTTGAGACCCCAGCTTTCGATACTTCCGGTTCACATTTGGTGCGTTGAGGATTCTCGTTCTGCGTTCGGCTGATATGTCCTGAACACATTTCAAAGTCAGACTCAGTGCATCTGAGACTCCAGAAGATAGGCTTTCCACCTCACTGGAATTAGTGTTTATGCATGCCTCCAACGTTCTCGCCAGAGCAAAGGATGTTTTCAGAAGAGTTTTTTTGCACACTTTGCATCCTCAAGTAATTCGATTTAGAGTTATGATCCAAATTATTCCAGATCTCATTGTTGACCCTGGGCACCACTAGGTTCTCATAGTTTTTGGGTCTCTTGTGTTCGTCCAGTTTTTCTTTCAATGTTTCTGGGAGCATCTGTTCTTTCGCCATGTTTGTGACAATTCCTGCCAAAGCATCCATCAAGGGGGCCCTGCATCATTGTCTTTATCATATTCTTGCTCATTTGTTTTCCAGGATGCGCTCACTATGTCTTGCTTACACATTGTGTTGTCTGCACAACTTTGTGAGTGTTGTGTCTGCATCCTCTTCCTTTTCACTGTCTGATGCCCCTCCCTTTTGCTTTTTCGCTGGGGATTGATCTAGATCTATTTCCTCCCCATCCTCATAGTCTGACTCGACCACATCAGCTCTCTTTCCTTTTTGTTTCTTTTCTTGGATTTCCTCATCTGAGTCAGACGAAGCATGTCCTTTTGCCAGTTTTGTTTTTGTTTTTTGCAGATCTATTATTTTTCGTTTCTTCTTTGGTCTCGAAACTGGTTCACTTGAATCAGAGTTTTCCTCTCCGTCTGAGTCAGACGTTTCAGTTCTTTTCCTGCATGATCTTGATCTACTTCTTCACTTCTGGGCTTTTCCCAGCTCCTTTAGAATTCTTTCATTTTGCTCTTTGATAAGAATCCAGTCGTTGGTATTTCTACCTTTTCAAACTGCGGAGATTTGCTTTGTTCTTGCGTGTCCGAGTCGGATTTCAGGCCTAGCAATTCATTTTCATTCACTTCCAATGGCGCACCGGTTGAACCGGTTTTCTTTCGCTGAGAATTCTCAGCCATCACGATCAAACAAGGTCTAATCTTCTGCACTTTGAAAAGGCAGTGTGCAGTTTGTATGCTTGCTTGATCATTGGCGAAGTCCTGATGCCAACAACCACGGATGTGTCGGATTCTCAATCACAGTCGTGAGAGAGATAAAAGTACGACGTTCATGGCTGCCAAGCAGATGGATATGGCCTAACCACGCATGCGCATATCAGATATCCCGTAGTTTCGGGAAACTACGAGATATGAAATTGACACTTTTGAGATAGTGTCAGTTACCTTGATATAATAAAAGAGGATGTGTGAGTGCGTGTTTAGGTGCCTGCGTGTGTGTGTGTGTGTGCGTGTGTGTGTGTGTGTGTGTGTGTGTGTGTGTGTGTGTGTGTGTGTGTGTGTGTGTGTGTGTGTGTGTGTGTGTGTGTGTGTGTGTGTGTGTGTGTATGTGTGCGTTGTTGTTGTTGTTCTTTAATTTAACGTCTTTTCACTTAAAAGTGATATTAGACATGAAAGTGTGTGACTGAGTGTGTGCGCGCGGGTATGTGCATGTGTATCTGCGTGTGCTTAAAGTGCATATTTATATGTAACATTAGAGGATATATGATAAATGAAAACAGTTTAAAAATATATAAAAAAACACGTATGTGTGCGTGTGTGTGTGCATGTGTGCGCGCGCGCGTGTGTGTTTGTTGTGTGTGTATGCTCGCGCGCGCGCGCGCGTGTGTATGTATGCGAGTGAGCGTGCACGCGCATGTGAGTGTGTGCACGCGCACGCATGTATGTGTTCGCGCGCGTTTGTGTGTTGTGTGTGTGTGGTGTGTGTGTGTGTGTGTGTGTGTGTGTGTGTGTGTGTGTGCATGCGTGCGTGTTTGTGTATTTGCGTGTGTGCGTGTGTGCCCGCGTATGTATGTGTTCGCGCGTTTGTTTGTTCCTCTGTGTGTGCGCGCGCGTGTGTGTGTCCGTGTGTGTGTGTGTGTGCGTGTGCGTGCGTGCGCGCGTGTGCGCGTGCGTGCGTGCGCGTGCGTGCGCGTGCGTGCTGTGTGCGTGTGTGTGTGTGTGTGTGTGCGTGTGCGTGTGTGTATGTGTGTGTGTGTGTGTGGTGCATTTGAATTGATAGAAACAAATTAGTTTTTCCTCATCAGTTTCAAAATAATTAAGTCAATGTTTGATTGACACTTTTGAGATAGGGTCAGTTTCCTTGAAATAAATAGAATGTGTGATTGCGTGTTTAGGTGCGTGTGTGCGTGCGCCCGCGTGTGTTGTGTGTGTGTTGTGGTGTGTGTGTGTGTGTGTGTGTGTGTGTGTGTGTGTGTGTGTGTGTGTGTGTGTGTGTGTGTGCTCTCGCGCGCGCGTGTGTGTTTGTATGCAAGCGGGGAAACACAGAGGCCTAGGCAACATATCTATTCCTCCATCATTATTAACCCCCACCCCTCACCAATCACCCTCTTAATCTTATCCTTATAAACATTAACGACGATATCGTTCATCTTCTTTTCTTTTATGGAAACATTTTATTCTTTGATTGCATCTGTTTGCTTGTGGCACAAGCCACAAACCTATAGACGGATCCGGGATAGCGTCATAATGTCACGTGATTTTGTTGGTAACGAAAGTCGGACGCCATTTTGGCTGGAGCGCCATTTTGGTTCAGATTACAGAGGTGAGCGTCAGTGAGTTTCGACAAATCGTCGCGATGGTAATAAACTGTGCTAAATGTTCAGGACTAAAAAGCAAACATCAGAATTCAATGCGTTCCACCGCCAAGTATCTTAGCAACCCGAATAATCCAGCCATCATGGCCGACAGAGGTGACATTATCATTTGCATACATGAACCCGGATCCCTCTATAGGCCTAACTCACTTTGTCGGTCTGTCGGTCGGTCCAAAATTTTCGCACATATTGTAAAAGAGAAAAAAATACTTGGGCATAAAGTAACGTTTCAGTTGTCATATCTACAGTCCTTAGGTATGGAAAGAATTGTATACTGAACAGAGCACATGAATCTTCATTTTAAAGCGTACAAAATAATAAACATACGTAATACAGACACTGCAACAGACACGACGAGTATGCGGTGCTTCTTTCGATGAGTATAAGTAGGATAAATAGTTTAAAATGTTTTCCAAAAGATATAAAAAGTTACGAAATGGTGAGGAGATAACATTCTGGTTTACAGGGGAGGCGACTCCAGTGTATGTAATGATTGGAGTGGTAAAAATAGACCGCTGCCACAAACAATTGCGAATCCGCGGGTTTTTTTTTTTATATCCCTGCTGCAGTTTCATTTCTTACACATATTGTTACATGTTGCTCATTGTAATTAATTTAACAATAAGTTAACATTTTTTCTGTGTTGAAACACCGAATTCTGTTATTACATTTTTTTGTTTTTTTGTTCTCTGTGTGTATGTGCATGTTTGTACGCGTGCGCGCGCGCGCGCGCGCGCGTGCGTGTGTGTGTGTGCGTGTGTGTGTGTGTGTGTGTGTGTGTGTGTGTGTGTGTGTGTGTGTGATTACGCGCGCATTCGAGTGGAAATTACGCACGGTTTTTGTGTGTGCGAACGCATAGTTGCAAAATTGCATTGTCACCTCTATGCTTGTAGCCCCCCCCCCCCCCCCCCCCCCCCCCCCCCCCCCCCCCCCCCCCCCCCCCCCCCCCCCCCCCCACTCCTCCCCCCCCACCCCCCCCCCCCCCCCCCCCCCCCCCCCCCCCCCCCCCCCCCCTATCCATACGCATCAGAGCAACCTCCACTCCCATCCCCACCCCTTTCTCCATATCTTTAATAATAATAATAATAATAATAAATAATAATAATAATAATAATAAATAATAATAGACACATAAAAGACAATAATAATCAGTAATAATAGTACATTTATATAGCGCTTTACCTCAAATGAGCCCAAAGCGCTTTACAATCGAATATTCATCAACAAGTAGATAACAAAGATAGTGTTTAAGAATGACACAAACCAGCAACAACGCAATATACAAAGCAACTCTCTCTCTCTATCTCTCTTCTCGCTCTCTCCTTCTCTCTCTCTCTCTCTCTCTCTCCTTCTCCTCGACGCTCTCTCTCTCTCTCTCTCCTCTCTTCTCTCCTCTCTCTCCTCTCTCTCTCTCACACACACACACACCACACACACACACACACACACACACACACACACACACACACATACACGCACGCACGCACACACACTTACACACTTGTGTGTGTGTGTGTATGCTCTCTCGCGCGCGCGTGTGTGTTTATATGCAAGCGGGGAAACACAGAGGCCTGGGCTACATATCCATTCCTCCACCATTACTAACCCTCCCCCACCCCACCCCGCACCAATCATCCTCTTAATATTCTCTTTATAAATATTAACGACGATATTGTTCACCTTTCATCTTTTCTTTTATGAAAATTTTTTAGTCTTTGATTGCATCTTTTTTATATTATATAATTATATCCCTGCTGCACAATTTCATTTCTTTACAGCATGTTGTTACATGTTCATAATTATAATTATTTTAACAATGTGGGTTTTTGTGTGTGTTGCAACACCGAATTCTGTTATTACATTTGTAGTTTTCTGTGTTGCAACACCGAATTCTGTTATTATATTTGTAGAGCTATTGTTTTTGTCTGGTCCGTCGTCTCCGGTTTGTCCGTCCGTCCGTCCGGCCGTCCTCCGTCCGTCCGTCCGTCCGGCGTGCCTCCGTCCGTCCGTCCATCCGGCTATTCGTCCGTTTTTCTCCCAAACTATTCAGTCTATCATCATCAAATTTGGTATACTAGTTTGCCAAGATGCAAGCTATCCACTGATGTATTTAGTTTTACATTAAGGTCAAGGTCGCGCCAGTTACGGGGTTCAAACCCCGAAACACATAATCGCTAATATCTCGCGAAGTTTTGCATGTATTTTAATGCAGTTTTTTCCCACAACATTTCTTGATGAATGGTCTATAACACAGTTGTCATGAATTTTTCTGTGGCGCGCGTGTGCGCATGATCGCACGCGCTCAAATCACGGGTCCCGCAGACAAGACACACTCTCATGTACACACACACACACACACACACACACACACACACACACACACACACACAACACACACACACACACACCACACACACACACACATGCATGTACACACATCACACAAAATCAAAACACAAACACACACAAGCACACACGCACGCATGTACGCACACATGCATGCTCACACACACACACACACACACACACACACACACACACACACACACACACAACACACACACACACACACACACCCACCCAGCCACAAACCTGTTATTCAATCTTAATACTATCTTAAACCTGGTTGGGTTTTTTAGCTCCATCGTTCGCATTGATTATTATATCGATGAACCTTATTTTCCTACACCCTTTCTGTACAGTAATTCGCATTATTGCTACATCTACAACATAGTATACACCTCCACACTTTCACGGTACTACTGTTGGAAATCGATTTTTTGTCTCAAGACGAGAATGGTCCAAATTTAAGTGGCCCCGGCCCCCCCAAAACAGCCATTATTTCGTAAGATTTGTTATTTACCAAGGACATTGAGAGAGAGAGAGAGAGAGAGATGAGTGAGGAAGGAGAGAGAGAGAGGGGGGGGGGGATGGGAGAAGGAGAGGAGAGAGAGAGAAGGAGGGGAGGGAGGGAGAGAGAGAGAGAGGAGAGCGAGAAGAGAGAGAAAAGGGGTGGAAAAAATCTTTAAGAGATTGAGAGAGAGAGAGAGAGGTGGAGAGAGAAAAAAAAGAGAGAGAGAGAGAGGTGGAGAGAGAGAGCCGGATAGAGGAAGATAGATACAGACAGGAGAGAGAGAGAGAGAGAGAGAGCGAGAGAGAGAGAGAGAGAGAGAGAGAGAGACGAGAGAGAGAGAGTGTGACGGTGGAGAGAGAGAGAGAGAGAGAGAGAGAGAGAAGAGAGAGATAGAGAGAGAGAGAGAGAGAGAGAGGAGAGAGAGAGAGAGAGAGAGAGAGAGAGAGAGGGAGAGAGAGACAGGAGGAGATAGAGAGAGAGAGAGAGAGAGAGAGAGAGAGGAGAGAGAGAGAGAGACAGAACAGAGACAGAGAGACAGAAAAGAAAGAGAGAAGATCGATAGAGAAACGATAATGAGTGAGAGAGAGAGAGGGGGGAGGGAGATATATACAGACAGGAGACGAGAGAGAAAGATGAGAGAGAGAGAGGGGGGCAGGGAGATATATACAGACAGGAGAGAGAGAAAGATGAGAGAGAGAGAGAGAAAGATTGAGAGAGAGAGACAGAGAGAGAGACAGAGACAGAGAGACAGACAGAGGACAGACAGAGACAGACAGAGAACAGAGAGAGAGAGAGAAATAATGAGTGTGTGTGTGTGAGAGAGAGAGAGAGAGAGATGAGAGAGAGAGAGAGAGAGAGAAGAGAGAGAGAGATAGAGAGAGAGAGAGAGAAAGACAGACAGAGAGAGAAAGAGAGAGAAATATGTGTGTGTGTGTGTGTGTGTGTGTGTGAGAGAGAGAGAGAGAGAGAGATCGAGAGAGAGAGAGAGAGACGAGAAGAGAGAGAGAGAGAGAGAAATACAGAGACATAGGGGGATAGAGAGAGAGAGAGAGTCTTGTATGTAGGCTACCTCCGTGTGTGTGAATATTTGTATGTTTGTGTGTCTATGCATCTGTGTGCGTGTAAGCACGCGCACATATGTATGTGTGTGCGTGTGTGCGTATGTGTGTCCGTGCGTCCGCGCGTGTTTGAACGACTGTGTTATTGTGCTATTGGCCTAAATATCATAAAC
>CM065712.1:15489818-15494818 GCA_017654935.2 Phymorhynchus buccinoides | reverse complement strand
GACTGAGAGAGGAGAGAGGGAGAGAGGAGAGAGAGAGATAGAGAGGGAGGAGAGGAGGGAGGAGATGCGGAGAGAGAGGAGAGAGAGAGGACGGAGAGAGAGGGAAGAGAGAGAGGAGCAGAGAGAGGAGTGAGGAGAGAGAGGAGAGAGAGGAGAGAGGAGGAGAGAGCAGAGAGAGAGAGAGGAGGGAGGACGAGAGAGAGAGAGAGAGAGAGGAGAGAGAGAGAGGGAGAGAGAGAGGAGAGGGAGAGAGAGAGAGATGAGAGGAGAGAGAGATGAGAGAGAGAAGAGAGAGAGAGAGAGAGAGAGAGAGAGAGGAGAGAGAGAGAGAGAGAATAGAGAGAAGAGAGAGGAGAGAGAGAGAGAAGAATGAGGAGAAAGAGGAGGAGAGAGAGAGGAGAGAAGAGAGAGAGAGAGAAGGACGAGGAGAGAGAGAGAGGGAGGGGAGAAGAGAGGAGGAGAGAGAGAGAGAGAGAGAGAGACGAGAGAGAGAGACGAGGAGAGAGAGAGAGAGAGGAGAGAAGAGATGAGAACGAGAGAGAGAGAGAGAGAGAGAGGAGAGAGAGAGAGTGAGAGAGAGAGAGCAAGAGGAGAGAGAGAGAGAGAAGAGAGACTGAGAGAGAGGAGAACAGAGAGAGAGAGAGATAGAGGAATGAGAGAGAGAGAGAGAGGGAGGAGAGGAGAGGGGGAGAGAGGAGAGGAGGAGAGGGAGGTCGAGAGAGGAGAGAGAGAGAGGAGAGAGAGAGAGAGAGAGACGCCGAGAGACGGAGATGCGAGAGAGAGATAGAGAGACTGAGGACGAGAGAGAGAGAGAGAAGACTAGAGAGAGGACAGAAAGAGACGTGCGAACGAGAACAGAGGAGACAGAGAGAGGAAGGAGAGAGAGATGGAAAGAGAGAGAGAGAGAGAGAGCAGCAGGGAGAGAGAGAGAAGAGAAGAAGACAGAGATGAGAGCAGAAGATGAGAGTGAGCAGAGAGAGAGATAGGACGAGAACCCTGATAGGAGAGGAGTGAGAGCCAGAGAGAGGAGAGAGGAGAGAGTATGAGACGAGTGAGACGAAGAGAGGGAGAGAGAGAGAGGGAGAGAGAGAGAGACAGGGGGGTTAGGAGAGGACAGAGAGATAGAGACTAGTTAGGTCGATGGATGAGTGAGTTTATGAGGAGAGAGGGATGGATGGGGAGGAGGAGAGAGAGGTCGGAGAGAGACAGAGAGAATGGAGAGAGAGATGGAGAGAGAGAGAGAGGGAGAGAGACGAGAGAGAGGTGCGGAGAGAAATGAGGATGTAGACGAGAGAGATTAGAAATGAAGAGACGAGTAGGACAAACAGGAGAGGAGGAGAGAGAGAGAGAGGAGGAGGTCGCGAGGAGAAGTAGAGAGGGTTGAGATCGATGGAGAGAGAGGAGAGAAGAGCGAGAAGAGAGAGCACTCGAGGAGGTTGAGAACCGAGAGAGGAGAGAGAGATGTGAGAGAGAGGAGCGGAGAGAGAGAGAGGGAGAGGAGAAGAGGAGAGGATTGAGGCGAGAGAGAGAGGAGAAGGAGAATGAGAGATGCGGAGAGGAGAGAGAGAGGAGAGAGAGGAGAGGCGAGAGAGGTGAGGAAGCGAGAGGAGAGGAGAGATGGAGACGAGAGAGAGAAGAGGGAGGAAGAGAGACTGAGGGACTGAGAGAGTGATGAGAGGAGAGAGGAGAGACGACGAGAGGAGGGGAGAGAGGAGAGGAGAGAGAGAGAGGAGGAGAGGGGAGAGAGAGGGACGAGAGAGGAGGGGAGAGAGGGAGGGAGAGAGAGGGGAGAGAGAGGGAGAGAGAGAGAGAGAGAGAGAGAGGAGAGAGAGGAGGACAGGAGAGAGAGAGGGAGAGAGAGAGAGGGATGCGAGAGGAGAGGACAAGAGTTGTGGAGAAGAGAGAGGGAGAGAGGAGGAGAGAGGAGGAGGAATGAGAGAGAGACGAGGAGAGAAGAAGAGAGAGAAGAGAGGAGAGAGAAGAGGGGAGGGAGAGAAGGGAGAGAGTAGGAGACGAGAGCGGACGAGAAGTGGTAATGTGGGACCGGTGAGATAGATTCGATGGGGTGACAGAGGAGATCCTAGGAGAGGACAGAGAGGGACAGTGAGGGGAAATAGAGGAGAGAGGGAGAGAGCCAGCAGGAATGTTAAGAGGGAGGATGGAGAGGGATGAGATGAGAAAGTGAGGGAGGAGGTAGCGGAGACGTGAGAGGGGAGAAGCGAACAGCAGAGAGCATGAATGGATGAGAGAGCGCGATTATTGGAGGAGAGAGAGAGGATAGACGAGAGAGGTTTCCCTTACGTAGTCTGGCTAGTTTTTCACGTTCCTCACATGGCGAGCACTGAGAAGAGAGAGAGAGAGAGAGAGAGAGAGAGTGGGAGATAGAGAGAGAGATGGACGAGGAGAGAGAGACGAGAGAAGAGAGGGAAGACAGAGAGAGAGAAGGAGCGGAGAGAGAGAGAGGAGAGGGAGAGAGCGAGAGAGAGAGGAGAGAGATGAGAGAGAGATGAGAGAGAGAGGAGAGAGAATGAAATTAATGAATTTGTATTTATAGAGGGTAATAGAATAAAGCAATAACATGCTGCTTTTTTTTTTACATCCAACCCTCTGGAAGAGAGAGAGAGAGGAGAGAGAGAGAGAGAGAGAGAGAGAGAGAGAGAGAGAGAGAGAGAGAGAGGAGAGAGAGAGAGAGACAGAGAGACAGACAGACAGACAGACAGACAGACAGACAGACAGACAGATAGACTGACGAACAGACTGATAGATAAAAAGAGAAAGTGAGATAGACGGGCATGCAGGCAGACAGGCAAGGCTTGGCCAAGATACATGTAGAGACGCTTACTATCTGGAGTTTGCTACAGCGCTGTTCAGCTTCACCCGAAAAATGGACGGGTCTGTGGCAGTGTCAAAGCGAATATTGTGAATATAGCCTTGCACAAACACTCTATATCCTCTTGTGCGCGATATGTTTGTGATTCTGCATATAACCCAAAGCAGTTTAAGTTTAATTCCGGTTAAAGAAGTTGGGTTTGTTGGCATACAAGCCGACGACGAAAATGGTGTTTTACGTCCTCTTGGTCTGAATCAGACACATATGGGACATTTGTAAATACAAATATGGTTGGGAACAATACTGGAGGCAATGCCCGGAGGCAGTACGAAACCAGTAAAGCCCCGATTTTGTTTTATTAATACAGATAGCTGTAGCGGTGACCACGCCTCGGTTAAACCTCATGGGCTATGGCACCTCTACAAGTATACTGGTCTCCAAAATGTAAGGGCCGGAAGAACGATCTTCTCTCTTCTGTCTTGGAGGCATGCTTATTGAGAGCTCTGGTTGCCGCCCTTATATACACATTCGTGTCTAACTTTTGCTCAGCAGTGTTCACTACAGTCATGCCTTGCACGTGCAATAGGCAAGAAACCTGCATCAGCCCTGATTCTTCAGCGAAAAGAGACCAAACTTTCGTGAAATTATCGTGAATTTGCCACATTTTAAGCGTACCTGAAAACGCTGTTGCTGTACTGCAATGTCTGCAAAACTGGTTCAGGCACGTGCAACAGGAAGGAAAGTTATTGAGTAGCCTAAGTTTTGCCATTTTCTTCATTGTTGTCTTAGTGTACAATAAATAGATATCAAGCTACTGAAAACAGAAGCCGGCCCTTAACTTTTGGAGACCAGTATATTTAATATTGATTTTGATGACATACAAGCCGCTACGCACATGGTCATTTTAAGCCGGGCTTTGCTATAGATCTTCTAGCTCCGCCCCCCGCCTCTGAAAAATGGAAGGGTGTATTGACAGGAAACTGTCTGAGTGATCGAAGAAGAAGAAGTAGTGGCAGTAGTAGCGGTAGTTGTAGGCTCACCTATAGTAGCACAAGTGGTAGTAGAAGTAGAAGCGGATGCAGCAATAGCAGCAGAAGAAGAAGAAGTAGTAGTAGTAGTAGTAGTAGTAGTAGTAGTAGTAGTAGTAGTAGTAGTAGTAGTAGTAGTAGTAGTAGTAGTAGTAGTAGTAGCAGCAGTAGTAGTAGTAGTAGTAGTAGTAGTAAAGAAACCCAAGAGCAGACACCAAAGTCTTTTCACGTTTGCCATTTTTGAAACGATTTTTACTGTCCTTTACTGATCTACGATCGCAAAGGAGTCTACATTCGTTGCGGTATGTTTCTTTTTTTGTTTTTGTTTTTGTTTGTTTGTTGTTGTTTGTTTGCTTTGTTTTTATGTCTGTCCCAAGGATATCTCCCGAACTGCTTGTTTTATTGTCCGTCACCGAAGGTGAACGGACTTTGCGATGGGCTGGTTTGTATTTTTTTTTTTTTCCTTTCTGTCTGTCCCAAGGATATCTCCTGAACCGCTTGACCGAATCGCGTCAAATTTTGTGTGAAGGTGTGCCTCCTTAATAGGAAGAGATCGGCGTAAACCATTTTGCCGTCGTGGCCTTGACCTTGACGTACGACCTTGAAAACCGAAAATCTATTTTTAGCCATATCTCGGGCACCGATCAACATAGGATATTGAAACTTGGTATGAAGGTGGTTTGGCTTATGCCCGTTCTGATGATGGCATACCGATCAAGGTCAATTTCAAGGTAAAAAGGATCGCTGAGCCTGAAAATCGGAGGGTCATTTTTTTCTCCTTCTGTCTGTCCCAAGGATATCTTTCGAACGGGTTGACAGAATCACGTCCAATTTTGGGTGCTGGTGTCTCACCATGAGAGGAAGGCATCCGCGCAAACCATTTTGCCGTCGTGACCTTGACCTTGGCGTACGACCTTGAAAACCGAAAATCTTTCAGGGGCCATAACTCCCACACCGTTAGTGTTAGAGTCTTCAAATTTGGCATGAAGGTACTTTGGCTTATGCCCGTTCTGATGGTGGCATACCGATCAAGGTCAATGTCACGGTCCGGGCGATCAGTAGGCCTTGAAAGGGGTAGGGGTCTACACATTGGGTTTAAGCCATATTTTCCACATTGGTACTTGACAGAAGCGCTTCAGATT
>CM065712.1:15479818-15482318 GCA_017654935.2 Phymorhynchus buccinoides | reverse complement strand
TGTTTGTTCGAAAGGTCATGGTCGAGGGGGGGGGGGGGGGGGGGTACAAGAACATGTATCATGAGCAAAGATTATCAGCGCTGATGTACCATCCTTAAATTATTTTAAAACAAAAACAAAAACCTCATTTTACTCATTCAACACAGACTAAACTGAATGTTATCAACACTATGCCGATACATGGTCGGGAAATTAACATTTGAACGACTTCATGTCAGCACTGAGGTATTTATTCTAAAATGCTTTATACAAATAACTAGCAACAATGCCAACAAAACTATTTTACCTAGATTCGACACGGATCAATACAGTAGTTCTGTAGTATTGATTCTTTATCATTTGAGTCTCTGAGACCTTGACAGAAAAGAACAAATAAATTGATATTTAAATTTTTCATGGTGGAGCAAGGATTCCTTGTTAATACACAGAAAACCGAATTGAGTTATCTTGTCTAGTTTTTTTAATTTTATAATTATTTTAAGTTTGGCGTTCGAAATAGATCATTTGCAGAAATTGGGCATAGAAGATACAACTTTGCCTCTTTGTTTCTATTGACTTGATTTAGAAAACAAACAAGTAAACAAAGAAATCATTCAAAATTGTCTTTTATATTGTGGATGCTGGTAGAACACATAAACATAGACATAAATGCTCTAAATAGAACATTGATATTTTGGGTGTTGTTGACTATTTTGGGCTTTTTCTCAAAAACATTCTGAGCGACTTATGTACGTTTTTTCCCATACACCATCAGGTTTATTCAAACCCTTTCATCGCCACTGTCGCCTCTTGGCACCACAATGATTTGACACCCATGTCGCTAGAAGGCATCAAACCAGGGCCTGTCATCCAGTTACCCTGAGTTTCAGAGATTCCTTAGTTGAAGTGGACAATTATTGGATCATAATCAGACACTGCGCTGTTTCTGTTCCACAGTCTGAATCTTTATATGCATAAAACGTACCTCGTACCAGAGAGAGAGAGGGGGGAGAGAGGGGAGAGAGAGAGAGAGAGAGAGAGAGAGAGAGAGAGAGAGAGAGAGAGAGGAGAGAGAGAGAGAGAGAGAGAGAGAGAGAGAGAGAGAGAGAGATAGAGAGAGAGAGGGAGAGAGAGGGGGAAGAGAGAGAGAGAGAGAGATCTGAGAGAGAGAGAGGGGAGAGGGAGAGAGAAGAGAGAGAGAGAGGGAGAGAGAGAGAGAGAGAGAGGGAGGAGAGAGGGAGAGAGAGAGAGAGGAGAGAGAGAGAGAGAGAGAGAGAGAGAGAGAGAGAGAGAGAGAGAGAGAGAGAGAGAGAGAGAGAGAGAGAGAGAGAGAGAGAGGACGAAAAGGCACGCACCTCCTCCGCTCTACCAACTGAGCTACCACGGGTTGGTAATACTCTTTGCTTAACAAGATTCATGAGACGGGGATCTCCGATATAAAATTGTAGTAGACCTTACAGCTGGCGAATATGACGAATCGAAACTGGAGCTAGGACAAAACGGCACTGGGTTTAGCGTCGGCGCGATTACGTCAAACACAGGGCAAAATCGTAATAAAAAATTATGACGTAACGGGATAGGACCAATCGTTACCTACCCAGCCTAGACATGTATGAGCTAATCAAATAATTATAATACTACCGTTATTGATTAAGGGGGTGAGGTGGGGGTGGAGGGAGGGTGTGTGTGTGAGGAGGGAGGTGAGGCAAAGACAAGCAATATTAGATATTTGATATTGCTTTTTTTTATACTGTATTAGATATTTGATTCCCCCCCGTGGGGATACCCTGGGGGTCTTTTGTATAAATGGTTCCCCCACCTTCTGGAAGTTCTGTGCTTGTAACTTCCTCCAATCTGTCACTCTCTTTGACTCTGCCTTTTCCCTTTGCTTACTGTCATCTTACTATCTTTCTGCCTTTACCGGTCCATTCTCCTTGCCTTTTTTTCACGAAACACTTTCAAAAACATTTCCTCCAGCCGAAGTCGGGCTTGCTGGGCCTAACTATTTCTTAGTTAGGCGCATAACGGCAGCATGACGCATCTGCGCTCATAATTGACAGGAAACCTGTCTGATCGATCAAAGAAGAAGAAGATATTTAATGAAGTGGGAGGTGGGTATGTGAAGTAGTGATCTTGCTATGCGATCGTTTCTACAGTGGAGGCTATTTCTGTTTGGGTCGAGTTTGTCTGTCTGTTGTGAAAACGTTTATTCTATTAAAAAAACACCCACAAACACGAATGGGGTTAAAAGCAGCATTGTTTCGAGTTTGTCTGTCTGTTTGAAAACGTTTATTGTATTAAAAAAAACCCCAAAACACGAATGGGATTAAAAGCAGCATTGTTTCGTTTTTAGCTGCTTACTAGTATTGTTGTCAAACTTGTCAGCTGGCTGATTAGAGACTCTTGAGGACAGAGAGAGAGAGAGAGAGAGAGAGAGAGAGAGAGAGAGAGAGAGAGAGAGAGAGAGAGAGAGAGAGAGAGAGAGAGAGAGAGAGAGAGTGAGAGAGAGAGAGAGAGAGAG
>CM065712.1:15472318-15474818 GCA_017654935.2 Phymorhynchus buccinoides | reverse complement strand
ATAATACTTACAAAGAGGTGATTTTAATACTTACAAAGAAGGGCAATGTCTCAGAGAAGTAGGTCTTATGTGGGAGGGAGTCTTACAATGGGAGGTCTGATAAGCACTGTATGCATCTTTTCACTATTGACACTAGAAACTCACCTTACCTTGTGTGTGTGTGTTTCATTATTTTCCAGTTTTGTCTTCACCATTGTACCATGTTCTCAGAATCACGTGACGGGTCAAACATGGAAAAGTACTACGAAAACTCCAAACCAACAAACCACACTTAAAACTGCTATAAACTCAAAATAACTTTTAATATTTACATCTTTGCACTATTGACACTATAAATTCACCCTACCTTATGTGTGTTTTACTTTTTCCAGTTTTGTCTTCACCATTGTACCATGTTCTCAGAATCACGTGACGGATCAAACATGGAAAAGTACTACGAAAGTCTAAGCCAACAAACCACACTTTGAATTGCTATAAATTCGAAATAAACAAATCACAATTCTGATTTGTACTAGTAGAAATCATAATTCCAATTTCTACTATGGCTCCCCCCCACCTTCGTGCGCATCTCGACCCTTCCAACGGAAGTGTCGCCATCTTAGTCAGATTTGTGTGTAAACAGCATCGATCTGGCATTTTTCAAACAAAGTTACTGACTAAGATGGCGGTCTCCCATAATATGGCACGCTCCTTGTGGCCGGATATGACGACACGTGGGTACAAGCCATAGAAAAAGTCCAGTAGAAATTAGAATTCCGATTTCTACTAGTACAAATCAGAATTCCGGTTTGTACTAGTAGGATTCCGAATCGTACTGGATTCCCAGTTCTACTGTGACATATACATCTTTTCACTACTGACACTAGAAACTTACCCTACCTTGTGTGTGTGGTGGTGGTTGTTTTTTTCAGTTTTGTCTTCATCATTGTACCATGCCCTCGCAGTTACGTGACGGGCTGGACATGGAGGAGTACAACGAGAAGCGGAGGGTGTTCCAGCAGCAGGAGTCTAGCACCGAGGCGGATGACTTCGAAGAAAAGCCCGCAGTTCGGGACCTCCTGGTCTACTATGCCCGCCATTCCACCATGCATGGGATCCCCACTATAGTGGGCTCCAAGCTGTACCGAGGGAGGAGGTAAGTGTGTCTCTAGCTCTATAGTTGTTTGTTCATTTTCCTCTGTCTCTGTCTCCGTCTCCGTTTCTGTCTCTGTCTCTGTCTTTCTGTCTCTGTCTCTGTCTCTCTCTGTGTCTATTTTCTTCCGTCTTTGTCTCTCTCCTGTTGCGCGCGCGCGCGTGTGTATGTGTGTGTATATATATATATGTGTGTGTGTGTGTGTGTGTGTGGATATATATATGTATGTGTGTGTGTGGGGGGGGGGTGCTTATGTCCGGTGGGCTTTTGTCCGGGATCCTGCATGCATGGTGCGTGGACAAAAGCCCACCAGACATAACCCCACCGGACAAAGGCCCACCAGACATAACCCCACCGGACAAAAGACCACCAGACATAACCCCATCGGACAAAAGCCCACCAGACATAACCCCACCGGACAAAAGCCCACCAGACATAACCCCACCGGACAAAAGCCCAGACATAACCCCACCGACAAACATAACCCCACCGGACAAAAGACCACCAGACATAACCCCACCAGACATAACCCCACCAGGACATAACCCCAGACCACCAGACATAACCCCACCAGACATAACCCCACCAGACATAACCCCACCAGACATAACCCCACCAGACATAACCCCACCGGACATAACACCAGACATAACCCCACCGGACATAACCCCACCAGACATAACCCCAACGGACAAAAGCCCACCAGACATAACCCCAACGGACATAACCCCACCAGACATAACCCCACCCAACCCCAACGGACATAACCCCACCAGACATAACCCCACCGGACATAACCCCACCAGACATAACCCCACCGGACATAACCCCAAGGACATAACCCCACCAGACATAACCCCAACGGACATAACCCCACCAGACATAACCCCACCGGACATAACCCCAACCCCAACGGACATAACCCCAACGGACATAACCCCAACGGACATAACCCCACCAGACATAACCCCACCGGACATAACCCCACCGGACATAACCCCACCGGACATAACCCCAACGGACATAACCCCACCAGACATAACCCCACCATAACAAAAACCCCACCAGACATAACCCCACCGGACAAAACCCCACCAGACATAACCCCACCGGACATAACCCCACCTGACATAACCCCACCAGACATAACCCCACCTGACATAACCCCACCTGACATAACCCCACCTGACATAACCCCACCTGACATAACCCCACCAGACATAACCCCAACGGACATAAGACCACCAGACATAACCCCACCAGACATAACACCACCAGACATAACCCCACCAGACATAACCCCACCAGACATAACCCCACCAGACATAACCCCACCAGACATAACCCCACCGGACATAACCCCACCAG
>CM065712.1:15447318-15464818 GCA_017654935.2 Phymorhynchus buccinoides | reverse complement strand
GCTAAACGTGTTAGGCGTAGGGCCGAGAGGCAGTGGTTAAAAACAAACCTCGAGGTTCATAAGCAAATTTTACGAATGGCCAATAATGCTGTGAATGCAATTGTTCAACAAGCGAAATCAGCCTTTTACAATGCAAAAATAT
Source organism: Phymorhynchus buccinoides (assembly GCA_017654935.2). NCBI lineage: Eukaryota > Metazoa > Mollusca > Gastropoda > Neogastropoda > Raphitomidae > Phymorhynchus > Phymorhynchus buccinoides. Next base: position 15,464,676 of record CM065712.1, on the reverse strand, counting down.
AGCATGCACCACAACCAAGCAACTGTTTATGGTCACAGACGCACTCATGGGGAGAATAAAATCATCACCCCTTCCTTCATCTGTCTGTCTCTCTGATCTACCCCACAGATTTTGTGACTTTTTTACAGAAAAAATTAGTAACATTCGTGCAACCCTGGACGCTCAGTCAGAAACTGTGCCCAAAGTTCATTACAACTCTTTCTCTGGCATTCCATTGACTGACTTTGAACCTGTGACAGACGCTGTTGTCAAAGATGTCATCAAGAAGACTGCCATCAAAACATGCGTTCTTGATCCCCTCCCCTCCTCTTTATTGTCTGCATGCATTGATGATTTGTTGCCTTATATTACCTTTGTGGTAAATGAATCACTCACCTCTGGTTGTTTCCCATCTGCACTGAAAACTGCAGTTGTTCGACCTCTTTTGAAGAAACCCTCTCTTGACCCTGAAAACCTGAAAAACTACCGACCTGTCTCCAACTTGTCTTTCCTCTCTAAGATCATTGAAAAGATTGCACTTCTCCAACTCCAAAATCACCTCGACCGCAACAACCTACTCTATTCCTTGCAGTCTGCCTATCGCACTGGACACAGCACAGAAACCGCTCTGTTGAAGATAGTAAACGATCTTCTGTCTGCTCTTGATGGTGGTCAGGTTTCTCTGCTCTCTCTTCTAGACCTGTCTTCTGCCTTTGATACCATCGATCACTCCACCCTCCTCTCTAGACTTCAACATACTTTTGGCATCTCTTCTAATGCACTGACATGGTTTCACTCGTACCTCTCCGGTCGTACTCAAGTTGTCTCTGTCAACGGCTTCTCTTCAAGTTCAGCCGATTTGAAGCATGGAGTTCCCCAGGGATCTGTTCTGGGTCCCATTCTTTTTGTTCTATACACTCAACCTATTTCTGACATTGTGGCCCATCATGACATTTACCATCACTGCTTCTCTGATGACAACCAAATCTACACCTCTGGTGATATCTCTATACTCCCCTCCATCATTGAACGTACACAGCTATGTATTTCTGACATCAAGGCATGGATGACTTACAACAAGCTCCAGCTAAACAACGACAAAACTGAACTGATTTTCATTCTATCAAAAAGGCTCATGTCTACAATCTCTGTCCCTACTTCTGTCCAACTTGGAAACTCTCTCATTCAGACCTCTACTACCGTGCGCAATCTAGGCGTTGTACTGGACCAGACACTCTCTTTTCAAAGTCAAATTTCTTCTGTCTGCCGTGCTTGCTATTTGGAGCTTCGGCGCATCAGTTCTGTACGTCATCTTCTGTCTGAAGAAGCCACCAAAACCCTAATTTCTGCCTTTGTTCTTTCAAGACTTGATTACTGTAATTCTCTCCTTGCTGGCTGCCCACAAAATCTCCTGATTAAATTGCAGAAAGTCCAAAATAATGCTGCTCGCCTCGTCCTGAAATGCCCGAGGACCTCTCATGTTTCTCCTTTGCTTCAATCTCTCCACTGGCTCCCTGTTGAAAAGCGCATAGAGTATAAACTCTCTCTATTATGTTACAAGTCGCTGAATGGTTTGGCCCCATCATATCTCTCTGATCTTCTATCGATTTATACTCCCACTAGACTGCTTCGCTCCTCCTCTGACACTCACGTTCTGCAGATCCCCCGTTTCCGTGCCAGAACTCTTGGCGAACGTTCTTTTTCTTTCCAAGCTCCCTCCTCCTGGAATGGCCTCCCTTCTGCACTCCGAACCTCAAACAGCCTCTCTTCTTTCAAGTCCTCCCTCAAAACAAACTCTCTTCAAAACATAATCTTTCTCATCCTCCTCCTGCAAAGGTTATCCGTTGAGTCATGTGTGTGTGTGCGTGTGCGTGCGTGTGTGTGTGTGTTTGTGTGTGGTGTGTGTGTGTGTGTGTGTGTGTGTGTGTGTGTGTGTGTGTGTGTGTGTGTGTGTGTGTGTGTGTGTGTGTGGTGTGTGTGTGTTGACCTTAAGTTCGTGTGAGTGTTTGGTGTGTTGTCCAGCTTTTCATTTTGTTAGTATTGTTTTTATCATGATTGTAAGCGCTTAGGGCTTTTGTTAAGATTAAGCGCCCTAAATATTCATTATTATTATTATTATTATTATTATCTAAGGCAAATAAAACTTTTAATTACCATACGCTGATTAATCAAAACGATGATAATTGGACCTTTCTGGTTCTCTTTGCTCAAAATCTACAAAGAACCTCATTTGGTTTTCGTTTCTAACAAAATTCAAAACTTATTCACAAACCAGGTCATACTCGTTTGCCCAACGAAGTTTTGTCTTACCCCATACACTGATTTGATTGAAAAAAGAAACTTTATTAACTCTGTGAGTTACGTATGTTCTATGTTTAAAAAAAAATAAAAAAAATATGTATAGAGCTCTATATAAAAATATAAAAAACAAAAAAAATCAAAAAATATAAAAATAAAAAAAATCCAAAAAGAGGGAGAGAAGCAAAAGCGTTTCTTGGTGCCCCCCTTGGCAAATAAAAAACCCTATTGGTGCCCTCCTTGGCAAATAAAAACCCCTATTGGTGCCCTCCTTGGCAAATAAAAACCCCTATTGGTGCCCTCCTTGGCAAATAAAAACCCCTATTGGTGCCCTCCTTGGCAAATAAAAACCCCTATTGGTGCCCCCCTTGGCAAATAAAAACCCTATTGGTGCCCTCCTTGGCAAATAAAAACCCCTATTGGTGCCCTCCTTGGCAAATAAAAACCCCTATTGGTGCCCTCCTTGGCAAATAAAAACCCTATTGGTGCCCCCCTTGGCAAATAAAAACCCCTATTGGTGCCCTCCTTGGCAAATAAAAACCCCTATTGGTGCCCCCCTTGGCAAATAAAAACCCCTATTGGTGCCCTCCTTGGCAAATAAAAACCCCTATTGGTGCCCTCCTTGGCAAATAAAAACCCCTATTGGTGCCCACCTTGGCAAATAAAAACCCCTATTGGTGCCCCCCTTGGCAAATAAAAACCCCTATTGGTGCCCTCCTTGGCAAATAAAAACCCCTATTGGTGCCCACCTTGGCAAATAAAAACCCCTATTGGTGCCCTCCTTGGCAAATAAAAACCCCTATTGGTGCCCTCCTTGGCAAATAAAAACCCCTATTGGTGCCCTCCTTGGCAAATAAAAACCCCTATTGGTGCCCTCCTTGGCAAATAAAAACCCCTATTGGTGCCCCCCTTGGCAAATAAAAACCCCTATTGGTGCCCTCCTTGGCAAATAAAAACCCCTATTGGTGCCCTCCTTGGCAAATAAAAACCCCTATTGGTGCCCCCCTTGGCAAATAAAAAACCCTATTGGTGCCCTCCTTGGCAAATAAAAACCCTATTGGTGCCCCCCTTGGCAAATAAAAACCCCTATTGGTGCCCTCCTTGGCAAATAAAAACCCTATTGGTGCCCCCCTTGGCAAATAAAAACCCCTATTGGTGCCCTCCTTGGCAAATAAAAACCCCTATTGGTGCCCTCCTTGGCAAATAAAAACCCTATTGGTGCCCTCCTTGGCAAATAAAAACCCTATTGGTGCCCTCCTTGGCAAATAAAAACCCTATTGGTGCCCTCCTTGGCAAATAAAAACCCTATTGGTGCCCTCCTTGGCAAATAAAAACCCTATTGGTGCCCTCCTTGGCAAATAAAAACCCTATTGGTGCCCTCCTTGGCAAATAAAAACCCTATTGGTGCCCTCCTTGGCAAATAAAAACCCCTATTGGTGCCCTCCTTGGCAAATAAAAACCCTATTGGTGCCCCCCTTGGCAAATAAAAACCCCTATTGGTGCCCTCCTTGGCAAATAAAAACCCCTATTGGTGCCCTCCTTGGCAAATAAAAACCCCTATTGGTGCCCACCTTGGCAAATAAAAACCCCTATTGGTGCCCTCCTTGGCAAATAAAAACCCCTATTGGTGCCCTCCTTGGCAAATAAAAACCCTATTGGTGCCCTCCTTGGCAAATAAAAACCCCTATTGGTGCCCACCTTGGCAAATAAAAACCCCTATTGGTGCCCACCTTGGCAAATAAAAACCCCTATTGGTGCCCACCTTGGCAAATAAAAACCCCTATTGGTGCCCCCCTTGGCAAATAAAAACCCCTATTGGTGCCCTCCTTGGCAAATAAAAACCCCTATTGGTGCCCACCTTGGCAAATAAAAACCCCTATTGGTGCCCACCTTGGCAAATAAAAACCCCTATTGGTGCCCACCTTGGCAAATAAAAACCCCTATTGGTGCCCCCCTTGGCAAATAAAAACCCCTATTGGTGCCCTCCTTGGCAAATAAAAACCCCTATTGGTGCCCTCCTTGGCAAATAAAAACCCCTATTGGTGCCCTCCTTGGCAAATAAAAACCCCTATTGGTGCCCTCCTTGGCAAATAAAAACCCCTATTGGTGCCCCCCTTGGCAAATAAAAACCCCTATTGGTGCCCTCCTTGGCAAATAAAAACCCCTATTGGTGCCCTCCTTGGCAAATAAAAACCCTATTGGTGCCCTCCTTGGCAAATAAAAACCCTATTGGTGCCCTCCTTGGCAAATAAAAACCCCTATTGGTGCCCCCCTTGGCAAATAAAAACCCCTATTGGTGCCCTCCTTGGCAAATAAAAACCCCTATTGGTGCCCTCCTTGGCAAATAAAAACCCCTATTGGTGCCCCCCTTGGCAAATAAAAACCCTATTGGTGCCCTCCTTGGCAAATAAAAACCCCTATTGGTGCCCTCCTTGGCAAATAAAAACCCCTATTGGTGCCCTCCTTGGCAAATAAAAACCCTATTGGTGCCCCCCTTGGCAAATAAAAACCCCTATTGGTGCCCCCCTTGGCAAATAAAAACCCCTATTGGTGCCCCCCTTGGCAAATAAAAACCCCTATTGGTGCCCTCCTTGGCAAATAAAAACCCTATTGGTGCCCTCCTTGGCAAATAAAAACCCCTATTGGTGCCCCCCTTGGCAAATAAAAACCCCTATTGGTGCCCTCCTTGGCAAATAAAAACCCCTATTGGTGCCCCCCTTGGCAAATAAAAACCCTATTGGTGCCCTCCTTGGCAAATAAAAACCCCTATTGGTGCCCTCCTTGGCAAATAAAAACCCCTATTGGTGCCCTCCTTGGCAAATAAAAACCCCTATTGGTGCCCTCCTTGGCAAATAAAAACCCTATTGGTGCCCTCCTTGGCAAATAAAAACCCTATTGGTGCCCTCCTTGGCAAATAAAAACCCTATTGGTGCCCCCCTTGGCAAATAAAAACCCTATTGGTGCCCTCCTTGGCAAATAAAAACCCCTATTGGTGCCCTCCTTGGCAAATAAAAACCCCTATTGGTGCCCCCCTTGGCAAATAAAAACCCTATTGGTGCCCTCCTTGGCAAATAAAAACCCTATTGGTGCCCTCCTTGGCAAATAAAAACCCTATTGGTGCCCCCCTTGGCAAATAAAAACCCTATTGGTGCCCTCCTTGGCAAATAAAAACCCTATTGGTGCCCTCCTTGGCAAATAAAAACCCTATTGGTGCCCTCCTTGGCAAATAAAAACCCCTATTGGTGCCCTCCTTGGTAAATAAAAACCCCTATTGGTGCCCTCCTTGGCAAATAAAAACCCCTATTGGTGCCCTCCTTGGCAAATAAAAACCCCTATTGGTGCCCTCCTTGGCAAATAAAAACCCCTATTGGTGCCCACCTTGGCAAATAAAAACCCCTATTGGTGCCCTCCTTGGCAAATAAAAACCCCTATTGGTGCCCCCCTTGGCAAATAAAAACCCCTATTGGTGCCCCCCTTGGCAAATAAAAACCCCTATTGGTGCCCTCCTTGGCAAATAAAAACCCTATTGGTGCCCCCCTTGGCAAATAAAAACCCCTATTGGTGCCCTCCTTGGCAAATAAAAACCCCTATTGGTGCCCTCCTTGGCAAATAAAAACCCCTATTGGTGCCCCCCTTGGCAAATAAAAACCCCTATTGGTGCCCCCCTTGGCAAATAAAAACCCCTATTGGTGCCCCCCTTGGCAAATAAAAACCCCTATTGGTGCCCCCCTTGGCAAATAAAAACCCCTATTGGTGCCCCCCTTGGCAAATAAAAACCCCTATTGGTGCCCCCCTTGGCAAATAAAAACCCTATTGGTGCCCTCCTTGGCAAATAAAAACCCCTATTGGTGCCCTCCTTGGCAAATAAAAACCCTATTGGTGCCCCCCTTGGCAAATAAAAACCCTATTGGTGCCCTCCTTGGCAAATAAAAACCCCTATTGGTGCCCTCCTTGGCAAATAAAAACCCCTATTGGTGCCCTCCTTGGTAAATAAAAACCCCTATTGGTGCCCTCCTTGGTAAATAAAAACCCCTATTGGTGCCCTCCTTGGCAAATAAAAACCCTATTGGTGCCCTCCTTGGCAAATAAAAACCCCTATTGGTGCCCTCCTTGGCAAATAAAAACCCTATTGGTGCCCTCCTTGGCAAATAAAAACCCTATTGGTGCCCTCCTTGGCAAATAAAAACCCCTATTGGTGCCCCCCTTGGCAAATAAAAACCCTATTGGTGCCCTCCTTGGCAAATAAAAACCCCTATTGGTGCCCTCCTTGGCAAATAAAAACCCTATTGGTGCCCTCCTTGGCAAATAAAAACCCCTATTGGTGCCCTCCTTGGTAAATAAAAACCCCTATTGGTGCCCTCCTTGGCAAATAAAAACCCCTATTGGTGCCCTCCTTGGTAAATAAAAACCCCTATTGGTGCCCTCCTTGGCAAATAAAAACCCTATTGGTGCCCTCCTTGGCAAATAAAAACCCTATTGGTGCCCTCCTTGGCAAATAAAAACCCCTATTGGTGCCCTCCTTGGTAAATAAAAACCCCTATTGGTGCCCTCCTTGGCAAATAAAAACCCCTATTGGTGCCCTCCTTGGTAAATAAAAACCCCTATTGGTGCCCCCCTTGGCAAATAAAAACCCCTATTGGTGCCCTCCTTGGTAAATAAAAACCCCTATTGGTGCCCTCCTTGGCAAATAAAAACCCCTATTGGTGCCCTCCTTGGTAAATAAAAACCCCTATTGGTGCCCTCCTTGGCAAATAAAAACCCCTATTGGTGCCCTCCTTGGTAAATAAAAACCCCTATTGGTGCCCTCCTTGGTAAATAAAAACCCCTATTGGTGCCCTCCTTGGCAAATAAAAACCCTATTGGTGCCCTCCTTGGTAAATAAAAACCCCTATTGGTGCCCTCCTTGGTAAATAAAAACCCCTATTGGTGCCCTCCTTGGTAAATAAAAACCCCTATTGGTGCCCTCCTTGGTAAATAAGATCACAAATACTCATACCCTTTCTTAATAATATCCAAGAAAATATATCCAATCGTACTACCCTATTTACAAATCCCAGATAATATATAAAATGTCCCACATGACCCTTAGTAGGTTGAGAGGACGTAAAATCAAAACGTCAGTCAGTCAGTCAGACATTTGCAAATCAGCCTTTAACCCTTTCAGTGCCAAGGGTATTTTGGGGGCACAAAAATACATTTCCAAAAAATCTAGTGGTATGCATTTTCATGAAATTTGGCATGCTAAGTTCTTAGGTTGTCTATTTCTGACAGAGGGACATTTTATATTTAGCCTTTAACCCTTCAGTGCCAAGAACCTTTTGATCACGGGCAGTTCCAATTTTAAAAAAATTCTAGTGTTGTGTATTTTCATGTAATAAGCATGAAATTGGATATGATTGTTTCTTATGGTATGTTTATCAATTTCTGATGTAGGGACATTTGCAATTCAGGCTTTAACCCCTTCAGTGCCAAAGGCATTTTATTTGATTTTTTTATTTTATAGTGTTGGGCATTCTCATGTAACAAGCATAAAACTGGGCATGGAGGTTCCTTACCTTGTGTTTATCCATTTCTGACAGAGGGATATCTTCAATTCAGCCTTTAATCATTTTGGTGCCAAAGGCATTTTGATATCAGAATTATAAAAAAAAATTCTAGAATTGATCATTTTCATCTAAAAAGCATGAAATTTGCCATGATAATTTTTTTACGGTGTCTTCGTTAAATTCTGACGTAGGAACATTTGCAATTCAGCCTTTAACCCTTTCAATGCTAAGGACATTTGCTCACAAACAGTAATAAATAAATAACATTCTGAATTGGGACTCGGAATGAGCGGTGTGTATGGCCCAGAAGATGGAACAGCAAAATTTGTATTAAAAAAATCAATACATAAAAATTCTAGTGGTATGCATTTTCAAGAAACAAGTATAAAAATTGGCATGATATTTTCTTATGATGTGTTTATCAACTTCCGATGTAGGGACATTTAACCCCTTCAGTACCAAGGGCATTTTGATCGATGACAGCTATATATTTTTTTTAATCTAATGTATTTTCATGCAATAAGCATAAAATTTGGCATGATAATTTCTTATGGTGTGTTTATCAATTTCTGACATAGGGACATTTGCAATTCAGCCTTTAACCCCTTCAGTGCCAGGGGCATTTTGATCGCGAACAGATATTTAATTAAACAAAATTGTAGTGTTGGGTATTTTCATGTAACAAGCGTGAAATTTAATATGGTGGTTTCTTAAGGTGTGTTTATCCATTTTTGATGTAGGGATATGTTCAATTCAGCCTTTAACCCCTTCAGTGTCAACAGCATTTTGATTGCGGAACTTCATTAGGGGAAGACAGGGTAAAACGCCCATGGGCAGGTAAGAAGCCCATGTAAATTATCTCATGAAATAAAGAAAATGTAAGTCAAATTTGCCCATGAGACGAATGCTAAACATTAACACTCGTCTCATGGGCAAAATGTGACTGAAATTTGCTTTGTTTCATGAGATAATTGGCATGGGCTTTTTACCCCATCTTCCCTATATATGTCCTAAGAACTGACGGGTTAAGAAGCTTGGATTTTGTAACCAAGAGGTAGCTCCTGATGGCTCACATCTGTTTTCAATCACTAAACTAAAACAATCTTCCACAATCTTCTGTTAGTCACTTCAATTCAAGATATTAGCATTTCCTAGTACATCCATCCCCTACCTCTCACACACACACACACACACACACACACACACACACACACACACAACCACAACGCACACACACACGCACACACACACACACACACACACATACACACACACACACACATACACACACACACACACACACAAAACCACATGAGCACGCACACATGCACAAACACAAAAACACACTTGTGAACATGCGCACACACACACACACACGACCATACACAAACCACATACATCACACAATCTCTCTTTCTCTCTCTCTCTCTCTCTCTCTCTCTCTCTCTCTCTCTCTCTCTCTCTCTCTCTCTCTCTCTCTCTCTCTCTCACACACACACACACACACATATACAGACTCACACCACAGACACATACATAGATCTTCACAGACACACACACACACACACACACACACACACACACACACACACACACACACACACACACACACACACACACACACACTCATTTGCTTTTTACACAATAATTACTGTTTTTATTCCTTTTCAATATGTGGTAAGATTTAACGTGGTTATAGCCCTGACATGGCCTTTGTTGTCAACAACGCTATAATTTTAATCTTAATCTTACTCTTATTCTGACTGAGTACATTATACAAAAGTCTGATAGGGCCAGAATAGATCTAGATGTTCAATAAGTCAAGAAAAGGGGCCAGAATGGTCAGCTTGGTGACCGTGGGTGTTTTAACAGAAGAAGATGAAGAAGAGGGTACTGTATCTAGATTTAAACTGTTTCTTTCAATTCAATCCCTTGAAGTCAAGGCCTAATCTATCAGTGCACCCATTCCACATTATACACAAGCACAATCATAATACACTTACTTACTCACCTAAGTAATCGATTGGAATAAAAACTGTGTAACATAATACAATTAATGACTTGATTAGGAACAATGATATAAAATAACAGTGCCGTATTTTACAAAAAATAAATGTAAAAGAAACATAATCTGTGTGCTAAGTTTATTTTTCTGAAACAATTTGTATGTTGAAGAAGCATTATCTCCGACTTCGTTTTTCAATTGCGGCCCTCTATTTTCGTCTGCTTAGTTACCAGTTCTACTAAAGCTTAAGTGGGAAACTAAACGTTGTTACTTTCTAAATTAAGTAAACCGATATAGTTAATTTAGAAAGTAACAACGTTTAGTTTCCCACTTAAGCTTTAGCATAACTTCTTAAACTTAAGCACAGGTCAGGTCAGATAGTTAGGACATTAGGCCTCTCAGCCTCTTCACATACCAATTTTGAAATGTCAAATAAATAACAATAAACTCATAAATTTTGATGTCCCTACGTCAGGAAATGTTAAATAGGCTCTCCTGTGTCTGTTCATACTGTAACCTAATTTTGAACTTGTATGAGTTTGACCAAGTCGGCTGTTTTCATACCTTTCCGTCTACTACTACTGCGTGCGCGCGCTCGCCTAAGTGTATAGACTATGAATAACATTTTACTCTATGATAACGTTATGAATATTACCTGAACAGAAAATAGTTATTATAAAACAATACAAACGAGATATTCCCAGTTAACTTAATTTATACGTTATCTAGATACACAAACTTTATTTGTTGATAACAATATCATCCCAAATTGCCATGTGATACAAAAAAACAAATAAAACGAACTAAATAAATGTATTATTGAAATGACAATTACCTCCCCTGAAACAAGGTGTACATATTGTTTTTAACGTCCTAACTGTGCCTTTTAATATTGCATTTTAACTTAAAATTAAGTTCCTGGTTTTCTTATTTCACTTACACGTTCAATGACTCGCCTCTAGATGAGTCTGCCCATTAATTGATTAATTTTTAAATCTTCAAATCTTAGTGGAGAACATCTAGACTAGATCTAACTAATGGCTTCACCTGGTATTCTGTCTCTTGTAATTTGTGTAAAAAAATATATTGGCTACCGGGCCATTTTTACATATTGGTGGGGAAACTAGTGAAATGTGTAATTCGATTCAACTCTTTGTTGTTTAGAACATCCAACCGAACTGAAGCACAATATCGAGGCTTTTTCTTTGATGGACCCCTAACGCGTTCTTTCGTTTTCGTCATTTCCTGCAAGACTATTTTTACATTGGAGCCTTCGGTGCCCAGGGGTGTCATAGCTGCCAGAAAGTTTTTGCGACATTGACTTTATTAAAATATAAAGGCAATTCTAGAAAATCTTCATTTTTGCTTCATTTATATCAATTTTTGGTGTTCATCAATACAACACAATCAAAGTCCAGTGTATCTCAGCATGTTTGCGACATGCTTATCACAGGGTTTTCATCTCCTTTAATGAAATGTAAATGATAATAATGAGATCCAAAAACAAGGAGTTAATACGATAATTAGATGTTACAATAAGTGTTTTGGTGGCACTCGGCTGGGCCTTCTTTCTCATGTTTGGAGATCGGTATATAATGTATTGTAGCAACGAGATGTTGAACGATAGAACATTATATATAATAGATCTAGTTGTCGTTGTCTTGGAAATTTTAGAGTATGGTAGCAATGTGTAGGTTGCATGGAGATTGATAAAATGTTGTAGTTGTTACCATACATTTCCAAGACAGCAGGAAATAGGCTTTTAATCTACACTACTCACAAAAAGTTAAGGATCACTATGAGAAAACAGGTGCGCAATAAACTCCGTTCGCTCCTGTTATTTATTTCTCAGTCAAGCCAAATTGTTATGAATTCTTGTTCATCTGTAAGTGGGCGATGTTGTGTTAGTGGAAACATTGCACGTGATTCTCTATTACTGAGCTTGGCAGCAAAAGAAAAAGCGGAAACTTGCGAAAAAGGACCTTGTTTTGGATCGTTCTGCATGAACACATTGCACAAGCCAGATGGAAAAACCATTATGCACGTGCAAGCACTGCTGTTTATGTGTGAGATGCTGTCTCTTGCTTGGCTTTATAAGAAGACATACCACCAGTATTAGGCCTGATTTGACAATGCCTCCACGACGAAAATTGAGCGAGTTGGATAGGGGACGAGCTGTTGCATGGTTCCAAGATGGTGTTCCCAAGCGAGAAGTGGCCAGGCGACTTCAGGTGTCCATCTCGGTCATTGTCAGACTGATTCAACGCTTCACAGCCACTGGGAGGGTCCATGAAAGACGCAGATCTGGTCGACCGAAGAAGACAACTCCACGTGAAGATCGTCTCATTGAACGACAAGCCCTGCAGACAAGAACAGCCTCTTCCAGCATCATTCGAAGGCAGCTGAGGGTGGCTACTAACATCAACATCAGCCAGCAGACCATACGGAACCGCCTTCATGGGTTTAACCTCCGTTCTCGTCGCCCAGCTGTACGGCCACGCTTAACTCCAGCCCATAGGGCAGCACGCCGCGCCTTCTGCAGACGTCACGTGAGGTGGACACGTCAGCAATGGTCCCAGGTCCTGTTCAGTGATGAATCACGCTTCACCCTGAACCACAACGACGGCCGACTGAGGGTCTGGAGGCGCCCAGGGGAACGCTTTATTGACGCCACTGTCCAAGAAAAGGTGGCCTTTGGTGGAGGTTCTGTAATGGTCTGGGGGGCCTTCAGCCTTCACCACAGAACACCCTTGTATCATGTACAGGGTAACCTGACTGGCCTCCGATACCGGGATGAGATCCTTCGACCGCTGGCTGTGCCTACACTGCAGCAGATGGGACCGCCGGCTGTCTACCAGGATGACAACGCTCGCCCCCACAGGGCAAGGGTGGTCAACGACTTCCTGCAGCAGTCTGGAGTCAACAGAATGGAGTGGCCAGCATGCAGTCCCGATCTCAACCCGATTGAGAACCTCTGGGATGAGCTGGATCGCAAAGTGAGGAGCAACCACCCCCCTCCCAGGGATGCCCAGCACCTCTACCAGATGCTGCAGACTGAGTGGCAGGCGCTTCCACAGAGGATCTTCACCACCCTGGTCAACTCCATGAGGACTCGCTGCGTCGAGTGCCAGAACAGCCATGGCGGATACACGCATTACTGAACTTTTGGGAGCATCAGAATGCCCTGTCTTGTGATTTCAATGACTTTGGGAAATCAAATTTCGATACGTACCCACTTTGATCAAATGTACAGACCAAACGATTGCTCGAAATTGAAGGCAATTGTGTATCGTTATCACTAAAGCATTGAATTAAATGTTGGCCAAAATTCAACGCATTGGCTTTCTTATTTGGAAAGTTATGAATTAGTTTGCAAGTGATCCTTAACTTTTTGTGGATAGCTTATATAAGCTCAGGCATGAACAAGTTGTGGTTCTGTTGTTGTTGAGACGAGAGACGAATTATAATAATGCTGAACTGACGCTGAGCATCTTTTCTGCATGTTTCTTTCTTTGTCTGTTCTATCTTTTCTCTCTCTTGTAGGACACGGTGCCAGACACACGAAGATTCGATTTAACAATGCACAGTCTGGCACACCGTGTCCTGTCAGGATTCGGGCTGGGCTTAAGATTCGATTAATACTACTGAAGTAAGAACGGATCTCATTGCATTAGTAGACTGGCCCAGCCAAATCCGGACACTCTTATTTCCCTCTTTCCGACTCTATGTAGCAGACCCTCGATCCTCTCCCTCTCTCCTCCTCCTCCTCACTTTTACACCTTTTCTTCTTTCTTCTTCTTCTTCTTTCTTCTTCTTCTTCTCTTCTTCTTCTTCTTCTTCTTATCTCGCTGTGTCTCTTAGTGTCTCTGTATCTGTCTCTGTTTTTGAGTTGTTCACTCTGTCCGTTTCTTTGTGCTTCTGTCTTTGGTCTCTCTCTCTCTCTCTCTCTCTCTCTCTCGCTCTCTCTCTCTCTCTCTCTCTCTGTCTCTCTCTCTGTCTCTCGCTCTCGCTCTCCATCTCTCTCTCTCTCTCTCTCATCTCTCTCTCTCTCTCTCTCGCTCTCTCTCCTCTCTCTCTCTCTGCTCTCTCTCTAGCTCTCTCTCTCTCTCCCTCCCCCCCCCATCTCTCTCTCTCTCCCCTCCCCTCTCTCTCCCTCTCTCTCTCTCTCTCTCTCTCTCTCTCTCTCTCTCTCTCTCGCTCTCTCTCTCTCTCTCTCTCTTCGCTCTCTCTCTCTCTCTCTCTCTCTCTCTCTCTCTCTCTCTCCTCTCGCTCTCCCTCTCGCTCTCTCTCTCTCTATCTCTCTCTTTTTCTCTGTCTCTCTTTCTCTCTCTCGTCTCTCTCTCTCATCCTCTCTCTCTCATCGCTTCTCTCCCTCTCTCATTCTCTCTCTTTCTCTTTCTCATTCTCTATCTCCTCTCTATCTCCTCTCTCATCTCGCTCCTCTCCCCCTCCGCTCTCTCTCTCTCACTCCCTCCCCCCCCCCCTCTCTCTCTCTCTCTCTCATCCCTTCCTCTCATCTCTCTCTCTCTCTCTCTCACTCCCTCTCCCTCTCTCTCCTCTCTCTCCTCCTCAGCTCTCTCTCATTCTATCTCTCTCTGTCTTCGTCATGTCTCTCTCATCTCTCTCTCTCTCTCTCTCTTCTTTTTCCTCTCTCTCTCCTCTCTCTCTCCTCTCTCGCTCGCTCCTCTTTCTACATCTCCATCTCTCTCTCTCTCTCCCCCCTCTCTCTCTCTACTTATCCCTCTCTCCTCTCGCTCCCTCTCTCTCTCACCCCCCTCTAATCTTCTCTCTCTCTCTCTCTCTCATCTCTCTCTCTCTCTCTCAGGTCTGTCTAATCTTTCTCTCCATCTCTCTCTCTCTCTCGTCTCTCTCACACACACACACACACAACCGCCCACGGAACAAACACTTCAAGCCACGCGGAGCTCGTGACTCACAAAGAAGGTCAACGCTTTGCTTGCAATCACTGTACCCCGGTGGAGTTCTTCAATACCATTGACAATGACTACCTCTGCTTAATTATTCCTTTCAATCGGGTACGCTATTCAGGCATTAGGTATTAGGTACTTTATTGTCACAAAGACGTCTCTGTGAAATTCAGGTTGCTACCCGAAAAAGGGACTGGAGAGAGTGTCGCAGCCAGAGGCGCGCCACCCAAATTGTTTGTTTTTGCGATGCGATGTTTTTATGTGACTGAATTAGGAATGAAAAGGGTGGTGGTGGTGGTGCTAAATTTTGACCACATGATAACTTTTTCGTTGCCACTTGGTTTTAAGCGGGTGCTAAGTGCATGGGCATACGGAACCGCGGTTTATCGTCTCATCCGGAGAGGCGTCTTAAACCAGAGTTAACGACCGGTAGTAACACGTAAGTCAGACTAAACCCCGTGTCACATACGTAAGTGGTAGTTTTTCTTTCTATTTACAAGCAAACGCTACTACTACCAGGCTTACCTGTTTAAGACGGGCTCATGATTGCCGTAACAGATTTCTTTTTATTAAAAAAATTTGGGACAAACCCATAGGTTGATTGATATTGACTTTAGGTTTGCGAGGAGCAGTAGCAAAGTGAGAGTGTGGAGGCCGTTTTGCTGGTGATTGATTCCAATTCCAGTTTCAGTATAAATCCTTACATCCCTGAATATTGTTATATGTATGCTCCCCTCCCCCCTGCGTGCGCATCTCGAACCCTGTCCCAACGGAGTGTCGCCATCTTAGTCCTTTATTTGTGGTGTAAGCATAGTGAAAAGTGTTATCTAAATGTATAATAAAACATCCATATGTTATAAATAAAGTTTAGATAAGTTTCGAATTGGAACAGCCAAATACGCAGTCATCGATCTGGCATTTTTCAAGCAAAGTTACTGACTAAAATGGCGGTCTCCCATAATATGGCACGATCCTTGTGGCCGGATATGACGACACGTACCCACAAGCCATAGAGGATTATAGACAACAGAAGAAACGCTCAAATTCAAACTCAAGCTCAAACTCACACTCTTTTATTTGTGGTAAAAAACATCAAAGGAATTATTGACACAGATATGGTAAGCACAACTACGAAAGAAAATAAAACAACAAAAAACACAAGGTAAAGTTCGTGACAAAGAAAATGCAGCAGATAAAAAGAATAATAAAACATTTATATTTTCTTGCTAATCGCTTTACTGCGGATATCAAAGCATTCATGAACGTATCTTGCTGTTTCAGGTTGAAAAGAATTTGATTTTTAGTATGAGGCTTGGAGACTGAAAATCTGCTAACAATGAACAATGCAACTGTCTGTTAACACAATTAATAAGAGCAAGCCGCAAATCGGTATACAATGTACAATCATCTAGAAAATGAAGTTCATCCTCCACCACGTTACAAGATTTACAAAGTCTTTCTTCTCTTGGAATATTGCGATGGCGACCTCTTTCAATGTGAAGGTCGTGTTGTAAAAAACACAAATGGAGTAAGAGACCACATTTGCTGAAGCATTAAAAAACAAATAATCCTTGCTCAGGTGTTAATAATAACTAATAATAATAATAATAATAATAACAGATAAAATATTTGACATAGAGCCAATAATACATTATAATAATAATAATAATCACATAATGTACCTGACTCCTACACAAATTGCAAAATCTGTTATCCTACAACATTTTGCTTTTTTATTATAATTAATTAGCTGAACAATATTGCGTAATGTTTTTATTTTGTTAGAGGAGGACAAAAAAAAAGTTGCTCATATTTAACAATTATTAGGTCTTCTTATCGCTTTGTGGTACGTAGATTTGAACGACTTGCTTCGAAAAATACGACAACAAAAATAAAATATATTAAATTTCCGTCAAGCGATTTCTTCAGTATTAGATTCATAGATTTTAAACATTTTCTATTACTTCTCAATATTCTTTCATAACGCTGTGTATTAACAGGGAGATTATTGTTTGTTGTACAAAATGGTGCAAAACTAATTGAAATATGAATAGGCAATAATGATATATGTTTTTCAGCTGTAAATTTACTTTCAAACATTCTAAGGTTAGCATACATATCATCTGTGTCTACCACTGTACACCAGTTTATGACTGTAAGAGTCAGACAGGCAAATCTTTTAACTGTTTTCGTTAACCCTTTCACCGCCAAAGTCGCATTTTAGCACCACAGTGATTTTAACACCTATGTCACTAAAAGGCATCCAATTGGGGTATATTATCCAAAGACCCTATTGTCTTAGTTTTGGGAAGTATGGATAGACCTTATTTTATATCTGGCACAGAGGAATCCCCAATACTACAGATTGATTTTGGTTCTCTACCCAGGTAACTGTGTATATGAAATGTCACCATAGCTACACTATGGTTGGCGGTGAAAGGGTTAAACCCCAAGAATAACTACAAGTATTATTGTATATTGAGCCACGAACCATTCAGACCAGTGACTTCTAGTGTTCTCTGATTACAAGAAAATATTCCCTGAATGCAAGACATAAGCCGTCCACAAAACGTTAGGGAACACTTTAGGTACATGTATGTAC